>JARKIB010000496.1:0-79923 GCA_029378385.1 Mycena metata | reverse complement strand
ACTAGGGAAGGAAATGGGGGGGCAAACGGAGACGAAGTGGTTGCGCTATGGGAAACGGGGCGACTAAACGGAGAACTGAGGCGGTTCTTGGGAAACGGGGTGGCTGAAACGGGAAACGGATGCGACACGAGGCTGCTCCGAGTCAATTTCTAACCCCTTCGGAATCGGGAACGCGTGGGCGATCACAGAGGCGAGTCAGAACTGAAAAGGTGGAACGTCCGTTTCCAATTAAAGGGATAAATACGCGCGCGAGTATCGGACAGAGTACAGTATAAAAGCCAGCTGTAAGATACGGAATGAGCATCTTATTACCTCCCACTGCATTTACCTAAAGCTACTCCCCCTGAAGTACACCAGGGTGGGGAACTAAATTAAAATACACTCCGCTACGGGTCGTGCCGCCCAATAGTAGGACAAACCAAGGTCACCTAGAAGGCCAGGGCTTGTCAAGAAACCCCGTCCGTCTCACCTCCGTTTCGATAAATCGATACGGGGGAAATATAGTCAATCCGGTGAAAGGGTGGCTCAGTGTCTATGGCTGAGAAGACGGATGCTCTGAGGATCGACGGGACTGAATGCAAGCTTCTAAGTGATGCAGAAACAACACTAAAAACCCACAACAACCAACCAAAACCCTACAAACTCTACTCTCTGTACTAGCGATAGATCCCTCTGACGAGGTCGGGTTGTATTGAACACTGAAAAGGTTCAAGGGAGCCGCAAGTTAAGTGTATCTTTGCCGGAAGTGCACTCTTGGTCCGATTGTCTTGAGACAATCGCAAAAAGGGTACTTGTGTGTGTGCGTGGAGAACAAGTGTTCCTTAGGATAAAGATCCCAAAGACGCGCTAATTCAATGTAATAGATTTAAGTTTCCCAACTATAACAATGTAACGACTCGTGGCCGATAGTGTGTGTTTTGCCGAAAGTGCCGTGTTCTGAGGTGCCGTGTTCTGAGGTGCCATGTTCGAAAGTACCGTGTTCTACAAGTGCGTGCCGTGTTCTAGTACCGTGTTCTCAAGTGCGTGCCGTGTTCTGAGGTGCCGTGTTCTCAAATCCTGAAGTAGTATCCAAAACAGAAACTTGTAAATTCAAACACTAACTCCAATCCTGAAGTAGGTAATAGGTGACAAGTCCCAAATCCCACCAACGTAGAGCCTATCTCTGTGATAGACGCCTACTAGCTAGGGTGTTATTCGGTACCGTACATGCCAGAACCGTCCTCCTTATATACTCTTCTATTATAGCTTACACTACGTTGATTACTTGACCTCGGGTATCCTAGGAAGGTATGTAGTCAAATATCTGGTATCACATGTCGTATAATTGTATTGATTTCGGGTATTAACGGAGCCTCTTGACGGCTGACTGCCCCCTAGTTGCGAATTAATCCCCTTAACAATTGATTCTCCTCTGAAGGCTGACTGAGCAGCACTTCCGACAAGCCTCAAGTGTACTTCGTTCTCCCTCGAGTATTGTCTTCAGATTCGACTTGTGGCTGTCTCCAGCTTTCCGTAGACACCCCGTTCTCCGTATATGGGTTCCTAGTTCTTGTTTGATGCGAGTCCAACTTCGGACTTTGATCCTCCGGCATGTGTGACCGCGGATCGGCAAGTCGGCAATTCCCAACTTGCGGCAAACCCGGCTCCGACTTGTTCGTCCGAAAGTCCCGAGTGTCACGTGATCATACACGTCGCGCACTTCTGTCATAACAATGGACAACAGCTGTAAGTGTTACTTGCGTTGCCGCAAGTACTACTCGGTGTTCCTCGGTCAATCCTGAAGTCCCCAGAGTGGATATTCCTTAAGTCCTTTGATACATGGCTCATTGCAAAGGACGCGTTCCTGTCTTTGGAGTACTAGCAGATCCTGAAGTGCTGTTTGAACGACTTGCGGCAGTATGTACTTTCTGCTCCCATAGTCCAGCCGGTTCCCAATTAACCATTGCAAATCTAGTGCCAGCGCTACGCAACAGGACTTGCTGCTAGCGGCTCGATGCGCGTGTGTGCAAAGCCAGAAGTAGTGAAAAAGTGAGTTTTCACCGGCGTTCATTTTCACGGCTTATCACCGGAGTTGAAAGCGCGCGGAAGTAGATTAACGCGGCACACCACCAAACGGCCAGTCGCCTAACTTGGCTTCGTGCAACCGTTCCTTTTCGGAGTTCGAGCGCATATCCTTGCGAGGAACCCACCCCATCGTACACGGAAGGCCTATCCTACGCGATCATACCATTTCCCCCATTCAATTCGCACACTTCACCCCCGAGTCTTCGAAACGGAAGTGATTCCGTTTCAAGGCGTTCACCAACGGAGAAACTAGGCTACGAAGGGAATCGCTATAGCCATCCGTATAGTGTTGCACCGTACTGAAGAGACCTGCCGTCCGATACGCTCGAGACGGGTGGATAAAGCATAACAGATAACCCGAGTACTCCGGAACGGAACAGCATTCGCCTTGCGGAGCGTACCCTTCGAGCAAGTGTAGAAAACTATCCATCCGCGGTACCTTCGGAAGGCCAGCCCCCAACGAAGAACTAAATCTTCGAGGAACCTGGCAAAGTGTTCAATCCAAACGGAGAGAACTGTACACCACACGCACCACAAATTATATATCGCGCATTAGCGTACCTTAAAACTACGCAGCTCCGCGAAAGAGCAATTTCCCCCTAAAGGACGAATTAAATTCTGTAAAACACTACTTGACTATACCCACCCCGGGTCAGGCAGTTCACAGAACCGCAGTCCGCATCACATCGGGTGAGCACCGTGCTGTGAAAAGCACCTTGTTCTTCCTCCCACCTGCTTCCCTTCTTCCTGCTTCTAGAAGCCTGCAGGTCAGGCAAGCGCCGCACACCAAATGTGCGACAGATGTGCATTTATCGCTCATGACTTTTATGTGCTTTAGATATCAAAATGATCTGGTAAGAATCTGTTATCCCACGGTTGAATTTATTCTGGGACAATACCTCAAGCACAGAGGTTGTGGAGAATGGGCGAAGCACCAATGTAGTCATAATTGGTGCCTGAAAACCATTCAACATGTCACTGGCAGCCAATTGACACTGGGGCAAAGATTGAGGCACACTAACACCGTGTGTGATTAATGCACACCCGGCTCCACATGCGGTGCACAAAGGAAAACACAAAGGAAAACTGCCTTGGTTTACACCGAACTGCCTATTCACATCCGGAGCCAGTCACACACACAAAAACTGTGCAACATGTCTTTGCCTCCGATGTGAATGCCAGCTTGCCGAGGAGTAATTTATGGAATCTTATATTCTTACAAAACCATTCTATCTCAGCAGATGAATGATGGAAGGGCTCATGCTGCGCAATAGTGTGAATATCAGAAACCGCACCAGAAACAGCCAAGGAAACAGATCAGATCTTCCAAAGATAACAGCAGCCAATGGGGACAGGACTTCTCACAGCTCCTTCCAGTATAAAACCTGCTGATGTTTAGATGGCGGACCATTCACCATTCACCAACATGCCCCGCCAACCGACGATGGCTGAAATTCGTTTGAAGGACATCTCAACCTGTGTTGCCATCACGGCCAGCTCACTCAATGTCCTTGTAACCGCTCTCAAAATTTCTGCCCTCGAAGCTATTTTGTATACCACACAATCTCTTTTGAAGACGGTGGAGGCATGTTCCACACTGAATTGGTATCGGACCACCTCTGATTCAGTCATTTAGACTATCAAACAAGATAAAAATGATTGCGCAGAGTTTATGGAACATGTTTATCAGTTGCTCAATGCTATTATTGGGGTATATATCAAGTCGGACACTGGTGCTGAATTGCCACCAAGTGTCCTGAGTCAGATTGCAAAATTCACTGAGTACTTTTATTCAGCTTCACACTGTTATGTCTCTGACTTGTGTATCCAGGACACTTCACAAGACCCATACTTTTATTGAAGCCCAACAAAGTACCAGCAGAATCAAAAGAATTTTCCGTCAGGGAGAGTTGAGTGCTCTGCTCAAGGGTTGCAAGGAGGGATTGCAACAAGGACTTGATTTCTTCCAGGTATCGACCTTCATTCAGGCTGTATGTATACTCACAAGAGGGGAAGATCAAGATGACTGCAGATATCATGGCTGATGCTAGGGGAATACAAGAGCAAGAACAACTCAGGCACCAGGAGGTGCTTGACATCATTGAAACAATCTCTGCCTTTGATTCAGCTTCTTCCGTATGTGAATGATTTTTGCCCAAAGGGTTGGAATAACCGGTGTCCAGATCAGCAAGATGTATTCTGGGTCATACACAAGGTGATATTAACTGCTTGTGTATTTTACACATACTCATAAACACCTCAGCTCTAACTCTATCTCAATGTTGCCTGCAGAACCCAGAATATTCTATGGTCGTGATTCAGAGCTTGCAAAGATTCTCAAATTTTTCAACCAAGGCACTCCAAGGATAGCTATTCTAGGTGCAGGTGGAATGGGGAAAACTAGTTTAGCAAGGACTGCTTTGCATCATCGGCAGATCACCAGCAAGTATCAGGAGAATTGATTCTTCATCACATGTGATACTGCATCAAGCAAAGTTGAGCTTGCAGGTCTTATTGGAACTCATCTTGGAATGAAACTTGGGAAAGACCTGACCCAGGCAGTCCTCAAGCACTTTACCAACACTCCACCCAGCTTGTTGATTCTTGATAATCTGGAAACACCCTGGGAGCCAGTTGAATCCCGCAAGGAAGTTGAGAGTTCCTGTCCCTACTGACAGATATCACCAGTCTAGCTCTGATGGTGTGTGTTGCTTCTTGGTAAGAAATCTCACTCATGAAACAACAGGTTACAATGCGAGGGGCAGAGAGACCAGCAAAAGTTCAATGGACACGACCATTCTTATTGCCCCTGGGGCCTTTGTCGCAGGAGGCTGCCCGAAGAATGTTTGGTGAAATTGCAGATGACAGCCATTCTATGGAGGAAGTAGACCAGGTCCTTCATCTTGCACACAATATGCCACTTTCCATCAGCCTTTTGGCTCATCTGGTGGACATGGAGGACTGCAGCACAATACTATCCCGCTGGGAGACAGAGAAGACCCCTCTCATTTCAGAGGGCTCTGATAGGAGGTCCAACTTGGAGCTATCCATTTCACTCTCCCTCTCAAGCCCTAGAATGACCTCTATGCCACACACCCAAGACCTGTTGGCGCTGCTGTCTGTACTGCCGGATGGCCTTTCAGATGTGGAACTCAAGCAGACCCAGTTCCTCATGAAGGACATCCTCAGTTGCAAGACTGTGTTACTTTGTACTGCTTTGGCATATACTGATGACCATAAACGCCTAAAGGTCTTGGTGCCTGTTAGAGAATACACGGATGCTATCAAGCAGCTCTCAATCTCAGAGAAGGGGATATGTCAAGCTTGTTGTTCTGCAAATGCCTCAGGTCTGGGTGGGGGAACTTTTCGGATGTGGTGAGCTTCTGCCTTGAAAGACTTGGTGATATCAGCTACTGGGAGGGATCACAGCATCCTCCCTCGTGGTCAACAGTTTTCCTTGCACATTCTCTCAAGACAAAGGAGAGGTTAAATATCCAGAAAGCCTTTCAATTTCTGGGGGATGTCTTTCTCAAGGAGAATGATGAAGCTACAGCTGTCTCTCTGTTTACCGCTGCCTTGGAGGGATTCATGGAGATGGATGTCCACCGCAGTAGAGCAGAATGCATAATCCGACTGGGGGACATTTCCAAGAAGAATGGTGATTTCTTGAGAGCACTGGAACTCTGGGAAACAGCCAGGCCACTCTTCGAGCGCTCATCACAATCCAAGCAAGTTCAAAATATTGATAAAAGGTTGGCTGGGATCAATGAGGAGGTAAAACAACAGCATAGACTAAATTTGGCCAGACTTGCGGAGCTCAATGCTCCTGCGGGGAATGTGGAAGAATTGGAGGAGGATTCATGTGAAGGAGAGTGAAATAAAAAACACATCAGTTTGGCTGTAGCGTGAACAATTATGTATTCCTTTATAACCTCTGTACTAGCTAGTGTTATTTTATAAACTTCGGGTTGCTTCCTCCGTAAGATCTGAGTCACCTTCAACCATCAATGTACCACTGGCAGCCAGCCTACCTCTTTATTAAAATTATGCCTGTCTGTCCACAGTGTGCAATCTGCTTTTGACAGTAGATTATCCACGGAACATTGTAGAAACCTCAGAAATGGCCTGCACAATGCACCGCACACATGACTGGCCAACACAGACTTCTTTTGGTCAGCCCCCGGGGAGGTGTTTCTGGCCAACAAGCACCTTCCTGGGTATTGAAACAGGCAAGATTCACTGACAGTGAACTTGGGCGAAACTAAGCTAAAGATGCGGTCTAGCTGAACACTAACACACCACACCAAATCCCATTATGACTATAACACTAAGACTATGTGTCTTCCTAATGAGTTCGGGTCCGAGCTACTGCACTGGTTTGGATTCCTAGTCACTGGTTGAGGGATTCAACTTTTTCAGCACAATTTATGGTGAAAAATGTCGTTTGTTTTTCAGACATTTTTCACTGAAATTATTTGAGTTTTTCACCTACTTTTTCGGTGAAAAATGTCTGAAAAACAAACAACATTTTTCACCTTAAATTGTGCTGAAAAACTTGAATCTCCCAACCAGTGAGTGCATGGGTAGTAATTTTTGGCCTCAAATATCCCAATAAACAAATCTCTGAGCTAGCTGAACTGTTTGACCAAAACCAGTTTTCCAAGGGATGGAATGAATGGGTTGGGGTAAAAAGGGTTTGTTACTAGGGGAACATGGGCTAATATGCTGTCCTACACGAGGTGATAAAGCATCTTCTGAAAACTTCCAGTTACGGAATATGCTGTGTCAGCTATTCTCTCCTCTATGACAATCCTGACTCCTCAGATGTCAGGTGCTGACTTAGAACCTTGAATCTAAGTTCTTTTCCTGAACACTTGGGCTTATTATGGACCTAAAGGGTTCACTCAAGCTCTGTTAATTGGAGTTCTACCAAAGCGCTGTGCTGGGTGTGTCTGTTTTACAGGAGGTGTTTCCTAGTCACCCAATGTGTAGCCCTTGTGAAGTCCACCACGAAGTCAACAACAACTCTTGAATGTTCTCTTTGTGCTCTCCATCCTTGTTTTTCTACATGGAGGTCGCTGCCGCTCACAAGCTCCCAATGTGAAACTTTGCTTATCAGTTCATGCAGTTACTTGTGGATCCAAGAACACTTATTCAATTTCTATAGACTTTACAAACAAAGAAGATGCTTTATCTCTGCTAGCTAAGCCTAAGCACACCCTTATTGTTGTAACAATGAGTGGGGCATGAACTGGTCTTCAGCGATATTTTATGAGTCCTTCTATACTATTTGAGACAAAGAGATGAGGTGAAGTAAAATGAGTAAAATGGTTCAGAACTGGTCGGTGCTGCTGCCTACGGATAGCTAGCCAGCTATTGTCTGCTCACCAATCCTCTCCAACTCTCTGTCCTCACAAGGACTAAACATCTCGTTATTCAGTCATTGTGCCACCTTATCTAAATAAATTTCTTGAGTTTGTTTGTTGCAGCTAGCCGCCTACAAACGTGTCGCGTCAATCACCTAATCTGTCAAAAGGCAGATCCTCTTGCCGCCGCTATCTCTGACTAGTCCAATACACCCATTACTAGCTCAAACTGTGAAGAACTGTGGTCCCGAATACCGAGCCATCATTGTATCTGTTGTGAGCTATCACCTTGTGATACGCTCCAAACACATCCAAATAGACCGAAAAACAATGGAACTCCCTACGCAAAAAGCAATGCAACAACTCGGAATCTGATTTAAAAAGATCACACTATTCCACATAAAGCCAGACCCCGAATCGAGCTAGTCTTGTTGTTACTGCGGGGGTCGGATCATGTAGAAGATTCCGAATGAATTGTCAACCCCTTCAAACGTGGGGAGCGCGTTGAGATCAGCGCCAACGAGTCAGAACAAAAACAGAGAACGGCTCTGTTTACTGAAAATGAAGTTGACACGCACACGGTCATCGGATGGAGAATAGTATAAGAGCAAGCTGTCTTGTACTAGGAAGACATCTTATTACCTCCCACTGCACATACCTAAAGGCTCCCCTGAAGTACACCAGGGAGGGGAATTAAATTAAATGCACTCGCTACAGGTCATGCTGCCCAACAGTGGGACAAACTAAGGTCACCTAGGACCAGGGTCAGTCAAGGAATCCAGTCCGCCATACTTCTGTTTCGATAAAACGAATTGGAGGGAATCATAGTCAATTCAGAGTTGAAAGCGCACTGATAAGGTGTGCATTTTGGTAGTGTTATACCATGTTTTCACTAACTACCACCACTACCACCACCACACTAACATCCTCCTGAGTGAGATTCAACCAATGGGTACACATTCCGCCCGGAATGGTGTACTACACTGCAGAGAGCTAACCCGGCATGATTAAGTGCGGAAGTCAATGATGATCCCTCTGAAATCAGAATTGCTCCTTCACGCCTTCGCTGGTCACGGAGCTGAAACCCAGTCGAGTGAGCTTGAGGTGATCAAGGGCAGAAGGATAAAACCTACCCAGTGAAAAACTAGAATGAACCAGAGCGAGTTGAATGAGAATTTAGCAAACCACTAGAACTCTCCGGGAGCTAAAACCACAGCCAAAGGCTTTCTGAAAAAGACATGAATAGGAATTATGAGAGGCAAACTGGTCGGATAATTCTAATGGGAAACCGGGTTTCCCGAGAAACCCCCCTCTAAAAATCCGGTGTTATCGGGGAACCGAGTTTCTTGAGAAACCCCTCCGGAATTTTCGGGGGTAGACGGGCTTGGCACCGGCCAGTTTCTGAGATGCATTCCCAGAAGAATGAACACCGTGCATGGTTCAAGGAAGTCGGACTGGAGCATTCAGGTAACAAATATACACATCAAGCTCTGTCTAGCCAATTGAACGGCACAGTGTGCACTGGTGTGTGTGTTGGTTTGCGACGTTTTTTGCAGCCGATACGGCTATGTGAGGATCTTTCTCTCCTGACAGTCTCTTGCTTGCGATTACGATAGCAGAGCCGCGTGCTGAGTTTGCACCTCCTCTATGCCGGCTCTACCTCGTACTTGTTAGGCATGCTGTATGCGGCTGACTTCTGTGTGATATGGCAGGTGGGTCTCAAATTTGTTCACAATGAGTTTTGATGGTTGCAATTGTGTACAACAGATTCAAGATGATAAAGACAGGGAATAATTCTATTGAGAAACCCCGGTTGCAGGTAGGAACCTAATCCAAAGACGGATGGTGTTCACTTCAGCGGAATTCACCTTGAGGAGGCTCAGAATTGGGTGCGAGCTAATTACAAAGGTACCAGGCAATGATTGCACCCAAAGAAAGCATTGATGGGGGCCATAGAGTGAAATTGCTGAAAATTGAACCGTGAGAGCAGCAGTTTGATGCAATCAACATTGGCTATTTCATGCGGCTTTTTGCTTCGCTGCTCCAGACACTCAAAATATAAACACTCAAATCTATGCCAGTGGTTAAGGATCTTAGTAAACAATTTATTATTCAGAATCATCAGTGCACAGTGGTGCAAGGGTAATATTAATTTTGATGCCGCATCACCGGAAGTCCTGGCGGGGTTTTTCATTAGACAAATGAAAGATTTCTCTGATCGGTGGGGGTTTCTCGGGAAACCGGGTTTCCTATTAGAATTATCCTAGTGAAGAAGCTGTGACTTTGTCAGAACAGACCTTGCTTGCACAAAAGCAGGGCACATCTCATCTCTTGAATGGAGTGCGTTGACAGCTCTGCTAGGGGAGCCTGATGCGTCTTCAATGATTTTCCCGAGGGTAAATGATCGATGCTAGTTGGTTAAATTTGGTGAGAGGAAAATGTTTAGTAAAAGCTTGAGGTCCAGGTAAGGTCCAGGACTCAACATAGGGAGGATTAGGATCACCAGTGACACAAAAATGGTGCTATTATGAGGGTGGAGAGAGCAAAGTGGTAGATAAGAGCATCCTGGCATACTTAAAGCCCTCTGGGGGCATTCCTGGTAGGAGCCTGTGTTGTACTACTTGAATCAGGCAAATTCAATTATGGCTTGCAAGTTCTGCGTGGCCTCATCCCTTGGTTGACTTGCGTCAAACTCACCTGGATGTAAGTGTGATGTGACCCTAAAACTCATGTGCAATAAAACTCTAATCTTCTGGGGTGGTGTCAAATTTGGTGTCACGCTACCCTACACCCTGTGCTGAAATATCGAATTGGTTCAACGTGTCATGTGTCACCCGCCCTGTTGATTTGAATGAAATAATACAGTAATATCAAGGTTCAAGAAATGTATCTGTGAATCAGTAGAAAATAACTGTATTGTGTTGCATGAGAGTGCACCGCTACAGTACGGATCATAAAATATCCTGCTCACAGCCATTCTCCACGCCAACCAGTTGAAGGTGGCAAATATATTCATTGTGATATGATTTTATTATTTGATGCACAGCTGGCACAATCGGAGCACCAAGTGCCTTCTAAACTCCGGGTTTGAGACCAGGTCCTTTAGTCAGTGCCAGGCATAAACAGGGCACAGAACACAGAGATCAATACACAACATATACAGTGACAACATTTCAAGCAACTACAACAAACTGTTGTAGTGCATACCACACACCTTTCCTAATGATGTTTCCAGATGTGCATCAGGAAAAAAAGGCTTGACTACGTAGCACTCCATAGCTCGAGTAACCGCCGTAGACGTCGTAGACAAGTCCCGGTATTGTAGCTCCCCGTAGCCGCGTGCCAAGATCTGATAGCCGCTCGTAGTCATCACTACGATCTCTGTAGCTGTGCCGTAGCACTCAATAGCCAAGGCAGTAAGCTCATGTAGCCACCTGTAGCCGCCCGTAGTGCACAATAGCTCTTGGTTGCTCACAATATCCAACAATAAAAGATGGAAAAAAGCGGATTTATTTGACCACACATATTACAGCGATCTCAAGGCGTGGTATGGAATCAGAACACGGTACGGTAGAGTGGCAGGATGGGGGTGATGCACTATTGACGAGATAAGCTAGACAAAGAAGACACACAAGGGTTGAGTCGGGTGCATAGAGATGACCCGAGGAAGCGACGAATATACTAGGAAGGAAGCTTGGAGGAGTAGACAGATTAAGGAGATTTGAAGAATTTGAAGCACTTAGATGTGACTTGAGATCTTGCGTGCAGGCCCAGCTTGATTAGACCATTGAGAGGCCCAAGAGTACAAAGTCTTGGCACATTACATGGCGATATTGCACAGGATTGAGGAATTCCGAAACGTTGCACAGAGTTGTCGCGTCGTGAACAGCGGGCGAAAAAGTTGGCTAGAGGCTCGGAGTCAAGGATGTGGGTACATTGGAGTTGCACAGGTGGGTAGTTGATGTGGATTGCAAAGGGGCGCGGGGGCGGGGGCGGTGGATGCAAAGGAATGGCGCGCGAATACACAATTCTGCGGTAGACTTGGATCTGCGATGTTGTAGCAGCGAGTTTGATGTCGATGACGATGAGTGCGAGCGGATGGACGTTGACGGGCAACTGGCAGGGTGTGATTGATGTAAGTGAGTGGGGCGGTAAGGCGGTGAGAATGCCGTGGTGGGTCGATGCGCCGGATTGAGGCGTGAGGTTGAAGTATTTGCGGGCGGGAACAGTATCCGGATGGAGGAAAGGCGCAAAAGGGCTCCGGGAGAGGCTGGGAGAGGAGGGCGAGATGAGGGAAAGGAAGAAAGGGCGACCAACCAACACTTGTTTGGCGCACAAACAATCACGCAATGTGCACGTGCGAGCGCCAAGCAAACGGACTTGGTGTTTTTCCGCGTTCTGCGGGATCAAATGGCCTTGCCAAAAACCGTGCTGCGTCCTTGGTGGGATGAATTGTCAACGGTATCAAGAGTGTGGACGAGTGTGGGCAGCAGAAAAAAAAAAACTCGATACTCAGCGCTACTGATTCCCGGCTCGCGGCTATCAAGTGCTACAGATCATTGGCCAGGGGCTACGGATCATTGGCCCGAGACTACGAGGGCTACGGGAACTACGAGAGGCAACGAGGCAAGAGTGACCGGCTACGGGGTCTACCGGTACTACAGAAACTTAGCACAGAGCAACGTAGCAAAACCTTTTTTCCTGATGTGGAAAGGAGTACAATGTTTGACTCTCCGTGGTACTGTAAACACCTCATGTTGTTGGTTGTTGATTCGAAGAGTATCCCGGTACAGGTAAGTGACACAATGCTATCTTGGCATCTGGATCACCGGTTGTGAAATCTGTCTGGATGTAAGTGTCAAAAACATGAAGCTGCTTGTCCAACACATGTTCCTACGGCGAATGCTTGGCGTCAGGAAGCCCTCAATGCTCGCCATTCCATTTTCGGAGACAGGCATTTGGCCTGTCAAGTACCGTCGCGTTTCTCTTGTGCTGAATTACTTGTGCTACCTCCTAGGCCTGAAGCCCGAAGGCAGCAGCACAGCAGCAAGACCGGCGTGGAATGCTCTCCAAGAGTCCTTGACTCTTGCACATGCTAAACACATATCGTGGATCAACGACCTCCGAATTGCGCTCTTAAAGCTCTACACCCCAGTTGAACTTGCCATCTTCTCGCAACTCATAGTGCCACAGGTGGAGGACACAATGAAACTCATAAAGCTGTCAATAGAGACTTGGATCAACCACAACATTGAGACGTCAGCCGGAACCAAAGACCCCTTGACTGGCAGACTGGAAATGGACTCTGGATCCGGAAAACTAGTCAAGAAAGTTTTGGACTTCCGCCATTACTCCGGATACAACCATTAGTATGCATTGGCAAAGATGGTTCTGTCGAGTCACCCCCTGGCCATTGAACATTGATGTCGAAGATCCCCCATACACAATGTTTATGTGTGACCATCCAGAGCTGATACAAGTTCGAGAAGTCTTCCTGCGCAAGCTGTATTCTAAACTCCCAGATATCAAGAGCAAAGCTTCAACACCATGGGCTTCTTCTGTGAACTCCTGCCTCGCCGAGAAATCACCCGCTCTTGGCCAAGCTTGTGTACAACACCCAGAAAATATTTGACACAACTCCTATACTTTGTGCGAACGCACCAACTGGTGCCGTTCTATAATTCATTCAATTCACATGCATCCTGCAAAGGGACGACATGCCACAGCTTCTGTGTGCTGGTGGATTCCGGGGAATTAATCCCTGGGAGGAGAGAACTCCTCCCATACTCCAGTCCTTATTTGGGTGGAGGTCAGGGCCCACAAGGTAATATCTGCAGTCCAGCTTTTATGAAAAGGCTGGCCAGCGCACAGAATGCGAGTGTCTTGCATCTTCTAAGGTTGTGTGTTCTGTTGGCATTGTGGTGATACTGGTACACCACCATTTTGTAGCCATTCAGATTTGAGCTGTCAAAGTCAGGTCTCCTCGGCAAATTCTCACATGTTTGCCTAATGCGGAAATCAGCTTCGATAGACGTGAAAAATGCCACATGTCGGCGAGCTGGGTTCTTCCCCACCCCCAGCTCATTCTTCACGTTGAAGATAGCTCCTTCGCCACAACCCAGCTTCCCATACTGTCTGAGACTGTAAAAACCCAATGTTCTAATTTTTGAAAGTCATTCGGATCCCGTGTGAAAGGAATTTGGGCACCAAGCCATCCGAAAACAGGGAAGGTCACATACACATAATTGTCCTGCAGGATTCCTTCGGGAGCTTCAACTTGAAGGTCCGAGAAAGATGCAAAGACTTCAAAAAGACTCACAAGTCCGCCATCAAACCTCGTGATTGATTGCTGTTGGTTGACATCTCATGGAGGTCACATCACATTGTCGCTTCCCTCTTGCCACCATGCCCTCCAAATCCCCTCCGCCCTTTTTCCCCTTCTTGACCTCTGCCTTCCTGCCGTCCCTCGGCTCTGTTGCAAGCCTCAAGGATCTACTCAACCCTGCAAGTTTCCCGTCTTGTTAGTCAAACGGCCCTCATGTCAAAACTCTGTCAACCATCGCACCAATCAAGGCCAGTTGTCTCCTCAAGGCTCAAGATCTCCTCTGGGGCTTCGAGCCGTTCTCCAAACCTGAAATTTGTTCTTCAAGCCTTCAAGCCTGGTACTAACTCAACCCCATTGATCCCGCCGCCGACTTGAAGGCGATACCGAGAGTTTGCTCTGCACCTCAAGTGTCCACTTTCCCAAGCAGATTGATCAATGCCACCGATGGTCCTCCGATTAAATGAAGTTGTCATTGGGTAGGGCGGGGACGTCGACATCACGGACATCAATGAGGTGTGTTCCCTTTCTAACCTTCAATTATTTCTACTAACAAATTACTTAGTGTAGCGTACATTAGCATACACCAAGTCCTCGTCGACCCTTCCCGTTTCCAAGCAGCGCAGCCACCGCTACATACTCTGAATTATCTGTGTAATACTACACCGTGATATATATATATATAATCTTACCATCGGATTGCACAAATTGTGAGATGTCGGGATGATCCAATTCGGAGGGTGGTAGGATCATGAAGTTGGAGCTGCAGAACAATGAGCAAACCACGGAGAATAGAGACAATGGGCAATGGCAATGGTGCGTGGCTTGACATGTGTACGGCAGATACAATGGTGACACGGTGAAATGATTCCTGTCCAAATCTGGTGACAATGTGAACTTCATGTCGCACCCGCGTGAGTTCTGAACGCGGGTGTGATGTCATTTCTACGTTGCTGACACATCTCAGAAATTTGTTGGTGTAGAGATAACCACCTTTACCGTACTACATATTTGTCTTCAGTAAACTCGTAGTTCAGGCACTTTGACCACACAAGTATAATACCCTAATGAAGATATTGATACCTAACCAATACAGTGACAATGTTCAAGTAACTACAATGTATCTTTCGTATCTTTGACCTTCCCCCCAGGAGCACTGAGCTCTGTAAGTCGAGCTATGTTTATTCTATGTTGTTCTTGTACCTCCTCATCAATCCCAGCTAACCTTTCGTCAACATCCTGAACTCGCTTGGTTTGTGATGACCGTTCAAAGAGTGGCCTGGCTGCTTCCCAAAGTTTCAGTGCACCCAGTAAATCACTGTTGTTCTTAGATATGTCTCCAAGTCGGACCATGCATTCTGCTCTATTGCGGTGGACCTCCATTTGGGTGAATCCCTCCAAGGCAAGAGCGAACAGAGAAGTTGCTGTAACTTCATCATTCTCTCTGCAGAAAACATCCCCCAAATACTGAAGTGCTTTATAGATTTCTAGCCTTTGCTTTCCCCTCAGTGAATGTGCAAGGAAAACTGTTGTCCATGAAAAATCATGGGGTGATCCCTCCCAGCAGCTGATATCACCAAGTCTCTCGAGGCAGTATTTCACTATTTCTGAGAAGTTTCCCCACCCAGACCTGAGGCATTGGCAGAACAATGAGCTTGACATATCCCCTTCTCTGAGATTGAGAGCTGCTTGAAAGAATTCAGAAGTTATTACTTCTCTGTCATGACCCTGCCTCTCGAAGATGGTCTTTGATGTGTCAATCCTCCGTTGTATCTCACCAGTGGGACTTCCCATGGACACTTCAACCTCTATAATGTTGACCAGTGTCAACTTATACCTATAGAGGTTCTGATCATCCAGTGTCTCCTGCAAATTCTGATTGAGGATAAGATGAGCCTCAGAGTATTCCGATTTGAGCTGGTGAATTTCTGGCTGACACATCATCAGAGTATAGTAGAGGTCCCCATGCGGCATTCCACACAGGCCAAGAAGTCTTCTGATCCTTGTGCACAGGAGGATGCAAGTTTTATAATTCCCCAAGACCCGCTGACAATTTTGCTCATTATATAGTGCAATTGCCTCTTGAAACAGGTCTCCAGAGAGCTTGGCGACCCTCTGTGCCTCCTGTGCATATACTTGGGCAGTGGTATTATTTCCGCTAAGGAATTCTATCCATGAATATGTGCTAAGTGCAGCACATTGGCCCCTGAAGTCATCATTTGCCCTGGCCAACCGGAGAGAAATCTGGCAATATTCCACAGCTTTGGACATGCCATAAGTGCGTTGAGTGTAGTACCATGCGAGAGCCTTATAAAGACTGGCTGTGAGATATCAGTGTCCAGTATATGAAGAGTGATAGAAAACATACATTCAAGTTCAGGATCACTTAAATGTTTCAGGTGGTCTAAGGCTTGGGCAATCAACATCTCTGGCTCAGGTACTAAATCAGATATTGATGAATTGAACAATTCAACAATGAAATAAGTTTTCAACCGATGGTCATGTAGGGATGGGAGAAGGTAGTTGATATCTTTCATGAGAACAGTTGCTTCATGTCCAATGCGCCTGCTGAATTGACTGAAGTCACAAGCACAGTAGATGCTCTTTGCCATGTTAGGATGCTCAAGCTGCAGACTCCACTGAAGAACATTCTGGATGTTTGTATAATTGGATGTTATCCTGGCAATGGGGAAAGCTCCAGATTCCTTGCCCCAGGCTGTGACATATAACTCCAGGAGCTCATGAAAGTGTGCGAGGAGTGGTGTTATCATCTTATCTGTTGGAGGAAAACACCTTCCCATGTATTCTCTAACAGGCACCAAGACCTTGAGGCGTTTATGGTCATCCATATATGCCAAAGCAGTACGAAGCAATGCAGTCTTGCAACCGAGGATATCCTGGATGGGAAATTTGCTTTGCTTGAGTTCCACATCTGACAGGCCATCTGGCAGTATAGATAGTAGGGCTAACAGATCTTGGGAGTGTGGCATAGAGGAAATTCTAGGGCTTGAGAGCGAGAGTGAAATTGACAGCTCCAGGTTGGACCTTCTGTCATGGCCCTCCGAGATGAGAGAGGTCTTCTCTGTCTCCCAGCGGGCCAATATTGTGCCACAGTCCTCTATGTCTACCAGATGAGCTAGAAGACTGATTGCAAGTGGCATGTTGTCTGTAAGATAAAGGATCTGGTCCACTTCCTCCATTGAGTGCTCGTCATCTGCAATATCAATGAACATCTTTCGGGCAGCATCCTGGGTCAAGGGCTGCAGAGGCATCAAGAATGGTCGAGTCCATTGAACTTTTGCTGGCCGCTCTGCTCCTCGCATGGTAACCTGTTCTTTGATAAGTGAGATTTCTTGTGGAGAAGAAGATGCACAAACCAGCAGAGCTAGACTGGTAATATCTGCCAGCAGAGACAGGAACTCTTCAATATCTTTGCGGGATTCAACTGGCTCCCACAGGGTCTCAAGATTATCCAGAATCAACAGACTGGGTGGTGTATCAGAAAGGTGCCTGAGAACTGCTTGAGTCAGGTCCTTTCCCGGTTTCATTCCAAGATGGGCTCCGATAAGGCCAGCAAGTTCCACTTTACTTGATGCTGTATCACATGCAATGAAGAATCGGTTGCCCCGATACTTGGTAATGATTTGTTCATGATGCAAAACAGCCCTTGCTAGACTGGTTTTGCCCATTCCACCGGCTCCCAGAATAGCTATCCTTGGAGTTCCTTGGTCAAAAAGCTTGAGAGTATCTGCAAGTTCCGAGTCCCGGCCATAAAATATTTTGGGCTCCGCGGGCAGCATTGAGATGGAGTTGGAGCTGGATGTACATGAGCATGTGAAATATACAGAGTCATTTGGTATCACCTTGTGTATGAGCCAGAATACATCTTGTGAACATGCAAACTCATTATTTTAGCCTTTTGAAGAAAAGCTTGACGTACCGAAGAAGCCAAGTCTGAGCTGGACATTGTTTCAATGAGGTTGAGTACCTCCTGATGTCTGACCTGTGCCTGATCTTGCATCTCCCTAACATCAGCTAGGACATCTGTAGCTGTCCTGATCTTCTCGTAATTGTTAGTTATTATCTGAATATAATTAGGGTACCGTGCCTGGAAGAAAGAAACTCCTTGTTGCAATCCTGCCTTGCACCCCTTGAGTAGGGCATTCAACTCCCCTTGTTGGAAGAACCTTCTGACTTTACTACCACTTTGTTGAGCCTCAATAAAGGTATGAATCTTGTAGAGGGTCCTACATGTATTCAGTCAGAGATGCAATTGAGCCTGATGATTTTGAAGTACTCAGTGAATTTTGCAATTTGGTTCAAAACACTTGGTGGTAGTTCAACACCTGTGTCCGACTTGATATATATGCCAACAATTGCATTGAGTAACTTGTGAATATGCTCCATTAACTCAGCACAATCATTCTTATTCTGTTTGATGCTCTACAACACCAATACTCAGGGCCGTGAGGATACCAATTGAGGATTAAAATCATACCTCTACCATCCTCAAAAGAGATTGCGTAGTATTCAAAATAGCTTGGAGGGCTGGAATCTTGAGACTGTTTATAAGGACATCAAGTGTGCTAGTCGTGATGGTGACACATGCTGTAATGTTCTTCAAACGAACTTCGCTTATAGTTGGTTCCCGGGGCATGCTGGAATGGTCCAGCATCTGACAATCGGTGAGGCTTTATACTCGAAAGGCTGTGAGATGTTCTATCAGGATATTCATCTTCCGACAATGTATGGTGCGGACCTTCGCAAGCCAAATTTAGACCGACAACGTAATAGCATATGAGATGCTCTATCTATTTCAGATATTGCTGAGGGATCAGGTCTGAAACCTGTAATTGAAGGCTCATAATCAGTCTGTGCCCAACAACCAACAAATCCGGCGGCCGTGGTCTGCGAAGGCAACGCGCAATCACAGACAAGGATGTCAGACGTACTCATGGTAGTGTTAGCCAATAAGCGGCTCACCGACGGGAGCCTAATGAAATTAAAGGGGAAATATAACGAGATTGTATGTAATATGTCGAGCGGAGGTCCGCGAACTTGTCCATCACTGGTGTGTTACGGTAGGTAGGTAAGCAGGTAGATTACCGGTGCGGTCCCGTTAAGAAAGAAAGGGCTCACACAGTTAAACAGCCACTTTGGGCAATCTTAAATCCGGAAATGCCCCGGGGATCCCAAGCTCATTGTAACCTATTGATGCATAGCGGTTTATGAACTCTACAGCATGGATTAAATTGAAGATTCTGTGGAATTTAGTTTGCACGGCAGTCACTGGTCACCAATAAGTCTTTCATGTTCAATTCGGAGTCCGGTTGAAGTTCAGCTTCCCGGGTGTTAATTGCCTGCATAATTCCGCAGGTGTGATCAGTAAGAACTTGGAGAAGCCGACACACGTTGGTCCTAACTTAACCCTAACTACCATACTCTTGGATGATCTCTTCAATCAGCTCGACAACCTCATCAATCCACCACACCTCTACCTTGTTAACCACATCCACTCTCCTTGCCAGCTCTAGACCTTCTTGCAACGGACCCGCCAAGTGTTCCACTCATCTACCAGTTGTTTGTGTTGGGCAACCAACTCAGTGCTGGCCTCATTGTCTTCCTGGGTGTCATCCTGCTCGAATTGACGACTAAACTCGCCCAGGTTTTCGCACACTTGGCCTCGCTGCTCTTTGGATAAGATCGATGAGGGACGGGGTCGCCAGATGAACTGTTTAAACTGGTCTTGGAGATTTTTCTCAATCTCCTGACCGCGGAAGTCCCAGATATTATACCCGTTTTCAACCTGAACCAAAATATCAGCTTGTAAAACAGTCAAGCGTGGAACGATTCACCTGGTGTTTCCATGAACTAGCACTGCTTGCCAAGTATCGTCCACTTGGATCCCAATCCACGTCTGTCACTCCGTAGTGGTCTGCCGTCCCGACCTGCTGTATCCCGCCACCCCGTTCTTCCTTCTGCCATCCCGGGCCATAAATGTCGCTTCCGAGGTCCCAGAACAACAACTCAGATTTAGTGGGTGATCCTAGCGTAGCAAGAACAACAAAGCGACCGCGAGGCGACCACCGGATGGTGTTGCTTGTGACTCCGGTAATTGTACCTGATGGGTTTCGTCAGATTTTCAGCATCCACAGGAAAGAAGACTACTGACGGAGTAGGCGGAAGACGCCCCTCGAATGATCCAATTGATAGAGCGAAACTTCCGTTTTCAAGGTGACACTGGGATTTCCGACATTCGGATAGTTATCGGACACGATGGTGAAATGTTCGCCCTTGGGCTCCCATGAAAATTCAATGACGGGGTCTTTGGGATAACCATATCAATCAGCGACATTTTAGTTTGCAACGGACAATATTTTTTCACCCTTTAGCTCGATGACTTCCACCGGACAATCTTTTTCGCCGAGGTGGAAAATCTCCAAGTTAGAGAAGACAGTCTTTCGGGTCTTGGTATGTCTATCGACTTTGACACACAGGAATTGACCCTGAGTCTCCCAATAGATGTTGCACTGGGTAAAGCCAAGCATGTCATCACCGTGGTGCATCAAAAGGACGAAGAAATAAATAAATACCTTGGTCACGTTGAACAGACTCTTCTGACGAAGCACGGTGCGAGACGGGAAATCCAGGAGAGTCACGCGCGCGGGCTGATTGGCGACCTCAGGAGTCCAATAAGCCAACATGTTCTCATGCTTGCCATGTTGGATTTGGGTCGGCTCGTACGGCCGCCACTCGAAATCGACCACGCCTTCGACTTTGATGCTCTTCTTCCCGTGCAACCCCTACGACGCAGTCAGAGTAAGTTGTTGCAACGAGTCTCAGGCGGACACACCATGCTCGGGAGTTCGTACACACTGATCTGGTGTCCCGATGTTAATCGCGCGATGTATTTATCGTCTGGACTCCACTTCAGCGCCGGCCATTGAAAGTCGTTTTTGTCCGCCGCCTCGTGCTCGACTAGGAACGTCCTCAGAAGCGCACCAGATCGGACGTCCCAGACCGCCAAATTATTGCCATCGTCCTCGCGGGAAAAATGTTCTGGGCCCTGCGGATCTCCTTCCTGGACAATTATTGGCTGCTGAGACCATGTAACCATGTATTTCTCCCCCGGGGAAAAAATTATCAGCCGGACCGACGGATGGCGGAATCGTTGAAGAGGTGCGAAAGAAGGTCCGCCCCAGAGTCGTATCCCTTGCTGATGCGTGGTAGCGAGATACGTGCCGAGAGGGGACCATGAAACGTAGAGGTCCGTCCATGGTGGGGTTCCATCCTAGGGAACGATTAGCAGCGAACGGAAAGTATGAGAAAGAGGTGCTTACTGGTTTCTTGTGTGCGATTCCTGACTGCGCTCTTTTTCCGTGCCAGTGAACGATCACTTCGTCGCCGCCGTTGGTCACGTATTGGTCGCGTCCCTGGGCATCCGCAAGCCACGCCCGGAGGTGCTCCTAATCCGTTATCGTTAGAAAGGGAGCCGCCCTGCGAGGGAAACGTACTTTGGGCTCAAACTCCTCGGTCTCTGGCTCGACGAACGTGGTGTCCAGGTTGCTAAATTTAACGATGTCTTCAAAATGGTTGACTTGGAGTTGATGCTTTGTATCTAATTGAAGATTGTGCAGGATGGCAACGGCGGAAAACGCAATTTCCGCGTTGGGCAGCTCGACGAACGCGAAACTAGGACAGTTCGAATTGAGATGGCACTGGTTCTCCATGGTTTGACGACGGGCTTACCCTTTGCTTTTACCGGTAGTCTCGTCCCAAATGACGGACACATCACGCGCTGCTGTTTTGACGCCCCTGCGCGCGAATATCTTGACCAATCTTGCCACAAGCTTTTCTTCCTTGGCTTTATCGATGATGGGAACACCTGGGTTCGCTCATCATGAGTCCAGGTTACCATGGAATTGAAATTGGATGCGCGCACCATCTACTACAATCACGTTGTCGGTGCTCCAGTCGAGCTCAATATCGTATCTAGCGTGACCCAGTAAGTACGACAGCAAGCAAGGCTGAAAGTGGGAAGAGAGACTCGGACTTGGCGATAATATCTGAGTAGTCTATGTCTTCATTTTGCATTTCGGCGTTGACCATGGTGTGCGCGAGGTAAGGTGTTCTGATGCTGTGGGTGCATGTGGACACAGTATTTGTAGCATCGGAAAAATTGGAGTCAGAACACAGCATCGAGACGGGTCAAGCGTCGTGACTCACTTGAAAGCGGAGATCAGCCTAAGGAACCGAGAGGTTCGCTTCAACTACGGTAAGTTTTTTTTACGTTCCGAAACTGGAATTCCCCGCGATTTCAACTCAACTTGAAGGTCGCGCTTTGTGTGGCGTGGCGTGTGAAAGGGTTAACTATCGGACCAATCCAGACTCTCATTCGCCGTCTTGCAAACGCCGTTGATCGATAGGGTCGGGAATCCAGCGTTGCGGGCGCAAGGGCACTCACGAGCGCCCCGTTGACGATATTTGTGGGCGCACGTTAACCTTCTTGCTCCTTTCTTCTTCACCTTCACCCTTCCCTTCAAAACCCAGCGGACCGGCGCCCCCTCCATCTCTCACTTTCTTGCCGCGCCCACTTCAATTATGCGTCACATTTCACGTTTGTCCCCTGTGTGCGTTTACTCTGCGCCGAGGTTGGATTCAGAGCTGAAGTATCGAAAGCAGCTTGTTCGCGATACCTTTTATTTTATGGCTGCCTTCCCGGTCCAGGGCGCTCGAACTCGGTGCCCCACAATCGAAGGATACGCTCAGCATGTCTATTTTCACGGGGCGCGCCCTGTCGTTGTCGTTGATCGTCAACACCTCAGACCCGCCGCTGTTCGATCTGTCCCTCGTCGGAGAAGCCGACGGCCGCATCTTGTTTCCAGGAATCCGCTCGGCGGACAGTCTGTTGGAGCTCCTCGTCAACTACACGGCCCAGCGAGTTCCTCTTCAGAGACCATATTCGACGAAGTTGAATCAATGCATCAGAAAATATTTCTTCCGGGCGGTGGAAAATCCGTAGGTTTTCTGGACTTGGGTCGAGTGTTCATTGAGGTTCTCGGTCAGGCCCGGAGACATTCTGGCGGAAAGCAGCACGTTCGAGGTGACCTCTGCCCCGAGGATAATGTAAATCGAAAATGCCCTGATACTCAACTGGCCGAGAGTTCCCCTTGGCCTACCCAAACCGAGTCGGCAAGGGTCGGGACCAGAACTGCGCGCGGGACGATCATCGGGGCGATTATTGGCAGCGTCTTGAGCACTACGGTTGTTGTCGCCGTGGCCGTTGTTCTCATTTGGCGATCGCGCGTTCGGCGACGCAGGAGGACTTCTGACCGTCCCATACTGATAGACGACGACGCTCTGTCGAAAGCCGGATCGGAAGTACCCGGGACCGCGATCCTGCCTGGTGTGTGGAACAAAGCGGGAAGACACGGACCGGGAGCGGTCCCGATCTTCTCCATCATCCTGGTCACACTTGTGACTTCATCTTTTCTGCTCGCTACCCTTGCGCTACCCACCGTCTTTGCCGCCGGTGGCTTGACTCGCAGATTGTGACAATCCACGCTTCCGCTGTGTCCTGGCCATCTCTAGGATCTCTGCTTTTCGCTGGTTTCTGGCCTGGATCAAGCCTGGATGCACCCGGTAACCCTATTCTTAGCTGATTTTCACCTGAACACTCAAGCTGAGTCTATGTCTTCATGTTGAGACCGTTTCTGCGTTCTTGCCTCGCACCCCTCTGGAACCCAGCGGCAACCTCGCGATATCACAGCCCCACGGGTGTCAAAATATTAATACGCCATCGCTGTTCCTATCACCGGCGGTGCAGCGATCGGGAGTCACTCTCCATTGCTCTGACTCTGCTGATTAGCGCTGACTGCGTATAATACACCTTCTGCTCGTCCTGCTGCTGTATCCCACTCTGCGCTGCCCCGCAATACTCACCAATGTCTGAATCGGAGCTGCATGAAGATATGAACGCTGTGACGCTCGAGAACGAGGATGCGACGCACGAGGTGCCCAAGGATGCGGGCTCAGAGAAGGCGCCCGCGGGTCCACGCGACGCCGGGGCGCCCTTTGACGACGAGGACGCGGACATGATTGTGCGCTCGTCGGACCTGGTCGACTTTCGTGTGCACAAGGTGTTCCTGTCCAAGGCGTCGCTGGTATTCCGGGACATGATCAAGCTACAAGCGCGCGGGCCCCTCTCCGCCACAACCTACCCCGACACCCTCTCGCCCACCGGCCTCCCCATCGTTCCCCTACTCGACGAGCCCGCCACCGCCGTCGACATGCTCCTCCGCTTCTGTTACATCCCTCTCCTCCCCACCCCCATAACCCTCGACGAGATTCAACTAGCCCTCCACCTCGGTGATAAGTTCCAGATGCCCCACGTCCTAGCCGCTGCAAAGAACTCTATCCTGTCGCAGATGGAATCCGGCGCCCTCCCCGCAGACCGCGTCTTCGCCTTCGCCTGGCTCCACCGCCAGCGCGACCTTGTCCTCGCCGCCGCCTCCCACCCCTCCCGCGAGCCCCTCCTCGCCGGCCCCGCCTACCCCGAGTACGAGTTCATCCCCGCGCTCGCCCTCCACAGGCTCCTCGCCTTCCGCCGCCACCTCCGCGCCCTCGCCGCCACCGAAGCGCCCTGCGGCGACTTCTCCTGGATCACGCGCCCGCACATCGAGCTCTTCATCGAGCTCCTCCCCGACGAGCCCGCGCCGCGCTGCAAGTGCCCCGCGACACGCTTCCGCGAGCCCGAGCCCGACTTTCCGGGGTTCCCCTCGCAGGCGGACCTGGGCGCCGAGCGCGGGTTGGTCGACTGGTTTTGGGCGTTCCTGCGCGCGGGGATGGAGAGGATGGTGAAGGCGACACCAAGGCAGGCGATGGATGTGGTGCGGGATCCCGCGCTGGCGGCGCCGGGGATCGAGGCGGCGCATGGGTGCCCAGTGTGTGAGACCAGGGCGGGGCCGGCGCTGGCGGAGTTTGGGGAGGCGTGGGCAAAGGTGATCGATGAGAGGAGAGAGGTGAGTGCGAGTTTTTTGGTTTTGCGTTGGGGTGCTGATGCGAGACACGGTAGCTTACGCTTCAGACGCCGTTTTGATTAGTCTCTTCCCATGCTATGTCTGCGTTCCCATACTGCTTTCCTCGCTCCTCGCTCTGTATCCTCTCCGCTCCCCAGGCCGCTGTCCATGTAAAATCACACCGCATCCCATCGCATCCCATCGTGTATCCTCTTCTCCTACTCCTACCAATTTCATATCGTTTCGTTTCGTCTCCCGTCTCGTCTCATCTCGTCTCGTCTCGCGCATCCCATTTCTCAAGCTTCCTCTGTCACGGTGCCGCTTCGCGTGCCTCAGGCGGGCGGGCGGTGGGTGGGCATCCATCCCGAGGTCGAGCTTGCCCCAGGCGGGTGTCATCGCGTTTCGTCGCGTCGTGCAATCTTAGATGCGTGCTAGTCGCGCTTGCCTCGCTGACGCGGACGTAGTACCTGGAATTCCCCAACGTTAACGGTGCGCGAGACGTACCGCACCGTGACTGCGCAGAATTTTGTGGCACTGTTACCCGAGTCGGTAATTCAAATCCAACTGCCAATCCGGAGGACTGAGACAGCTCTAGAGGGGCGGGCGTGCGTGCAGCGCACCAGTGTCATGCGTGTTAGTGGTCTCTTTGACCGGCGTACCCTCCCCTCGAAGACGAAGACTGACGAGTAAAATCTTGTCTGCTGCACAGCCCCCTCCCGCTTTCTTCCTGCCATCGTTCTCGTCGGCCGGCCGCTCTCCTCCGGCACATTTCTTCGAATTCTTCTTTCCACTCACTCAATGGCGGCACCATCGCGCTCTGGACGCCCTCTGCCCAGTTTCCCTTCCAGCGGCTTTCGACACTGTCAAAATTCAATACACACAGACATCGCAGCACCTCAGTGCCGACTTTGACCTGGGCGAGATTAGCGCGCGGAGAGCGTGAAAAAAAACACGCGCCTGCGCTGTGGATCCCACTAATAACTATCTTCGTCTTCAAGCTCGCTGCGCACATCCAGATTCTCTTGTAGCTTTCAAAAACCATCTCTGGTGCTCATCAACAGTCCAAGTTCCACCCAGAATTTACAATAGAGTTCTCCTACGGGCGGCGCGTTACCGTCGCCTGACGCATCATGCAACACGTGTGTTTTCCATGGGCGCATTTTTACCACAAACAAACTTGAAGTGCTCTACTCTATAGCGAGGCACCTCCCACCCATGGCCACCCTTGGTCGCATTCGTCGGCCCCTTCAAGCGCACACGTCTTTCTTCTGGTAAGACCGTATTGTACAATCTTGCACATTTGCACTATTTCTGCTGTTGGATCTTTGCTCGCAAAAGTTAAAACAAGACTCTCTTCACTGGCACTCATGCATCCGGAGTTGATTTCCTTGCCTCTGCGCATAGATCGTGCGTGTGCTTCGTACGCATCTCTCGATGTGTGCGAACACCGGCACCGCTGTTCTCGCGGCTCCCTCTCTGCCTTTCCCTCTTCCCGTCGCGCAAGTACTTCTCTCGATGCTTTATTATCGCTGATACTCACTAACATTTTTTTTTCATTTCACTAGCAGTCCCCATCCCATCCAAAATCGCCTCGCCTCGTTCGACACTGGCAGGCCCCAACCACCGCATACTATTGTTACAATATTCCATAAGTACGTCTCTACGGTACGTCCTTCATCTTTTCTTGCTTCTTGCTTCTTGCATCCCATCTTTACTGCCTTACAGAACCCGAATACGATTCATTCCAATCCAATCCAATCCAATCCAACATATGCCGCTGCATCACATTCTGTTGCGCCAACACCAAAGTTGGTGTGATTGGAACTCATCACAGATACAGTACTAGTGCGGTTGAGATCGATTTGGATTTCGATTGCGTCAACGAGGTCAGTTTCGTTTGAATCTTGTTTGACTGACTGACTGACCGAGTTTCTACTCTGGAACCGGACAAAGTTTCCAGGTGCGTCCCCACGGCTCAATCAATCAATCTCGAGCGATAACCACTCACCCTCTCAATCAGGTTCATTCAAAGTTGACCAAATTAACGTTGACTTGACTATCATTCAAACTCCAACGGTGCGTATTAGTACTTGCTTCAAGTCATTACTGATAATGTTTCCCAGATTTTACGCTCTATGTAATCCTTGGGAGAAAGAGACCATCACCATGTAAGGCGGTTGATCGGGGTTGGTCCGCCGCGCCTTGGGAATCTATTTATCTGCACTGACTCAGAAGGCTGGGTTGATTGAATTTATTGCAGTACTACTGGTATGCAGAGCCGTACGTCTGCATTGCCCCGCGTTTATTTCCTGTTACTGACCGGCCCTAGAAGGTACGTATGTGTTGTGTCCCGAGGTCATTTCCTGCTACTGGCCGGGTCGATAGTTCTTCGGCGATGTTAAACCTGAGATGCTCGAGCTGGATGCGATGACTTACAGGTGCCAGCCTTATCCCAGACTTACATCGGACGGCTCCTTCCTTCCTTCATCGTAAGCTTCCACTCCGTTCCTTTCGAAAACCGAGCTCTGATCGATGCATCTATACATGCTCGAGCTGGTTTTTTACTGTTCAGTCAACGCCGAACCTATGGGAGGTGGGTGAGTCGTGTCTACCATTGTCTGCATTGAACCAAGTAACGAATTACTCGATGTTCAGGTCCACCCATCCAACTCAACTAACCCTCGCGATGTTCGTTTGATGCTCCATAGGTACAGTACACGGTATCAATCATCCGCGGATAATACCTAACGAAATGCAGTACAGTACTCGCGGAGCAGGAATTCAGCTCGGACGGGCATGTCTGGGATGTCGAGCTTACTCGCATCCGATGTTGTGATTTTACCCCGTCGTATCTGATGTGAGCTAATGGGTATCGGGTAGGTCGAAGGGAGCCTCAGGCATTGTCATTGGTTACCACGAGCTCTGTGGTGAGAGAAGGGTTCACGGTGCGCTGCATGGCTGCATTTCCGCCGCAACTTTGCATCACTTCTTGGTAGGCGACAGTGTCTTTTGTGTTCGCCGTTGTGCGCATTGTCAGTATATGGGGTTTTCCATCATCCCGAGTACCTACTTCTTTGATACTTGATCTATGTATATCTAGCAGACGTGCGCCTCAATCTATCATCTTATCCTTTACCCCCACATCGTTTGTGCCTTCACTGTGTTCCTACACGCACTCGAGTAGCTCCTTGTTCTCTGCGAGCAGGCTCCACCGGCTTCTAGCCAAACCGGCATATTTCTGACACGCACGGGTTGACAGTGCATGTTCACTTTAACTTTTATCTCCTCACCCCTCTTCGCCGCGCATATGAAAGGCGTATTCCTCCGTCCGCCCGTTCATGTTACCCTGATACTTGGTGGTTTTAGGGCGCGAGTCGCTTTCGCGCGCGGATTTTCTCGCGGCGAGTGTCGCACCCGTTCACCGGATGACAATGAACGGTCCCATCGTCTTCTCTGCGGCGTTTCGCGCTAGAACCCTCTCACCACTTTTGCCCATACACCTCTCTCGCGGCGTTCAATATTCGTCGTCTTCTCGCCTGGTGGCGAGAATTGCTGTTTCGAACTGGGACGTCCTGGGTTTTCCGCCGTTTGCAGGATTCCTGTGCGTCATCGCACAGTTTTACCATGTCCTTTCCCTTATGCCTGCGCTTGTAGGCGGCAAATCATCTCGAGGGCAGGAATGCAGATTCCGAGGATCCAGTTTGTCTTCTTAAGTGCACTCCTTAATTTTTCCTACGGTACGCGGAGCCTTTTGGGTACGATTTTATTGATACGGACGCATCCTTCGGCGACGCAGCGTACTGCTGCCGCCGGATCTGCAAGTTGTTGAACGCGTGAAAATTGGATCCCAAATTCGAAGCGCGTCTAGTTCAACAAAACGTCAAGTACATCAACGGCAAAAGTTCAACGCAAAGCTCCCAATATATGCCGGTCCTGATTCTCCCGCGGGAAAAACGAACACACGACCTCATTGCGCTCATTGATCCGCATTCGACAAGGCTCCCAGGAATGTCAGCGCTTGTTTCTTGCGGCAAAATACGACAGATCTCTTCACGTGGGCTTTGAGGCCATTGCTGGCGCATGGCAGTACGAGTCTGGCCTCCGGCCTTTGGGGTTTATATTATGTAGAGCAAGAAGAAAGTGCTTTGCGCTCAAGGATTATTGAACTGACACCAGCGACAGATATTTAGTCTCTTATAAACAGACACTAAAACCACGGACTCACACCTGATTTGTTGTAGCACTGGCAGACATTCTGCCTCAGAACATAAAGGGTAAGGAACATCACCCAACTCCGTACGAACTCAACAGAACGTCCGGGATGACGAGATGAGTGGAAGAAGCATGGGAACCTGGTGGTGCACATGCATTAAGTTGTGCAGTTCTTGAATTAAGAGCCGCAGAACAGACACTCTTGGCTTGGATCTGATATTGATGTAAGCACATAGAAATTCTGTTCCCAGTACTTTGAGCCTAATTGAGGCAAGATAGTGATGCGGGCCTCCCCTAAACCTACGGGTAAGCTATAAGCTATTTTAGTGCCTTACCGACCCTCCAGTGTGAGTATTCACGAGCTCTGGCGCTTGAAACTGATCTAATTACTAACAAGTTCAACACGTCGCCGGCGTAGTCGTCAAAAATTTTGACTTTACTGACCTCAAGCAAGTGAGGCCTACAGACACACAGGACCTTTGACGGTCCATTGGTCATAATCCTTTTTACCGGCAAGTAAATCAGCAAGACGAAATCCTTGCATCAATCCAATCGGCGATCGCATTCATCCAATAATGTTCGCATCAATCCAATCACATCAATCCAATGATGTTCGCATCAACCCAATCACATCAATCTAATGATGTTCGCATCATTTTCCTCGCACTCAAGGTTCGTGAGGACATCATCTCCGTGGGTGAACAAGTCGAGATTGGGCCATTGTAAAGTTTCCTTCCATGGCCGCAAAATCGTTCTCCAGATTTCTCTGCACTCAAGGACACACTGTAACAGGCAAGGCCCACTGACCGGCTCGAGAGCCCCGAACACTTCGGCAAGACAAGCCGAGTCATGCCGCCAAGCCTAAACCTCTGGGGCTATGTACACCGAGACCCTTGAGCAGTTACAGCAGGATTATCTTGCATCGTTGAGTTCGCGGCTCATTAATGACAGCAGGGGTACATCCGGTCACCATGTATGTAATTTTTACTCCGTGACCCGAGTGCATCCGAATGATTAACAGTTGGCCGCGGCCAGAAACACGAACTTCAGCCTTTCAGGATTGAATCCATAGCCGGGGCGTGCACTAGCAAACACAATCTTCAAATGTGTTGCCAGATAATATTTATTGAACCTAGATATCCCTATTCCCCTCTTTTTCTCTTCTCGTCAACTTGAAAAAACTTGAAAACCCGATGAAAGCCCAGAGGTGATTGATGCACCGATTTCGCGGCGCGCGCTGATAGATGGCTCATTTTAGTCAACTGAACGGTGATCCGAGGAGATTCGACCATCGGCGGCCGCGGCTTGTTGGTTGGAAAATTCAGCACCCCCGAGATCCCAGAGAGGGTTTTCCCGGCAAGCCGGAGACAGGTTTTTGCACTCAGCTATTGATTCTTCCCAATCCCTGGAGAGAGAACATTAGAACTTGTCAAATAACAGAGGATTCCATGGGTAAAAGCACTGCGCAACGGCGTTCATCGGCAAAGATTAATAAGTGTCCGTCAATTTCTTTTTGAAATTATGCTGTAGGTGCCTAATAATTGCAGGCTGAGCAGAGCCCTAGTCAGGGAACGACATGCGGTTTTCTTTCTGAGGTCAAGGTTGGCGTTTCCTTGTGTTTTCACAATCTCGGCAATCACACCATCAAGATTGTGATTGGAAACTTTGTACTCCCGCCTTCTTTTAATCCTTCCGCCCTAGTCTGTGAGTAGTCTTGCTGTTCTCAGACATCATTATTTGAAGATAAACTCACTGACCAGACCAAGACTTACGAAACAGCGATTACTCGACGGACTTCCTTGATCTTGCATCAGCACGGGCCAGATCATGATCTTGCATCGGTAATATACGCGGAGGTGGCAACCGGTTGATCGGCAGCGGGCGGCATCGTGTTCCACGGACATCCAATGCCGGGCCAATGGGGTTCACGGATTTCATCAAACGAACCTGTCGCCCAGCGAATTCCAGCGGATTCCACTGGGAATGGCCGGAATATTTGTGTAAGAGCTCTCGCTGAATTCCACTCGCATTCCGGTGGGAATGAGTACATTTCCGCAACAACACCCACCGATTTCCGGCGGTTTTCACCGCTTTACGATGGGAATGGGTGTATTTTGCTGGCATTTTCTGTATTCTCTGGGACGACTTATCGCTGTCTCGACCACCAATGACCACTGAGATAGTGTACTGAGCTAATTGAATTTTATTGTGTTTTAACCGCTCGTGTATTGGAAGCGTTCCGGGTGATATGAACCGTGGGAAACTAAGTTTGCAGGCAGAGATTGTACTGCAAAAGTCGATAACCCTGAGCATTGGAACGATATGCTCCGGCCATAGAAAATACCACGGGAAAATAAATGATACCTATTTGGAGCAGGTCAAAGGGAGAGATCAGAAACAGGACATTGGTTCAAGTGCACTCATCCTCACAATTGCTAGGATTCAATTTAGTGGTACCAAAGATCCAAACATGACCATCCACATTCATTCCTCACCGGCTCCTTCCTGCTAAAACTCCTCCGAAAGTTTCAAGCCTTGGTCTCGCACTCGTGAGAAACATCCTGCGGTCAATTTCCAGCGGTTTTCGGCGTTATCCAGTGGATTCCGCTGGCCAAAGCGCGGGGTAACGGATCCGTCGGATCGCACTGGCCGGTGTCGTAATCCTTGGCGCACACCGTCGATCACCATGTGCCAGCGGCCAACGTTGGCCACCGATATCCACCGGCGGCCAGCGATGTCCGCCAGCGAACTTTCCAGCGGCAGGTGTATTACTCTCTTTCTCCTCCGTCGACTTTGAGATGTACCATTGTTCTTCTAAACCTGGACCATGAGAATCAAAGTTTTTGGGGATAATGGCTGTCTACGGCGGATGTTAAAGTTACGGCGGACAATCTACGGCGGACCACGTCATTTCACATGCATTCATTGAATTGATACAGAGATCAAATGTCATCGGCTAGGTCACAATTTGAAAAGCAGCCATTGGCTGAACCACCGTAAGCCTGGGATGGATAAGCTACTATCAAATTCCTTATTAAAAGGAAGAAAGAGAGAAGGAGTACAGTCTACACACCATAGAATCGTCGGAAAGATTGAGAGGCAAGAAGGAAAGATGGGATCGATCAAGGGCGGTTAGCGTGTACAATTTGAAAAGCAGCCATTGGTCGAACCATCGTAAGCTGGAATGAAGTAAGCTAGTATCAAATTCCCTTAACAGGAAAATTTTCCAGCACGAAGCGGCAACGTCATCGCAAAAAAAACGACCCCGATGGCAGAGAAACCGTGGGTAAATAACGAGTCTAAAATTACCATTTTTAGACTCGTAAACTCTCAGCTTTCACGGCGCCGAACGATAGCGTTTACGATGCAGCTTCCAATAACTGCCTCGCGACAATCAAAGGAAATCACAAGTTCCTCAAGGCCCGGGAGCAGCGCTCAATGTGTACAACCTGGGATCTGTTCTGAGGCTCGCGTTGTATTTGCTCGTCCTCTGGAATACCGATCCCTGGCAATGATTTAAATGGCCTTAGTGCCAGCTTACACCAGTCCTTGCGAGGATCATTCTGCGGACTCTGGCCTAATAGTCCTCAACCCGGACGTCGGCTGCGTGAAAATTGGATCCCAATATCGACAGTCCGCAAGGATTAACGCAAGGCTGTCACTGTATGTCAGTGCTCATTCTTCCGCGTGAAGAAGCAAAGCAAAACCTCGATGTGTTCCAGGCGCTGTAGTCTCCAAAGCACCCTCAGTCTTGCTTCCTTTATTTTTCACGCTGCTCACTGCGGACTACGCTTTTCGCTGCGCCGCCTGACTTTCAATGAATGCCATTTGTTTCGAGGAGTCATGGAGGGAATCTAATAAATCCCTTCAACGTTCAGTCTTCACGGCGTCACGGCTTCATCCAACGAGAACGATTCATGCACCCTTCAATTCATTCCTAGCGACGCTGAAAAAATATGGCTAGTCCCGCTGACACGCTCGCGGCGCGTTTGAGAGCAGCGCGAGCCAAACAACACAACACCGCTGAGATGATGGTCGCAAGGCTGGTGTGCGAGGTGGTCAATCCATGCTCAGTACTCGAGTCGGCGGGAAAGGGAGTGAAATAAATATGTGAGGTGTGGTTGCCGGGTGAGTCGGCGAGCGGCGACGGGTGCAATGAACGAGAATAGCACGATAAGCGAAGCGTGAACGGCAAGGGGCAAGCACACCCAGGATAGAATTCTTTTAGGCTGGATTAAAAGGCTAGCTAAGACAACTTGTATTAGTAGGCAAATACATCGTAGTTAAAATAACGCGAATTGACACTGTAAAATAGCCTTCACAAAGCAAGATAATTTACTTCAACTTCTTTGTTCGAGGAAACCATGTCGTTTCATTCACATTTGAAAGGGGATTGAAGTCAAAGACAATTGAGTGCAGAAATAGGCTGTTTGATTCAACTGGTTCTCAACGGAATAAGGAAACAAAGGGTTTCCACCTTTGTTTTAACCCAGCCTAAAACAAAGGTGGAAACCCTTTGTTTCCTTATTCCGTTGAGAACCAGTTGAATCAAACAGCCTATTTCTGCACTCAATTGTCTTTGACTTCAATCCCCTTTCAAATGTGAATGAAACACAATGGTTTCTTGGAATGAAAATTTGAAGCAAATTATGTTGCTTCTCAAAGGCTATTTTACAGTGTCAATTCATGTTATTTTAACTACAATGTATTTGCCCACTAATACAAGCTGTTTTCATCAGCCTTTTAATCCAACCTAAAAGAATTCTATCCTGGGTGTGAAGACGAGAGCGTAGACGGAGGCGAGCATCGGAGGCGACGAAGGACTAAGGACTAAGGCGGCATACAAGTGTCTGAGGCAAAACGTGGATAACTCGGTATAAAGATACAGGTGGGTGGTGAAGTATTTATAAGTAGGAGATATTAGGAGAATATGAATCAAGTCCCTGGAAGCTGTACGAGTCTGACAAACTACATACAATTACGTCGGGAATATTCAGCATCCGAGACAATTTTGAGACAATTTTACCCTAAAATCATAATTTCCGGGTGTGGCTCGCCAAGAAATGTTGTCGGAAAGGAATCAATGAATGATAAACGCGTCGAAGAAGTTCGGAAATGACGGATGTCGCGTGAATTAATATTGTGTCGAAGCCTGTTTGTATCGGAATGATTGGACTGGCGGCATGTCACCGCGCCACTTCAGGATCCCAGAATCCCATAGATCAGGAGGTCCTTGAACTATGTACGACATCGGGCTATCCTGGGCAACTTAATCCAAGGGCATGGGACGTTTCTTACTTGAAGTCAGGACACTAGGTAGATGATATCTACGACAGGGGGGATGTCGCATAGAACATATTACTAGGTACTATACAATTCGATTTATCTTGTTCCCAGATTACTTGGATGATGATAGATTCATTCGATACGGTCGAGTGCGAATTCGAGTCGAGCACCAGGATGCAATGAGACTGGTGGTATGCTGAGGTAAATGGGAGTTAAGTCGAGTGGTGGGTATGCGTGTGCGCGCCGGGCGAAGTAATGTCTTCCTGTCTTCTTGAGTCGATTAGGTGAGGTAAGATGATGCTGCATCGTTTAATTAATTTGAGAGTGTTGGAAAGGAATCGACGAATAATATCAGGGTGCTACGAATAAGAACACGCATGAGCTGACGTTGAGTATGTATAGACAAGGAAATAAAGCGTACCAAAGTTTTAATCGGTCATGTAAGCGAAGCGAAACGAACGAATATAGGTTTAGTACCTGTAGTAGGCGCGCATCCGATCGCTGGAGAAGACGCATGAGAGCAGGTAAAGGAGAAACTGGATTGGATGGGCGTACAAGAGCCAGATAACCTTGGAGCCAGTCTTGCAGCCGCCCAGCGTGACGACGTGTCCGCGGATGCAGTCGTAAAGCGCGGCGCGCCGGTCCTTGTCAGCCTGCGCAGGAATCATAAGATGAAAGTTGAGAAGATCAAGTGAAAGGAGGCGTACCGTAGGGAGGACGGAGGCGATCAGCTGGCTCCCCATGAGCGAGAGCGCGAGATCCACGGTCATCGCAAGACGGGCACTGCGGGAAGGGTCAGTCTCGAGAAGGAGAGGAAGGAAGGAAGGATAACGGACCCTTCGCCGGCTCGCATATGAGCTGCACGACGCGATCGAGTGTCTCCTTCCCGCCCTTCTGGAATGTGGTCAAGGTACTCTTGCTCCCCTGCTCTTCGTGGCGAACTCGAGCAGGCCAGTGAGGGGGCGTTCGAGGGCCATTTGGCGGTGCTTCTCCGATCGTGCTTCTCCGACCCGTGCTCGATGACTGTATCGATGATGATCAGAATGGGAGTCTTGGCGGAGGAGATGGAAGAACGTACCGTGTTGGATGCAGTAGGAGCCCCACTGGTTCTTCGCAAACTCGACAAATAGCGCGACGCCCTGTCCAGCAGCTCGTCGACGATCACGTCCTCGGCGCTCTCCTCGGGGTTCTCGAAGGCGTTCTAAGAAAGATAATGCGAGTCAGAGTGAGATGAGGGCGAGGAAGATGGAAGAGGAATCGCGTACCTGCACGACGAGGGATCCAGTCTCATGGTATGCAAGCGCGGCCCACTTGTCGTTGAGGGACTCGTTGACGCGGAGCGAAGAAGGATCAGAACCGGCGTCCATGAGGAGGTGCGACGAACTATGCAAAATCGGTGGCGCTGGTGGGGTCCGCGAGAGCTACCTGATCTACGAGGGACGTTGTCAGTAAAAGCCCAAAGTGAATAAAGGAAGGACGGAGCGGGGACGATGGAAGGAAAGACGACCAAGAGGGTGGAAGTGAAGGGTCAAGATATATAGGACGAACGAGAGTCAAGGCGAAAACAGAGAGAGAGAGGATCGAAGGGGAGAACGGGGGCGAATGAAGGAGCGGACGACGAAGGATAGAATGAAGACCACTCTCACCTTACTCCACACATGCGACGCATGCTCGTTCACCAGCGTCGTCGCCGGATCGCCCCGAGGCAGCTCCGGCACAATCAGTATGTAAACCTCCTCCTTGCAGTTGAGAGCCTTGTGGAGGACGTGATACCCGTAGCAGTTCGTCGCGAAGTCCACGGTGGCCGCTGTGCAAAACGATTAGCATTCGTACACGGAGGAGGAGACGAGGGAGGAAGACGACATACCGCATGCACGCGACGATCTGACGGCGTTCCTCAGGGCCCGTGGTGCCTTCGAGACAGCGCTGAACCGTCCAGTTGCTGAACCCTGGTGTAGTGCGGGGGGATGATCAGCGCAGCGCAAAGGAAGAAGAGGAAGGGAAGGGAACACACCGATGCATTATCATCTCCTCACCGCGGGCGCAGATGGCGTCGATGATGCGGGCGCGCTCTTCGGGGCTAGCGACCTGCGCAGCGAATTCGAAGGCATCGTTAGCATCCATACCTGTGGGAGGAACGAAGGAGAAAGAGAAGGGAGGTGGGAAGGGGAGAAGGCGGGAAGAGCGGAGGAAGAACTCACCTTGAGCTTGTGGTGGAGGAAGATGCTCGATTGCTGGTCCGCGAGCGCGCTCTTGATGATTGCGCAACGGAGTACGGAGTTGATAGGCTGTGGGAATGAGAAGAGGTCGGTACCGAGATGAAGCAGGGTGCGGCGATACAGATGGGCCGAATCTTACGCCACTCGAAGACGTTGCCAGCCGTTATCAAACACCAGAGCGTGAGTGGGAACGTCGCGCATAGCTGCGCAATGCGTGGAGATCGAGAGGCGCGATGAAAGAGCGATAGAAGAGGCAGCGGCAGGAGAAGGAAGAGGACATGAGAGTGGCATAGGGCATTGCGAACGGCCAGACGGCGAGACTCGAGAGAGCAGGCTTGACGGCGACAACGCGGTGGCGTAGAAGCGGGCGTGAATAGGCGCGTGGCGTACAAAGGAGGGACGGAGATGAGTGTGGCGGATGGCCGTGGTTAGCCGATTGCAAAGATATCGTTCTGCGCTCATGATCATCTCGCATCGACCGTAACAGCTACCGTAACGGCAAGACTTTATACCAAAAGGAGAGAGGAAAAGGACGATGCGCTGTCAAGACTCCCTGTGACGTGGGACTCCACGTTGCACAAGCATGATGCACTTCCTGGGCAACCCCTGGCAACCCCGTCATTTCAAGCGCTAAACGAATCGCTCGCACGACCGGTTGAATCTGACCATTTTTGGCTCGGAAGACTTTCGCAATGGACGCGATTCTGGAAGGATCAAATTTTCTAAAACTCGGATTGACTCCGACTCCTTGTTTCTCGGACATTCATCGTGCGAAAGTGCCTGCTGTTCTCCACGAGGCGCCCCCACTCTTGTCTTCCTCCTCCACGTCCAGTGCACAGGAATACATCCTCCTCATCCTTTCTGTGGGTGGCTCTTTCTGCTGTCTAATCTTCACTTGTGGCTCATATAGTGTTCCATCAAGGGAAGATCAGCCATATATCAATCCATTTTGACCATGTCTCACCTGGATAATGAATCCAAGACTGTCAATTACAACATTTCTGGTGCGTACAGAGCTTTATTGGGACGTCAGCATCATGATCTCTTATCTCCAGGAGGCACAGGAGGTGACGGTGGAGGGGGCGGCATAAATGGGGGTGGTGGGGGTACAGGGGAAGGTCCCACTGTGATCTTTAATCACTCCACAAATAAAATGTATGTCGGTGAAGTGTCCCCTGTTCCTTTCCCAAAGTCTTTTCTCAACAACAACAGTGTAAATCTGGGTCAAGGGTTAATGAAATTTCCTATGTTGAATATTTTACAAGCTGAATTATGTCCAGACTCGAAGAAGTTCTGTGGAAGTGGTTGGGGTCTCTTCCTGATATGAAGGACAGACAGCACGACCTGCAGAAGCAACATCACAAATCCACTGGGCGCTGGCTCCTAGATGATGTCCGATTCGTCAAATGGCGGGCCACACCTGGTGCGTTATGGATCAAAGGAATCTGTAAGTTAATTTTATTGTTCCAATTCCATGTCTAATAATTCTTTGCAGCTGGAACCGGAAAGAGCGTACTAAGGTGATTTGTATCGCTGCCACGTGCATAACATCAATCTGCTGCTGACACTACCAATAGCTCGACAGTGATTGAAGAAATTGTCAAGGCCTGTCCCGAGGGGTCCGCTGTTGCATTTTTCTATTTTGATTTCAGGAATGAGAGGCAACACATGGACCTCATGTTGCGCTCTATTGTCTGGCAGCTCTCTGGACGGTCACCTTTTCCCTATAGGTCTCTTTGTCAGCTGCATAAAACACTAGGAAACGGAACTATACTGCCACAGCAAGTAGATCTTCTGGGAGTCCTCACAGATTTACTTTCAGAGCTGGACCAGATGTATATTGTCATCGATGGGCTTGATGAATGCAACAAAACCGACCGGAAGCCTCTTATTGAGTTCATTCAATCCCTATGCCATCCTGCCCAAAATGCACCACATCTCCTGTTTACTAGTCAACCTCTTGAGGAATTCCAAGCAGCATTCAAGGATGCAACCTTCATTGAGCTTGGTTCCTGGGTCTCAAATGATGACATTAGCTCCTTTGTTGCCAGTGAAATTACCAGAGTCGGAAATTGGGCTAGTGATGACAATTATGCAGAGGATGTCATGGAGCAAATTGTGGAGAAGAGCAATGGAATGTTGGTCTTCTCTTTGCACTGTGACTTGTCCTTAAACTAATTTACATATCTAGGTTTCGTATGGCCGCATGTCTTCTCATTGAACTGGGCCGTTGTCATTGGAAAGACGACTGGGAGGAAGCTCTCACAGCTCTTCCAGCTGATCTGTTTGCAATTTACAGCCGTTTCTTAACCCGGGCCACAAGTTTACTTAAAACAGTTTTTATCCAAGCAATTTTCCGGTGGCTTGTGTTTTCTGCTAGACAAGTGACGTCAGATGAGCTTGCAGATGCCATTGCTTTCCGCCTGGACGACCCCACATTTGACTTTTCTGACCCAGCTAAATCAATTTACCGCCCAGATAGACGTCGTGGCAACTCTGGCAGCTTCAAGTCACTGGAGGGCCTGATTGTGATCAAAAACAATGACTGGGACGAACAGTCAATCAATGACTGGGATATCGATGACCACAATGACTGGGATATCGATGACCACGATGAACCGTCAATTGCTTTCGCACATTCCTCTGTCATGGATTATGTCCTTTCCCTACAATTCCAGGGGGAATTTGGCGCAATTATTGATCTTACAATGGATATCTCCCATAAATTTATCACCCAGACTTGTGTCCGCTATCTCCTCATTTTTGCAGAGCCCCAACATTCAATGACCAAGGAAACACTTCACGACTACCCAATCTCGTTGTATGCAGCAAAATATTGGTTCTATCACCTGGAGCTTTGCAATGACCAGGACCAGAAGGCACTACTTCCCTCGACAATGTGTCTCCTACAGGATGGAAGCAGTCAACATGCTGCTTTGTACCAATTGGGTGGTGTGTATTGGTATAATACACAGAGGTGGGATGAACCCATATCACCTGCAATGTGTATGTGTTCTCAGTTGGGGTACATTGAGGGAGTACAGTCTCTGCTCATTGAACACAATGCATCTGTCGACTTAGTTGATAAAGATGGCTGGACTGCGCTGCATCTTGCATCGAGCAACGGTCACCTCGACATTGTAAGGCTGCTCATTGAACACAATGCCCCTGTCGACTTAGTTGATAAAGATGGCCGGACTGCACTGCATCTTGCATCGAGCAATGGTTGCCTTGACATTGCAAGGCTGCTCATTGAACACAATGCCCCTGTCGACTCAGTTGATCAATATGGCCAGACTGCACTGCATCTTGCATCAAGCAATGGTCACCTTGACATTGCGAGGCTGCTCATTGAACACAATGCCCCTGTCGACTTAGTTGATCAATATGGCCAGACTGCGCTGCATCTTGCATCGAGCAATGGTCACCTTCTGCATCTTGCATTGAGCAACGGTCATCTCGACATTGTAAGGCTGCTCATTGAACACAATGCCCCTATCGACTTAGTTGATAAAGATGGCCAGACTGCGCTGCATCTTGCATCGAGCCATGGTCACCTTGACATTGCAAGGCTGCTCATTGAACATAATGCCCCTGTCGACTTAGTTGATAAAGATGGCCGGACTGCGCTACATCTTGCATCGAGCAATGGTCACCTTGACATTGCGAGGCTGCTCATTGAACACAATGCCCCTGTCGACTTAGTTGATAAAGATGGCCGGACTGCGCTGCATCTTGCATCGAGCAATGGTCACCTTCTGCATCTTGCATTGAGCAACGGTCATCTCGACATTGTAAGGCTGCTCATTGAACACAATGCCCCTATCGACTTAGTTGATAAAGATGGCCAGACTGCGCTGCATCTTGCATCGAGCCATGGTCACCTTGACATTGCAAGGCTGCTCATTGAACACAATGCCCCTGTCGACTTAGTTGATAAAGATGGCCGGACTGCGCTACATCTTGCATCGAGCAATGGTCACCTTGACATTGCGAGGCTGCTCATTGAACACAATGCCCCTGTCGACTTAGTTGATAAAGGTGGCCGGACTGCGCTGCATCTTGCATCGAGCAATGGTCACCTTCTGTATCTTGCATTGAGGAATGGTCACCTTGACATTGCGAGGCTGCTCATTGAACACAATGCCCCTGTCGACTTAGTTGATCAATATGGCCAGACTGCGCTGCATCTTGCATCGAGCCATGGTCACCTTGACATTGCAAGGCTGCTCATTGAACACAATGCCCCTGTCGACTTAGTTGATAAAGATGGCCGGACTGCGCTACATCTTGCATCGAGCAATGGTCACCTTGACATTGCGAGGCTGCTCATTGAACACAATGCCCCTGTCGACTTAGTTGATAAAGGTGGCCGGACTGCGCTGCATTTTGCATTGAGGAATGGTCACCTTGACATTGCGAGGCTGCTCATTGAACACAATGCCCCTGTCGACTTAGTTGATCAATATGGCTGGACTGCGCTGCATCTTGCATCGAGCAATGGTCACCTTGACATTGCGAGGCTGCTCATTGAACACAATGCCCCTGTCAACTTAGTTGATCAATATGGCTGGACTGCGCTGCATCTTGCATCGAGCAATGGTCACCTTGACATTGCGAGGCTGCTCATTGAACACAATGCCCCTGTCGACTTAGTTGATAAAGGTGGCCGGACTGCGCTGCATTTTGCATTGAGGAATGGTCACCTTGACATTGCGAGGCTGCTCATTGAACACAATGCCCCTGTCGACTTAGTTGATCAATATGGCTGGACTGCGCTGCATCTTGCATCGAGCAATGGTCACCTTGACATTGCAAGGCTGCTCATTGAACACAATGCCCCTGTCGACTTAGTTGATCAATATGGCTGGACTGCGCTGCATCTTGCATCGAGCAATGGTCACCTTGACATTGCGAGGCTGCTCATTGAACACAATGCCCCTGTCGACTTAGTTGATAAAGGTCGCCGGACTGCGCTGCATTTTGCATTGAGGAATGGTCACCTTGACATTGCGAGGCTGCTCATTGAACACAATGCCCCTGTCGACTTAGTGGATCAATATGGCTGGACTGCGCTGCATCTTGCATCGAGCAATGGTCACCTTGACATTGCAAGGCTGCTCATTGAATGCAATGCCCCTGTCGACTTAGTTGATCAATATGGCCTGACTGCGCTGCATCTTGTATCGAGCAATGGCCACCTTGACATTGCGAGGCTGCTCATTGAACGCAATGCCCGTGTCGACTTAGTTGATAAAGATGGCCGGACTGCGCTGCATTTTGCATCGAGCAATGGTCACCTTGACATTGCGAGGCTGCTCGTTGAACACAATGCCCCTGCCGACTTAGTTGATAAAGATGGCCGGACTGCGCTGCATCTTGCATCAAGCAATGGTCCCCTTGACATTGCAAGGCTGCTTATTGAACACAATGCATCTGTCAATTTAGTTGATCAATATGGCCTGACTGCGCTGCATCTTGCATTGAGCAAAGGTCACCTCGACATTGCGAGGCTGCTCATTGAACACAATGCCCCTGTTGACTTAGTTGATCAATATGACCAGACTGCGCTGCATCTTGCATCGAGCAATGGTCACCTTAACATTGCGAGGCTGCTCATTGAACACAATGCATCTGTCAACTTAGTTGATCAATATGGCCTGACTGCACTGCATCTTGCATTGAGCAAAGGTCACCTCGACATTGCGAGGCTGCTCATTGAACACAATGCCCCTGTCGACTTAGTTGATAAAGATGGCCGGACTGCGCTGCATTTTGCATCGAGCAATGGTCGCCTTGACATTGCGAGGCTGCTCATTGAACACAATGCCCCTGTCGACTTAGTTGATCAATATGGCCAGACTGCGCTGCATTTTGCATCGAGCAATGGTCACCTTGACATTGCGAGGCTGCTCATTGAACACAATGCCCCTGTCAACTTAGTTGATCAATATGGCTGGACTGCGCTGCATCTTGCATCGAGCAATGGTCACCTTGACATTGCGAGGCTGCTCATTGAACACAATGCCCCTGTTGACTTAGTTGATCAATATGGCTGGACTGCGCTGCATCTTGCATTGAGCAATGGTCTCCTTGACATTGCGAGGCTGCTCATTGAACACAATGCCCCTGTCGACTCAGTTGATCAATATGGCCGGACTGCGCTGCATTTTGCATCGAGCAATGGTCACCTTGACATTGTGAGGCTGCTCATTGAACACAATGCCCCTGTCGACTTAGTTGATCAATATGGCCGGACTGCGCTGCATCTTGCATCTAGCAATGGTCACCTTGACATTGTGAGGCTGCTCGTTGAATGCAATGCATCTGTTGACTTAGGTGATAAAGATGGCCGGACTGCGCTGCATCTAGTGTCAGAGAAAGGTGACCTGAACATTGTGCAGCTGCTCATTAAGCACAATGCATCTGTCAACCTAGGCATTGAAGGAGACTGGATTAAGGAAATCAATACGGGCAAGACTGCGCTGCATCTAGCATCAGAGAAGGGTCACCTCGACATTGTGCAGCTGCTCATCGAGCACAGCACATCTGTGGACCTAGCCACCAAGGTTGGAGAGACTGCACTGCATCTTGCATCACAGTGGCATCGTCTTGGCATTGCACAGTTGCTCATTGAGCATAACACATCTGTCAACCAAGCCACCAGAGAAGGCTGGACTGCACTGCATTTTGCATCGCGGTATGGCTACCTGGACATTGTGCAGCTTCTTATCAACCACAATGCATCTGTTGACCAAGCCACTGAAGATAACTGGACTGCACTCCATGTTGCATTGAAGTGGGGTAACCTTGATGTTGCACAATTGCTTATTGAGCACAAGTCATCTGTTGACCAAGCCACCAGAGATGGCTGGACTGCGCTCCTTTTTGCATCAAGGTGCGGTCACCTTGACATTGTGCAGCTGCTTATTGAGCACAAGGCACGTGTCAACCAAGCCACCAAAGATGGCTGGACTGCACTCCATTTCGCATCAAAGCGCGGTCACCTTGACATTGTGCAGCTGCTCATTGAGCACAATGCACCTGTCAACCAAGCCACCAACAATGGATGGACTGCACTGCATTTTGCCTCACTAGAGGATCACTCTAAAGTTGTGCAGCTGCTTATTGAGTGCAACACATCCATTAACCACGCCACCAAAGAAGGCACGACTGTGCTGATGAGCAAATCATCGTATCACGGCAATACATGGATCTGATCCAACTCGATAGGTGGCTGTTCACCCTCTGTTGTCTGCTATCACTACTCAGGTCGCCCACTTGACACGCTTCACCGTCAAATGTCCAAGCAATGACAGACCGCAAATACATTTAATGCACAAATCCGAACTCGCTAAATCTCTCCCTGAATTCAAACAAATCTTCCCCTGCTAGCTTTTGCCTTTTTCCTCCATATTCTGCATATCACGGGGACATTCACAGTGTATGTCTGACCTTATTAACCCTTTGTACCTGGCTACCAATACTTCCACTCGATTCTATTTTCCTTATTCCTCTTTATTCCCCAATCTTGGCCCTCACCCCTCACAACTTCCATTTATTCAATGTGGGCCACATCACTAATACGCGCTTTCTCAGTCGCTCTGGCCGTTTTCCAACACAATTCCAACCCCGTGATTCAACTTGCTTAGTATTTTTTTCTTACTCCACCACCTACTATAAAATGTATTTAAATCCTCACAATAGAAACAAGATTCTTCTCTCCCGCTTTTGTGCTCTCAAAACTCAGTTCTTGTCTCGCTCTCGCCCTCGGGTCATCCATCATTCTCGCTGTCCTCCATCCCTTCGAACTCCATTTTGTGGCAGTCTTTGTCGTTGCTGCCTCCAATACTTGTATCTTTCCCACCGTCTTCAGCCAAGCCGATCCTGAACCTTTGCTGAACACCTTGCACCTTTAGACCAGCTCTATGTCCCTCAGAGTGGTACTCTCTCATCCACTCCCTCCATCCACATTGTTTTTCTTTTTAGGTTTTAGCTCCGCTCTCAGCCGCACCGTAGGCGTTGAAGCACAGGCAACTGCAGCAGGCTGGAAATGAGATTTAAGCCGGAAATGCGCTATCATGCACCCTGGGGTGCACACTAACCAAACCCAACCCAAACACCCACCCCAAACCAACCAACTAACTGCCTTTTGCCTCGAGTTCTTGGGGTTTCAAGGACACAGTATATGCCTTGTTGCAAATCTCCCACCAAGTCCATCTCTTCAAGTCGAGTTCAGCACCAGAGAGGCACACAATCCAGACGCCTTCAGCGAACCAGATGGCACTTCATCTCTGATCACTCATTCGGACACTTTCACTTTTCAACAAGGAGCCCTGGAGTTGAGCCTTTTGTTTTGTTGGCCGAAGCCGTTGGGGCGATAACGACTTTGTGCAAGCCGGCGTGGTTTATACTAGTAGTACAACGGACAGTTCCGTACAATCTAGTCAAGTCCGTGCGAATCCACCAAGTCCATGCGAGTCAATCAAGTCCAAGCGAGTCAATCAAGTCCGGGGTATATTGGTTCAAGTTGAGTCAGTTCAGTTCGGAGCAAGTCCAATCTAATCTGATCCATTCTCGTCCCTTGAGTCCAGCCCTGTACCCAACCAATGGCGCGCCAGAGGCCTCCCAACGAAGGGAGCGCCGCCTGCCGAAACCCGGGCCCTGGAGCGACTCCAGTACAGTACAAACTACTGCCTATTTATACAAATCTGTTCTATCTATTAGCTAACTATTCCAGCCCAAGTATATTCCTTCCAACTCGTTTACTGCTGTCCCGGAAGTGGATCCGAGTCTGGATGCGTACCCGACGCGGTTAGGTATCCGAGGGTAGCTAATAATAGTGCTTGACCGGCCGGAAGGCCATCCGAAGCCGGCAGTTCGGAGCTATGTTGTCCAGTTCGATTATTCCACCTCTTTTCCTGCAGTCTTCTTCATCTGTATATCCCCAGCTCATCTAGAAGACTCTAGGGCTTCAGATATGCTTTGTGGTTGGTGTGTGGTATATGCCAGATGATAATGGGCTCTGTTCAACTCATCTCGGATGCTCGGGAATTCAATTCACTTCAATCATCGGATTGGTGATCCGGCCCGGATAGCTATCCGAGGCATATGATTCTTCACTTTTGACTCGGAAGGCATCCGAGTCCTCGATGTTCTCGTCACGTGGTGGCTTCGCGTCAGGTTCCTGAAGCCAAACCCTTGCAAAGGATCCAGTTCATGGTCTAGTTCAATATTTATCAAGTCAATTCGCTTCGTGTATAGTTCATTTATTCTTTTCACTCCTCTTAGTGGTTGAATGGTCTGGCTGGCACTTTATCCCTTCCAAATCCTGTTACATATTCGTCTAGTTCATGCACTTGGTGTTCAGCAACTCTTTCTATTAGTGGTACTTCCTGCCCATAGGACAAGTTGCACATAATAGTTGGTCTGCTTAGCCATCTGGACCGTATAGTCAGACTTGTGTGAAGTACACAATCTGCTCTTCTAGTATTTACAGCTCACAGGTGAAATCGAAGAAATTGTGATTTTCCACGTGTAGCATTTACCAGGCTTATCAGCGTATCATATTTGGAGCCCACCACAAAGGGTTCCATTTCTAGCCATTGCTAGGCTCGTCTTGCGGCCTCCGCTCTAACCCTCGATGCGCTCTCTGCATCGAATTTGTCGACATACATCAGAATCTAGTAATATATCTCCCATTCCCCGTTGAGCTTATTGAAAAAATTCCACCATATCTTCTGATAATTCGATTTCCACACTGAAACTTGAGGCATTTAGGATTACTTCTGACTCCCTTTGAATGTTCACACCACGGGGTACCACGGGCAACGAGCATTTCAAAAAAAAACCGGCGGGGGGGGAGCCCGAAAACCACGGTGCTGATTATAAAATAGATCATAATAATGTTTTTTTGGAGTCGGCAACAACATTGGTTTTTGTTCTGAAAAACTAGGTTCTGATCCATTTTTCAAAATTCCGAGTAAGCCAATCTGTTTCTAGCACTCGGGAAGGATGTTCTACCAATTTTCAACTCCATACTAGGGTTAGGGTTACTAGGGGACTGTAGGGTCATGTGTGCCAAGACTAGAGGGGTCAGGCAGGGGAAGCTGGGAGTGAGACAGCTGAATGAATAGTTAGGGTAAGGCGGCTCCTGTGCAGGGAGGACAAAATTCACATGCTTGTCAATACCTCCGTGCAGTGATGGGCGCCCCGGATGCTCATCACCAGAGGGAGGATAAATATTTCCTGAGCCCATGTAATTCTACCTACCTACTTACCTACCACATACTTGTCAATACCTCTCTGTGCAGTGATGGGCGCCCCGGTCACCCATCACCAGAGGGAGGACTGTGGAGGTAGGTAGGTAGCATTACACGGCACGGTCAGAATACTCTGAAACCGGTGTTCCTGAGCGGGACCGTGCCGTATAATGCTACCTACCTACCTACCTGTACAGTGACGGGCGTCCCGGACGCCCATTACTAGAGGGAGGAAAAAACTCACACACTTGCCAATACCTCTCTCTGTCTCCTGATGGGCGTCTGGGACGCCTATCAACAGAGGGAGAAAAAACTTGCATGCTTGCCAATAACTGCACAGAGCAGGTAAAGCAAAGCATTGAAGAAAATAATCCCTGAATACGGAGTGACCTTGGTCCAATAATTAATCTACAATGGTTTAGCTCTTGCGGTGCAGTGATGGGCGCCCCGGACGCCCATCAGCAGAGGGAGGACAAAATTCACACATCTGTCAATACTAGAGTACTGCTCTCCGGATGGTCGTCCAGGATGCCCATCACTGGCAAGTGAGAACATGTGAATTTAACAATTTAACAATGTGATATTCATCTACATAGAAAAACTACTTAGGTCCGGATACCTCGATGAACCCAAGTGAGAAGACGGAAGGCTTGTAAGTGTCGTAAGAAATTGTAAAATATCATAAGGCCTATAGTCACTTGAAACCCCTTCCAGCCCTAATCAGCGGGAGGTACAAGTGACGGCCGATGGCGGGTTAGAGTAATGCTGCTGCTCGAGCCGCCATGGTTCGTTGGACACTCCCGAATATCCTTCCCGAATATCCTTCCCGCTAACCGAATAGAACTCATGTGCCAGTCTGCGGAGATGTGGCTCGATAATTTCCGTCTCTTGTCGACACTGGGGATCATGGTGGCGGTAACAAGCCGATGGAGACTCGGCAGTCGACCCAAGTGATACTGCAACATCATCAGGGGCCATGTTACAGCATCGTCCATGAAGAGGAACTTAGCTGCACGTAGTACTCGTTCTTGGTCTTCTGCGGAGAGTTCTGCCTCAGATAACTTTAGTGCCGTCCGAGCGACAACTTCGCTTGCAGCGTCAGTCCACCATTGCGCGAGGTGAGTGCAGTCCACAAAGATATGGTGCATGCTTTCCACTGCACTACATCCCAGTCTACACATGCAAGATGCGAGTTTCGCCCTTGACTCCAGGGTTTCCGTGGTAGGAAGCTGACCGGACCGGGCGTATAACTGTATTACAGCCGAATGGGCTGATAGTGCGCGGGTGTAGGGGTAATCAGGCGGGGTGAAGTGGCATGTATCCGTGTTAGCATGCACATCCGGTTACCGAGCAAGTTTAGACGCGACGCGTAGGGACATGAAGAAGTTGACAAAATTCCTGGTGTTGGATTCGATCCACCCGTCAGCCGAGGTATGGAACGTGAAGTCATCCATGGAGAAGGTGAGTGTGGGCGCAAAGGGAATGAGCTCAATAAAATGTTGTGCCCCTGATGCGTAATGGTCAGCTCCACAATTCATTGAGCCGGGACCGTCAACTCAGCGGAGTGGCCCCCTGTGTAAGTCATGATGGCGTGTCCTTCTTGAACCAGCTTCAAGATCCAACGGTAGTATGATCACCTGTTCATGTTCCGTAAGCGTGAGTCTTGACACACTTGAGTGCAGATGTCATGTATTAAGTCGACAGAGTTTTGATGGTCAGAATAAAAGAGTGGAATTGGTCCTTTGTCCTGACACAGGACCAGCGCTAAAATATGGCCCATCAATTCGCCATGCAGGATGGAAAGATTGCGGCCACGGAGCTGCACAACCAGTGTGGCAGGTCCTGTAGCCGCAGCGGTGACGTGCCGGCTCTCGCAGAGAGAGGCCAATGCTGGAATCATGGAGCCGCCTGTTCCCCAGATCTGTGCCAATCCGGTGGTCTGAGAAGGCTGCAAAGCAGTGTTTGAGGCGAGCTCTCGCGGATACAAGCTTCAGCCCACAGCTGTCGGTCGCTGCGCGTGGAGAGAAGGTCCTCAGGCCCGTCAAAGAGCCACTGAGTGGGGATAGACTGCAAGCACTCAACAATCTTTTGCCAATTGCCACTCTGCATCAAAGACCAGCGGCCGTTCCGGCAAGGCGAGCAGTCAATCTCGAAGGTGAGTTCTCCCGTTTTCTCCCTGCGCCAGAACCCAAGGTCAGCTAGGACGTGAATGCCTTTACTTCTCATTGTGCAAATAGTATTCCCATCGGGATTTCCAATGCCTCCTGGACGGTGGCAGTTACAGAGGGAAATAACATGCGAGATTGAGACATCACCACGTAGAATTTTGTGTTGGTCCGTGACTCTTAAGGAAAGAGGTTCGTCAAGCAACGACATGACACCCTGGGCAATGATCCATGCGGATGGAACTTTCTTGTAATACCGCGAGAAGTTCTTGAGCAGTCCCGGCCCGTCCAATGGATAGACACAATTATTGATGTTGCAGGTCCATCCCGCCAGGGTGATCCGAGCCAGTGAACAGTAGGCCGTTATGTGGTGATTTAGACTGCTTGCGAGTCCGTCGACTGCAATTCCCGTGTTGATTCTTGCCAGTGACGGGAAACCGAGGCCGTGGTGCGACACTGGAAGCGTCAGAATTTGTGAATTTGGGGAGAAAGGCTTGCCCAATATGCCGTGAATCTTCGACAATATCCGGACATCCAAAGCTTTCTGCATCTGCCTGCTTGATGGGTTGAAGTGCGAGCAGGGCTCGACATCTTGAGACTATGTTCTGCGCAACCATTTCCGCAGGAGGGTGATCGGCATCCTGCCAGTGAGTTTACATCAGCAAAATGTCTCGTGTCTGGCAGTATGGACGTCTGGGATGGTCTGGCGGTGGCTGTGCTCCAGATCCCCCATACCGCCAGACAACCGCCAGATTCCTACTTTCTTTGACTCACCATTTTTTTCCCCTTCTCCAAAATCAAACAAAAGTGTTTCAAAAGCACCCCATGTTAACTACCGCTGCTATTTTTGCCGATATTGATGCTCTTGACGCCGATTCAGATATGAAGCTGTGGATGGAATTTATTTACCAAGCCGGTCGAAGAGAGCGGCGAGCCAACATGGAAGCCAAAATTGTTCCCTTTGATTAAGAAGGATGTTCCCGAGTCAGAACGCACAGAAGTCTGAAAGATGCAAGCAACTCCTTGCGAAATCTGGACTGACAGTGGACAAGTCCGTTCGAACTCCGCCATCAAACCCCGTGATTGATCGGGGTTGGTTGACATTTGATGGATGCCACGTCGCACCGTCTCTTTCCTTGCGCCACCACCCTCTCCCTCTTCCCTCTGCCTCCACGCTCCTCACCCTCCGTCCCGCAGCCTGCCACTGGTCTCACGGATGTCCTCGGGCCTTTCAACAGTCAAATGGCTCTCGCGTCAAGCTCCATTGCAACCCCACTCTCACTGACTCAAGTCGTCTCCCTCAAGGATCCAAGAGCTGCTCTGAGCCTTAAGACACTCTGCAGGCCTTCAAGGCACTCATCAAGCCTTCAATACACTCACCAAGCCTTCAAGCTTCAAGACCATTAAGCCCGAGGCCTCAAGCTACGCTACGCTAACAACTCTACCTCGCCGTCGGCTCGAAGACGTCGAATTACACCTCAAGAGTTTGCAAACTCCCACACCTCTAAAAACTGTTGCAAGACCTCAAGTTCTTCTGACGCTGTGACGGGGCAGGATTGGGAGCGATCGGAGGAATAGGTGCGTTCTCGCTGTCATTGTTAGAACAATTAAAGTCTCTTAATCCCACACATTACAGACACAAGTATCTCGCGCTCACCTCACTCCGCTCACGCACCTCGCTTGCCGTGCACCCCTCGCTCGCCGTGTCCGTCCACATCGACGACGCATCCCTCCCTCCGCTGTAACCACCTCTTGGTCCAGTTGACTACTGTTTACCCCTGTTCAGTAGTGTAGTATTGAATAATAAAGCATTGTTTTTGTTCATTCTGGTGCAAGTAACGGTGTATTGGGCATGTAAGGAAGGGTAAAAATGTACCCACAAAGTGATTGTGGCGCGGTATGGAGCCAGTTTCACATTATAGTCCTTTGCAGGTCATTTTGGGTCCATACCATATTGTGGGGGTGTGGGGTGTCTGATGGCCTGGCGCCAGACCCTCCCAGACAGGAAACATTTTGCTGATGTAGGGAATGTGAATATGTCTATAATGTCTTTCATTTCGGAAAAATGTGCCCCCAGGCCGTCCACCTTCGCGTTCAGAAAGTCGAGACCGGTGCGGATGACTGGGACTTTATAATTCTTAACCGTCTATGGGTCGACCCCGGGCTCGACCGTGATGGAAGGGAAAGAAATCCGCTCCTGGTGCATCAGATCCTTGTCGTTCAGAACGTAGGCAAGGTCTTGGACCACTGCGTCAGCCATCCATACACAAACTGGAAGCGCTCCATCTGAAGACAGAAATTCTGAGCAGCATGGAGGGATTTAGCGAAGAGAAATGAGTCATCAATCGCCTCGACCATTGTCACCAAAACTTGTAGCTTGTCGTGCGAGAGATGGGGATCCACCTTCAGGGCATTAGTTGTGCTGATAACCAAGCCATCGGGGCCTTGAGTCGCGAGGTCGTCGAGGTAGCGATGGCCCAAACTTGGTGTAAATTACTTTCAAAGCGAGGCGGGCCCGCCTTGTTTTGTCACGCCGCTGACTACGATCGGGTTCGTCGGACCGTAGTATGTCCGAATCCCACGCTTCGTATTCACCTGTGCTGCTCTGTCCAAGTCAATAATTGAAACAGGGAGCCCATAAGCCAGGATAGCGTCATAGAAACCCTCGGGTGCCAGATAATCCAAGCCCTTCATCTGATCACATTTGAGTGTGTAAACTGTCTCCTTGTGTCGTTCCGACCACGTTTGAATCCCAGCCAAGAAGCTCATTAGGTCCCGGGTTTGAACACCTTGTTGCACCGCAACCTGTGTCTCTGGAACTATGACCATTCTCGATGAGTACACTGTTAGTTCCGTGGTAAGCCATGAGATCGGTGAATTCGTGAGGAAGTTAGAGAGGAATAGGCCTCTCTAATTCTTCAAGTCTGTCCGCAGTCCCCGCTTGTGAAACATTGCAATCCACATATCTTTTAGATTTCCGGGAAACCGCGAGTTCATGACCACATAATTGTGTAGGTCCAGAACTAACGACAGCACGTCATCCGACAGCGCCTTTACACACCATTTCTCCCACTGGGCAGGCCCGGGAGAGGGCTTCTGATTCCCCTTACGCAGCAGCGTGCAGAAACGACCAATGGTGGCAGGTTTAGGCCACACAAATGGATCAGAATGTACTCGCTCTTTCACTCGTAGAACAGAGGGAGTCGTCATCCACGGCTTTGGGACAGAAACAGGTGGAAGACGCCCGTAGAGGGAGGAAAAATACTGGTGAGTTTCTTCCATAACTATGTCTGGATCAGAGACCAGTTTCTCCGGATCACCGCAAAAAGAACTAATACACTGTGGCAGGGACACAAAGCCTCCGACAGCAGCAAGTTTCTTGGTGGAACCACCGCGAAGTGCTGCAATCATACAATTACCATCCTGTAACTTCACGTGGGAGAAGATTTCCGCCATCTTCTCTGCATACAGTTCTTTATTGAGCAGACGCCGTTAGGCCACCAAGTATTCGGAAAGGGAAGGCAGAGGAAACAGAGTTGAGCGTGAGTCCTCAGCTGTGTGGAAGTTCATCGCCATCATCGCCGCAAATGATACCGGGATCTTGAAGTCGCTCTTGACGTGCCGAATCGTGCCTCCGATGCTGCGTATGGACGCAACGATGGCCTGCAATTTTGGCGATGTAATGGCGTGACCCTTCTTGTATCGAGATGTGCGCCCAAAGGTTTCCTCTGCGCAGGGTATAAGAATCTTCGTTAACACTTTGTATCTCTGAATGAAGGAGTCATCATCACCTGCCATTCCCAACTAATGGACCTTGTAGGACCACATTTATCCCCCCTAAATGTGGTCCTAGGTAGACCTCGGCCAGCCAAAGTCCCTCCTGCAGCCACCCTATGGGGACCTACAGGGACCGGGGGGGGACCAGCGGGGGACGGTCCCTCTAGGGGAGGGGGACGCATAGAGCGGCGGTGCAGGGACAGGGATACTGTGGGGACAAGGGCCAGATGTAGGCGCAGTGGGGGGACAGGGGGGACAGATTGGACTTAAAGCACCTCGGGTGAACATCCACGGTGTAGGGACAGGGGGGACAGCCGCAGTGGGGGGACAGGGGGACATCTCACAGAATATCGACAGTGGGGGGACGTTAAGAGGGACATCACGTGCCCGGTACACACACGGTGGGGGGGACGTTCAGAGGGACATCACGTGCTCGATGCACACGCGGTGGGGGGGACAAATAGGACATTTTTTCTTCACAGTGTGAGATGGGATCACGTGCCTGGTACATCTGCGGTGGGGTACAAGCGGGACATTTTCTTTCCAGTTGTTGGCAGGTGTGGGGATAGCGTCACGTGCCTGGTACATCTGCGGTGGGGGGACAAGCGGGACGTGTTCTGCATTTCATTGTAAAAGGGACGTACTGGCGGTGTGGGGACATTCAGACTTGTAGAACCTTCAGACAGGGTGCTAACGGGACAGCATGTGACTAAAGGGACACCGGGACTAGAGGGACAGCAGGACTAAGTTTCGCCGGTGGGGGGGACATCCTCAGAGGCCATGTAAATAGTGTGTAGCTGCTCCGCCACTTGGGCGTCATCTTCCTCGACACCAACCTCATCATCCAGCTCTTCCCCCTCCTCATCTGAAGCCCCTGCAGCCTCCATCTGTTGAGCTAGGGCCTGGGCTTGAGCTTCCACCTCCTGTCTCCCAGTTTCCACCACTCCATCCATAGCCGAAGACTCTGGGACCTCCTGAAGCCGAACCCCTGGCTCAAGGGTCCCTGTGAACCGTGCTCCCACCTTCTTTGCTAGGTTCTGGAACCTCTCCATGTGGGTCAAATCATACCGCTCCCGACGGAATTGATACCAACGGATACACCATGAAAGGGCTGGGTTAGACTCCCGAAACTCCACTTCTTTAGCAGTCAGAAAGGCCTTCTCATCTCAAATGCTGGTGATGACCCGTTGAATCTCAATATTGCAACGAGTAATTTCTTCCCGGGCCCGTTGAATCTTGAAGTATTTATCGAGGAGGAGACGGGCTGATGGGGTAGCCTAGGGTCGGACTTCATTCAGCTTCGCCAGCTTCCGGAGGAGGTCAAAGTCCGCCAAGAAGGCGTACTCAATGACCTCACCCCAGCTGAGCTGACGGCCCGGCGGAACAATGGACTTGGCCGCGGTATTGTAGGAGTTAAGGGTGTTCCAAATAGCCTGTGACCTTACTTGGAGGGCCTTGGCGATGTGCTTCCGGAGTTTATATCCTGAGCAGATTTAGTAAATGGATTTAAGAATTGCTACTCAGTGACTTGCCGGTTTGAGACAGGTTCATCTTTGTCAGCTCAAACATTCGCTGGACAACCAGACGTTCCAGCTTCAGTAACGCCAGCCTGTACCTCTTGGTGCTGACAAGATGAGCGGCCTCTGCCCACTCAGGTGATGTATCGGTCCAAGGTTCTTTCACACCCATTCCAACCTCCGTCTCCTGCACCTCTGTCCAGGCCTTGTTGAAGTTCTCCTGTGCATGTTGACGAGCGGTTGCTGAGGCGGTAGAGTCCTTGGCCTTGGTCATTTCAAGCTTCAAACTTGTTAAGGGGACGCAACACGGTGGGGTAGGGGGACATGGGGGGACACGGTAAAGGGACGTGTCGGGATGTGGTAAGGGGACGTAGCAGGACGGGTAGCGGGACAATCGAGGCAGGAGGTACACGGAGGGAGGAGAAGAGAACGAGACAGGGCAACTCATCAGCCAGCTGAAACACAGGGAGAAGGACCAGGAACGCACCGACGATCCGCCAAATTCACCAGCCGTTGATAGTACTCCATCTGTAGGATATCTTCGTTGGATTCAGCTATCAGGCTCTTCAAAAAGGTGAATTCCTCCTGCAGCCGACGTGGAAACTCCGCGACATCATCGATTCCAGCAGCCTCCATGGCCTGGTACAACGCCGACTATCCCTCCAGAATTTCTAGGGCCTGCCAGTAATTGTTGACAAGAAACTTGCCTACGTACTTGACTTGAGTGATCGATCAATCCAGTCGGATAAAGCCAAACTTACTTAAGTTAGCGTAGGTCTCGTTGGTGTTGAAGTGCTTGAAGTAGTTGGCCAGGATTTGCCTCCGGTGGAAGACGCTGGCGTACCGAACGGAAGCGGCCATGAGGTTTGACTTGGAGAAGAAACGCTCACAACCCTCCAGGTCCTCCAGTCCCAGTCCACTGACATATGTGGCAAGGTACAGGAGCTGGCAGAGCCGGTTGTGGGCATGACTGTGGAATGCACCGACCAGGAACATGAACTTCTTCAAGAGTGCTTTGGCACTGAGAGGACTGTTGAATAGGGTCGAAGCGGACCCGCAGCCTACATCGTAGCCCGACCCGACCCCGCGGTTTAAGTCTTCTAAGAGCTCGGCGCAGGCAGCCAATGCATATTTTGATCTTCGGACTTCTCAATCAGTTCCAACCATTGGTAACCAGAATAACTTACAGTTCCCCACTCCGAACCATGTCCTCGACCAACAACACAAATCCATGCCGACACAGACAAAGGAAGATCCCTGTCTCGTCGTACACTCCCCACATCCTCTTCGCAGAATCATCCGCAAGGTTCTTCCACCGCTCTTCGCACCCGGCCGATGATCCTGCCGGTGCCTCTGGCGCTGTCGGTGGTGCTTCTGGGGGGGGCTGTGCTGCCGGCAGTCGGGCGGCTCCCTCTGAGTTTTCGACAGGGATGGCTGTCTCAGGCCTGGGTGCCTTTGGTCCATTAGGTCCCTGCAGGACGTCTCAGTACATGAACTGTCCCCTTAATGTGTCCCCTTAAGGAGTCCCTTTAAGGAGTTCCCTTAAGGAGTCCCCTTAAGGAGTCCCCCTAAGGCGTCCCCTTGAGGAGTCCCCTTAAGGAGTCCCCCTAAGGCGTCCCTTTAGACTGGGAACTGAAATGTACCGTATGTGTCCCGCTCCTTTTCTCCTCCCAACTCTTCTTCTTCCTCGCCTCCCAGTCTTTCTGCCACTGGTCAACTTTATCCTTCGACCAGAGGTCGACCTTCTCCCTCGGCACAAAGTACTCGTTCCCCACTTTCGATACACAAGGGTCAACCCGCTCGTTGGATGCGCCGGGGACAAGGTTGCCATTCTCATCAAAATCCTTTGGCTCCCTCCGAAGGACTCGTTTCAAGGAGTCGTTCCCGTCCATTGTCACCAGCATGGAGAACTCGAGCTCCTCCTCCCCCTCCAATTTGTACATGCAGCCTGCACAACAATTCTTCCGTCGCCAATTCCAGGAGTCTTGACCTAACGCCTTGTTGACAAGGTCATCGGTCTGCTCTAATGTCCCGCTATAGAGATCGAAGGCCGTGGAAAATTGTTGAGCACTGTAGGGCTTGAACGGGGTTCCGTGAAGGTCGGTAATTGTTTTCATCCAGGCCTGGATGGAGATAGAGGAAGTTCAAAGGCGGGCTATCTGGAAGAGCTTGGGCATTCATATGCTGAAAACGATTTTGTGGTTCCACAGCAAGCAGGGAATATAGCCTCGGGCAACGATGGAGCAGCTTGTGAATTTATCTGTTTTGAGGATGGGAATACAAGCAGTGTGTGTACCAGCAGTGTGTGTACCTGCGAAATCAAAGATTAGCAACGTTCTTGAGCATCATATCCATATGCACGGAAAACATTGATCACGACGATGAAAAAACTCTTCTTAACCTCATCCACTGGTAGTTGAGGCTGTTCCTTGTCGAATGAACCCATAACCGCCGTGCTCCATGCCATGTAGGAGTTGGTGATGGCATCCATCTGGGCCTCAAAGGCGTTGACCTGTTCTTCCACTCTTTTCCGTCGTTTCCGGTAGTCGGGATATCGTCTGAGTTCGACTGGGTTAGTAAGGAGAGGGGAGACACGAAAGACGTGGCTGAACTTTTTCTTCTGAGTTTGTTCCCGCTCGCGCTCTCGACGGATAACCTCCTCCAACGTGTCCCAAAACTCCCCTCCACCCGCACTCTCCATCATCCCATTGCCATTCAAGGCATCTTCCAGGTCGTCGAGGCCGGCATGACCCAAATCGTCCCAATCTTCCTGCGCCTGGACCGGTGGCTCAGGATCTGGGATGTCGTGGAGTTTGTTGAACGCCAATCGGCCTTCAGTGGGGAGGGCTGGATTGACAGTGAGTTGATCATCCACAGGAAGCAAGGGGCAGCCCAACGTACCGTTGTAGTGTTCTAGCAAGCTCTTTTGCGCTTCGTCGCGCATCTGCGTCAATGTCCGTGTTGTCAAGGTCCTCGTGCTTGGCTGGGAGCCCCATTGGCGGTCTGGACAGGGACGGTGACGCGGCCCCAAGGTGGTCTGGCGGTGATACCTCGTTCTTCTTGTCCTTGGGCATCGCGAAGGAGGGCGCAGCGGAGTGAGTTGTCGGATACACCCACGTGATGTCACATTCATATGATGTCCCTTTGCACTGTGGTGTGGGGACGCCGTAGGGGGACCGCAGTGGGGTGGACACTGATGACTTGGCAACGCGTCAGATCGATGTCCCTTTAGTACGGCGTTGTAGGGACATACTAGGGGGACGGCTGTGAGGGGGACATCTTAGGGGGACTGAAGTGTGGTGGACACCCGCACACGTGCAGTAATCGGAGTGATCTAGTGATCGCAACAACCAATTTTGGTCTCAAACCACCACCACCAGTGGCTGCCTATGCCATTACTCCCAGGTGCGTTCTTCAGTCCTTGGATCTAACCCTCTGCCCTCTTGCCCTGTAAACCCCTCGCCTTCCTCCCAAGCCACTCACCGAACCTATGTCACGGTGGCACTCGAGCCCGGGAACATAGTGGCATAGGTAGAGGTCAGTGGCATGGGTAGTGGAAGTGCGTGGCATTGGCGTACGTCGACACCTGGTTTACCATGGTTCTCGGCGGCGCTCCTTTGTCTTTTTATGCCATTTTTCTTTTGGATTCCTGCTGACTCTTTTTTCCCTCGGCCAGGCTTTCAAGCTGTCTACAACGCGTTATTCCACGAATTTCGGGTGGCAAGTTTCTCAATTCCTTGGCAACCTGTGGTATTGAGACGGGCCCCCCGTTAGACGCGCTCCGGACGCACTTTTTCGCCCTGGGAGGGTGAGGCCATCACCGCCGCCCCGGGGTTCTCCATCGGGGGGGCCGTCCTGTCGGCGCTGGAGTCCCAACAGGACGAAGACCTCGTGAAACCCGACACGGTGGACGAGGACCTGGCGGCGGCAGTGGAAACACTCGAGGTAGAAACAGCCGCGGAACCGACACCCAGCAGCCCTTCCCCTCCCCCGTCCCCACCATCCCAGGCCTCTGCCCTCTCGCAAGGCTCGGGGCAAGGCTGGTTCTAAAGTCCGCCGAGAAATCGCCTGTAAAGCCGCCAAGGTCAACGAAGGACCCCTGATAATAGACTTGGAGGCCAGGTCCGGTACCGGACAATATTTTTGGGATTTCAACCTTAAACCTAGGTCCAAACCGGACAAAAACGGGTGGAGTTGGTCAAAATGCTAGGTCCCAACCGGACAAAATTTTCGAAATTGAGCTCAAGTTTCAGTTAACTTTTTGGGCCCAAATTGCTTCAACTGGCCAGGATTGACAAGGAGTTGGACGAACACGTTGAGAGGGCTGCAAAAACACGTGGCGGAAGAGATTTTGGGTTTTGTTTAGGCCGTGGGACTCCAAAATTGCCGTTTTGGGATGCCTTACGGCAGCTAGGCTGGGTCCAAACCGGACAAAAATCGCCCAATCCCGCCAAAAAGTGTCCGGACAAAAATGCCCCGATTCCGGAGTTTTGGGATCTGGCCTCGAAGTCCATTATCAGGGGTCCTGTCAACGACCACCTCAGCCTCCTGCCTCCCGCCCGTCGACCCAAGTATGTCAAAGCCGCCGTCCCCGTCAAGACGAAATTTCAATTGATGAAACACCGGGTGGCATCAACTGGGTGGATTGGTCTCCGGGATGATGGCCAGTCAACCCAATAAAAGGCCGTCGACTTCGAAGAGCCTGGCTGGACCCTGTCCCATCAACTTCAGGATTTTTTTGGGAATCGGTGTCAATTCAAGGGGTTTCAGTATGTTAAGTACCTCGGGCCGTAAGTTTTGGTATTCCCCTCCCTTTTTTGACTCCACTGACCCCTTTTAACGGTAGTAAAACCCGACCCCTTCTCGATGCTGCCGGCCGTGCCTTTGCAATTTTTGCTGGGCACCCCGATGACCCCAATTGGAAGCGGGACGTCCACGACCCCGCAGTGGAGGCGATGGAAGCCGCTAGGGCCCAATGCAAGGTCTCGGAAGCCCGGCAGTACCATCGTCACGGCCACTTCCCCCCGCTCAGTGCCAGCGATTCCTACGGTGGTGGCCAGATGCAGCCCAGGGCCCTCGTGAACGGGGTGATAAACACCGCGGTTCTCCTCGCCTTACTCAGTAATGTCACCTTTATCAGGTTGGCGGGTTTTGCCACAGGTACATAGTGTCCCCCCTACCGTCCCGATAGTCCGCCGTCCCCTTCTCACAAAAGAACAGGTGTTTTCGCCAACTGGGCAGCCAATCTGTTTGAATACTACATCGTCCATATGCAGAAATTCTACAGGCGGTATACCCATCTCCACCGGCCCTTCCTCAACAGCATATGGACCGCCTGTACCTTTAACCTCGGCCCGCAAACCTGCTGCCTTTGTCACCAGGATTTTGGTAACCTTGCCTTTGGATGGTGCGCCGTTACTGCCCTGGGTGACTATGACTACACCAAGGGTGGTCATCTCATCCTGTGGGATTGCAAGATCATCCTGGAATTTCCGCCCGGCTGCACCATTCTACTCCCGAGCGTGGCCATTTTCCATTCCAACATTCCCATGGGGCCCAATGAGTGTCGTTATTATTTTACCCAGTATACTTCCGGCGGGATCTTTCAGTGGATCGAGCACGGTTTTCAGTCGGAGGAGGACTATTTCGCCAGCCTGTCGCAGGAGGAAGTCAGCAGAGAACGAGCTGAGGCAAGGGAGAGATGGTCAAAGGGTGTAGGGTACTTTTCTACTTTAGAGGAACTCTGTTCGATGTAATACCATGCTCTCGAATTCGATTTTGTCCAAATTTTGCCTGTCCCGCCCCCGCACGCTGTGATGCGGACTACGGTTCTGTGAACTGCCTGACCCAGGGTGGGTATAGTCAAGTAGTGTTTACAGAATTTAATTTGTCCTCTAGGGGGAAATTGCTCTGTTGCGGAGCTGCGTAGTTTTAAGGTACACTAATGCGCGATATATAATTTGTGGTGTGTGTGTGTGTACAGTTCTCTCCGTTTGGATTGAACGCTTTGCCAGGTTCCTCGAAGATTTAGTTCTTCGTTGGGGGCTGGCCTTCCAAGGGTACGGCGGATGGATAGTTTTCTACACTTGCTCAAAGGGTACGCTCCGCAATGTGAATGCTGTTCTGTTCCGGAGTACTCGGGTTATCTGTTATGCTTTATCCACCCGTCTCAAACATATTGGACGGCAGGTCTCTTCAGTACAGTGCAACACTATACGGATGGCTATAGCGATTCCCTTCGTAGCCTGGTTTCTCCGTTGGTGAACGCCTTGAAACGGAGTCACTTCCGTTTCAAAGACTCAGGGGTGAAGTGCGCGAATTGAATGGGGGAAATGGTATGATCATGTAGGATAGGCCTTCCGTGTACGATGGGGTGGGTTCCTCGCAAGGATATGCGCTCGAACTCCGAAAAGGAATGGTTGCACGAAGCCAAGTTAGGCGACTGGCCGTTTGGTGCTGTGCCGCGTAATCTACTACCGCGCGCTTTCAACTCCGGATTGACTATATTTCCCCCGTATCGATTTATCGAAACAGAAGTGAGACGGACGGGGTTTCTTGACTAGCCCTGGCCTTCTAGGTGACCTTGGTTTGTCCTACTATTGGGCGGCACGACCCGTAGCGGAGTGTATTTAATTTAGTTTCCCACCCTGGTGTACTTCGGGGGGAGTAGCTTTAGGTATATGCAGTGGGAGGTAATAAGATGATCATTCCGTATCCTACAGCTGGCTTTTATACCGTACTCTGTCCGATACTCGCGCGCGTACTTATACCTTTAATTGGAAACGGACGTTCCACCTTTTCAGTTCTGACTCGCCTCTGTGATCGCCCACGCGTTCCCGATTCCGAAGGGGTTAGAAATTGACTCGGAGCAGCCTCGTGTCGCCTCCGTTTCCCGTTTCAGTCACCCCGTTTCCCAAGAACCACCTCAGTTCTCCGTTTAGTCGCCCCGTTTCCCATACCGCAGCCAGTCTCCGTTTGCTCCCCCATTTCCTTCTCCCTAGTACCGGCCAGGTGGCGGAATGGCAACGCATGCAGGACAAATAAGAGAGCCTGTAATGTTTCCTCGCAAGGTCTCCGTTCGATTCGGGGTCTGGCCTTGATACACCATCAAGAAACTTTTGCCTCCGTTTCGTTTTTGAGTGAATGCGCGTCGAGTTTTTGAGTGAACACATTGAACGGCCAGGTAGCGCGTGCGAGAATCAATATTTTCCTCCTTGATGCTTGCTTGTGGGTTTCCATTCGATTCGGAGTCTGTTGTTCCTATAATTGAAATCAGGTTCGTCTCGTCTTTTTGTCCGTTTGTCGAGTCCTAATCACGGCCAGGTGGCGGAACGGTAATACAGAGTCCTATAACGTTTCCTCGCTGGATCTCCGTTCGATTCGGGGTCTGGCCTTTTTATTCGGAGGCGCATTGTGTCATATTCTTGGATATGGAGTCTCCGTCGTGAGTATGATTTTTCTCCCGTTTGGCCGCGTTCGGAGCGCATCACAAAGCGACAGCTCACAACGCACGACGCCCAAAAGGGGACAGGTGTCCCCCCACCGCCATCGCAAGCGGGACAGTTGTCCCCACACTGCCATTTTGTCCGTTGCTCAAAGGGATGTATCACGAACACATTTTTCCGTGATCACGAACACATTTAATCAGCCCGCCCGCAAAACATTTTCCAGGATGTTCTACCGGCAACCAACCAGAATTTTGAGTAGACAGAATCTTTCTAAAGGGCCTCAGGCACACCATAATTAAAATTTGATTTTTTGGAGCAAGATTAAGTGACCTTTCAATCGACGTCAATAGTCAACTCAGTTTGCTGATATTCATCCAAACTTTCAGTCCAGAACCACTACCATCCTAACACAAACTTGCCCAATGGCCGGCCACAACTCAAAATCTACTTTGTATGGATGCCCCAACCACCTCCAAGCAATCCCTAGTCACTCAGAATGTCTCCTAGGTCTCAAAAGGACGGAACATCCAAAAAGGCACCTACCACCAACTCTCGCAGTAGAGACGCCCGCCGGCTCGCATGCGCGAAATACCGCCTCAAGTAGGTTTATAGGGATCCTAGGTGGCCTGTGAGTGACTTGTGGGCATAGGAATGAGGAGGAACTCAAGAAGAAGGCCCGGGACCAAATGTCGAGGTGCATGAGCTAGTTTTCGCATATGCATCGACCGCGCTGACCTCAGTCTCTATCTGTATCACCCTGAAGACTCCGGGGCAAGGCTCTTGATGACCCTGAACTTACCAAGACCCAGGCGGAGATGAAGCGTGCGCACAACGCAACTTACCGGGAGAAGTGGGTCTCAGAAGATTGCTCCACACAGAAATGCTGACGTTGGTTCAAGGCACAAGAAGCGCATTCAGTTCAAGGCGACGTTCAAGCTGTTTGACGCACAGTGGAAGAAGCACAGAGGGCCACCTCCTCGTCCCCCCGACAAGCCAGACTTCACACAGGAGTTCCAGTGGTTTGAGGGGGACCGTTGGAGGAACAGTATGCCCGTTCATCTTCGGGCAAAGCGTGAGGGGTCGTAGGAACACCACCTAGCGAAAGGTCCACATAGATTGCTGCAACTGCCGAATAAACAATATTTCTTGCCGCTCAGAAAGTGTCCCCCTACGGGTTAAGCGGGACATTGTCCCTTCCGGCAAAGTCCTAGCGGGACACTGTCTCCTTTACTGCCCTCCGTTAGGTCACGTGAATCAACCAGTGTGGCGGTGCGACTCACCCCTCTACTTCTCTCCCTCCATGACACCCGACTATTACTGCTATCCGCCCGTCCATCAGCACCCCGGTTGGGATGAAACCCTTTCGCCGCACGTGTGGCTTGTCACTGACCCCGAGTGCCCGTCGCCCGGTCCTGGGCTGTACACATCCTGGTCAGTGCCAATCTCATCTCACTTACCTGCCCTAAACGATGAACCAACAGGCACCGGGTCCAGGCCGTGACTGAGGGCTGACACGAGCCGGTTTACTTCGAGCGTCAAGGGGACGCCTACCCGGAATGGCACTTCCACTGCCGTCGCAGCGAGCATCCTCACCCAGTCGACCCCGACCCCTCCAACGCCCGCCCACCCTTCAATTATGAGCAACCTCTGTCCATGACTCCCCAGTCTGCAGCCTTGCCCAGCTTACACTTCGCTGTTCGAGGTGGGGAACTCGTTTACAACCGCCTAGAGCCGGCGATGGAGCAATACCTTCACCTCAGTGCCACTGCGTCGACCACGGAGCTGATGGCCACTGACAACCCATACAAGGCTGTTTTCTTCGCCCGGGGTGCGGGTGAGGCTGCCGCCGGCCGCAGTGATGACAACAACCCCTTCGTCAATTCAGGCCCCGCCGTTCAGTGTGGGTCACTCACCTCGCCCATCAGTCCACCGGCTCGGTGTAGACGTGCCGCTCGTGGCACGTCTACACCGAGGGCCACAGCCTCACGCGACCCCGCAACGCCATCCCGCACCAGTCGGTGTGCCATTTCCGGCCCCGTCTTCGTCGAGCACCAGCAGCGGCCCCCCATCAAGCAGGAGAAGAAACATCCCGGAGTTCGGGACAAAAATGCCTCCCGAACGCGGATGACCTTGATTTCGGCCACGTTGAACGAAGTGGACAGGGAGGCAAAGGAGAGGCGGGCCAAGGCTTCCACCGCGAGGAGGGCTGCAATTGCAGGGGTGTTGTCATCAACCCCCAAGGGCCCAGGTGGGATGGAGTCGGGACCGGGTGGGAAAGGAAAGGGTAAACTGGTCCAGGAGGACGATGGCGAGGAGACGGACTACGACCTCAATGGGGAGTTCCTTAAGATCGCGAGTGACTGGGTTCCGCACGAGGACCGTTTCGACCCCGCCACCGAGAACAAACCCCGCGACGACGCCTGACCCACGTACTGTTTTTTTTTGATATAATCTGTACATCTGTCATCTGTCATCTGAATGTTTTCTTGAATACAATCTGCGGCTTACCTGGAATCAAGAAGGGGGAAAATAAAACAAATCTTGCCCTAGGGGGACAATGCGCGTTAACGGGACCTTAGATGTCCTGCTAGGGTCATGAGATGTCCCCCCCCAGTCCCGTTAGCGTCTCCTTAATTTGGCCAAACATGGACAAATAAGACCAAACAAATGCCAAATTAGGCCTTAGAGGGAAAATAGGCCTTAATGGGACCTGAAGGGACAAAGAAAGAAAGGCTGTCCCATTAAGGCCTATTTTCCCTCTAGGACCCCCCCTGTTTTAGTCAAACAGTGCCAAAGATTCCAAAAATAGAGAAAAAAATTGTCCAATGTCCCCCCTAATGTCCCCCCAATGTCCCCCCTCGATGTCCTGCTTAGGAAAGGTGTTTGATCACGTGATAGGTCATGTTCCTCCTTTGTTTGTAGAGTCACAAGTTAACTTCTGTCCCTTCCACGACCACGACAGCAAGTGAGCGAAACCAGATCTTCAAAGAAAGTCAAGTAAGTGCCACCTTGCTCAAGGACGTCTATAGCTGACATGTTCCAGTCCCCCCCCGGCCGGCAAGGCCAGAAACAATAAAAAGCCGCCAGGCAAAGGGAAAAAAGCCCAGCCTAAGAAGAAACCGCCTGTCCCCAAAAGGAAGGCAGCCCAGAATCCAGAGTCTGGAGAGGAGGAGGACGAGCTCCAGGAGGAGATTGACCTCGACGTCAACCCCGACCCCGACCTCAATGAGTTTTTGCATGCCGGGGCCTTTGACGACGCGCAGGGGGACGCACCGAAGGGGGACAGGTCGACTCCACCCCGCCGCAACAAGCCTGGCAACGTGCCACCTGCTCCCCCCGCACCGATGACAAGCCCCTGGACGACGACGCCGTGAAGGGGGACAAGGGGGACAGCTCGACTCCACCCCGCCCCGACAAGCCTGACAACGCGCCACCTGCTCCCCCCCGCACCAATGACGCGCCACCTACTCCCCCCCGCACCAACGATGCGACACCTACTCCCCCCCGCACCAACGACACACCACCTGCGCCACCTCACACCGACGACACACCACCTGCGCCACCTCGCACCGACGACACACCACCTGCGCCACCTCGCACCGACGACAAGCCCCCCGACAACGATGCCGCTAAGGGGGACAAGGGGGACAAGGCTGCTGGGAAGAAATCAGCTCCTTCCATTGTCGCCAACCCACACGCGGTACCCGGCGCCGAACCGATTCTCAATGGGGCTTCCTGGTCGGGTTGAAACCCCGACGATCCAGCTCAACTGCCTCCAAAACAGCAGAAGAAGGTCGAGCTCACGGAGGCAGAAAAGGCGGAGCTGCGGTTGAAACGGGAGCTGAAGGCGAAGGCTAAGGAGGAGTACCAGGACGAGATCGCGGCATTCGAGAAGGAGATGACGGATAGGGCGGAGGAGTTAGCAGAATGTTTCGAGAAGAAGCCCGCGAACGTGAAGCAGGACCTGAGGGGTAAGACGAGCCTTGCCCATCAGCGTTCGGCCACCCTGCACAACGCAAAGCTGTGGCGATTCTCAAAGGAGATTAACGCCGGTAAGTTCTCTTTTTTTCAAGGTCAATGAGTGTCACTAACCTGATCCCCAGATCGAGAGTTCGGGGAGAAGATAAAGCCGTCCGAGTTGCAGAGGTTGCTGCAGGAGGCACCGGAGTGCCAGTGCTCCTTTGTTTGGCTTTCACAGTAGTGAAGTGCTATCCATTTTAAGTCCTCTGCACTAGTCGCTCCAACTCTAGCCGCTATCGATTCCACATTCTCAAAGAACGCCGGTAATTCCTCAATTTCTTCGGAATCATTGAACTTTAGGCTATTTTTGCCAAAGCCAAACGGCAGTTTACTATGATCAATGGTCGACGCTACTGGATTTGGGGTGGTAGACATGACTGGGTTTGGTACTGGGTTTGGTACCACTGGGGTCTGTACCGGTATGAATGGCACAGGATTTGTATTCTGACTGGGGTGCGAGTTCGAAACGCTAGCCGAGTCTGACACCGGTGTAACTTCCGGTGCGGGTGAACTAGAATTACCAGAGTAACCTGGTAAAGCCGGATGCACTCCTTGTGTGTCTGCAATTGTAATTGCAAGTGTTGGGTCGACAGACTGTCTTCCCCTACTAGAGTTCTTTGTTTTTCTAGCACGTCCTTCTGGCGTTGGAGGGAATTCAATAGGCTCGGGTATAATACCGCGTGCACTAGTAGACCCCGTACTGCCTGCTTGACTATTGATAGATAGCAAAAGCTCCTCTTGTAGATTCCTTCTTCCTTTCCGGTGAACGGGATCGGATGAAGCTCGTTTTCTCGACAGATTGTCTCGAGAAAGATTCCCTTGCGGTACTAGTTTCTCTTGGTTTTGCTTTCAAAAAGCTGACTTGTTTTTGTTCAAAATTGAACCACCAAAACAATCTCTATTGCACTCGAAATCAAACTGAACCCTCGCGGTGGGCTCCAGATGAAATGGGCGAGATGCGCTGACAGTGAATTGAGGCTAGCTAAGCTAAAGTATGGGCTAGCTTGAACACTAACACACCACACCTAAAACCTAACACACCACACCAATCCCCTTATGATTATAACACTAAGACTAGCGCGTCTTCCTAGTGAGTTCGGGTCCCGAGTCGTAGTATGCGACTGCTGGTTTGATTCCCTAGTGCACTAGCGATGATTTATGGCCTCAACTATCCCAACAAACACTTCAATCTCTGAGCTAGCTCAACCGTTTGACCGAAACAAGTCTTTCCAAGGGATTGGAATGAACGGGTTGGGGTAAAAAGGGTTTTTATTAAGCGGACGTAGATTGCTACGTCATCCTAGGCGAGGTGATAAAGCGTCTTCTGAAAGCTTCCAGTTACGGACTGTGCTGCGCCAGCTATTCTCTCCTCTATGACGATCCCAGATCAACAGATATTTGGGTGCCGACTTAGAACCTTGAATCTAAGCTCTTTTCCCTAACACTTGGGCTTATACTGGACCTAGAGGGTTCACTCAAGCTTCGTTAATCGGCCAATGAATCGACCAAGGAGTTCTACCAAAGTGCTGTGCTGGTCGTAGTCCGTTTTACGGGAGGCGTTTCCTAGTCACCCAATGCGTAGCCCTTGCGAAGTCCACCACGAAGTCAACGACAACTCTCAAATGTTCTCTTTGTGCGCTCGGTCCCGATTTATACGTGGAGGTCGTTGCCGCTCACAAGCTCCCAACGCGAGTCTTTGCTTATTAGTTCACACAGTTACTTGTGGATCCAACAACACTGATTCGATTTCTATAGACTTTACAAACGAAGAAGATACTTTATCTCTGCTAGCTAGGCCTGAGCACACCCTTATCGTCGTAACGATGAGCGGGGCATGAACTGGTCTTCAGCGGTATTTACATGTCCTTTTTATACTAGTTGAGAGAAAGAGATGAGGTAAAGTGAAATGAGTAAAAACTGGTCCGTGCAGCTCCGCTACAGCGAGCTAGCCAGTGCTATCGTGCGCTAGGCTTGCCAGACAGTCAGCTAGCTGACCATCTTGGGGGCCTAGGCTGGGTATATTGCCAATTCCGTACAGCTTTACAGCTCCCGGAACCTCTGTATTTGCAAAACGACTCGGAAAAACCATTCCCGCCATTGTCTGCTCACCAATCCTCTCCCAACCTCCGTCTCCGCACGGACTGAACATCTAGCCGTTCAGGCATCGTGCCATCTCTTCTGCAATACATCTCTTTTGAGTTTGTTTGGTGCAGCTAGCTGCTCTCAAACGCGTCGCGTCGATCACCTGATCTATCACTCGGCATAGCCTCTTGCCGACAGTTCCTCCTAGCCGTCGCTATCGCCAGCTAGCCCGATAAACCCGAAGCTAGCGCCAAGTTATTTATGGAACATGGCCCCTAGCCCGGTGCTATCCCGCTAGCTGCACACTGGCTATTTGTATGTCTCTCCTCTTTACGCTAGCTGGTAACTCTCGTTATCCTGTGCTCTCTGGAAGTCGTCTATTGGCACGCTAGCCCACACTATGAGGTACTAGACCATAGTAATCCTCCTTAATGCGTATACTCCCTTAGTGTAACGCTTGTTCACGCGCCTAGCACTAAGTTTGTACTACGGTCAGCAGCCGGAGCTCACTCTGACCCTCCTTTGTATCACCAAACAGAGTCCCAATAGGAATATTGCACCTATTAGAAAGCTAGCTTGTTACAACTCGAAGCCTAGTATGCCTTGCATTTAACTAGCGCTAAAAATCGCAAAATGCAGCTAGATGTCGGTACATTGTTGGTGCGCCGTTTCACCGTTTACCTCCCTTTTGTTCCGTTGAAGCTGATGGTCGCAGCCACGGGTTCGAGCTCCAGGGATGGCCTGAGTCGGGGCCAACAGGTTAAGCAATTTCGGCCAGTGTGCCGTTACCGCAACGGGTGCTGATCCGGGCTGAAACTGGTAATACTTAGCTTTCCATCAAAGTTCCGAACGCGACAAAAATTCTCGCACACTGACAAGCTTTTCGGAAACAGCTGTAAAAACCTTCAGAGATATCCTGGTCGCTTGCCGCCAGTGGAACGGCGAAGCTTGCAGAGTCTGGACTGTCAAGTCATTCGGACTCCGCCGGATCATGATGGAATTATGGCAGAGGCCCGTGCGCATCAGACGAACGACATGAATGGAAAAGATGGGATCATTCCCTCGCTGCCTTTCCCCCCATCTCGACCCCGTCTTTCCGCAAGTCAATATACCCTCGACCTAATCTCCTCAAGCTTCAAGCTTCAATCTCCCCCTGCAAGTTCATGGCTCCTCCAACCTCCTCAAGCCGGCAAGCTTGAAGATTATTTCAAGATATCAAGATGGCGTTCGGGAACGGCTCCTGCATCAAATTACAAGTGTCGACGTGCTCAAGACCTCAAGACCCCAAATATGCAAGCCATTTACCCCGGCGTCGTACCTTCATCTTGGGCAAACACTCTTAGGCAAACACTCTCAATGCTGACTATATATCTATGTAACTGTGCGCCAGAATGCGTTGTCATGTATTATTACATTAATTTTACCTCTGTCCTGTCATTCTATGTACATTGACCCCGATTATAATGCATTTGAATGGTCCTATTATATGTGAGAATGCTTCTAGAGAGATTGAGAACTATGTTGCCTACACATGAAGACTGATATGTGAAATACATCTGCAAGAATGTTTGCCCGACATCGATGTCAAAGGACGGTCGTGGGATTTGACTGTTTTTGTTAGAGTGATGTTTTTCGGATATTGTCTAATATCCCCCCGGAGATCACTCGATATTGATCTCCGGACGTCTGAGTAACGATTCAACCGAGTGGTGGTGTACACCTGCGCACTGTGCAGTGATGGGGATCCGGGATGCCCATCACAAAAGGGAGAGCAAAACTCACACACCTGTCAATACCTCTCTGTGCAGTGATGGGCGCCCTTGGGCGCGCCGGACGCCCATCAGAGGGAGGACAAAATTCACACAGCTGTCAATACTTCTCTGCTCTCCGGATGGGTGTCCCGGATGCCCATCACTGCACGGAGCAAGTGAGAACAAATCCAAGGGAGGCCCAGACAGTGTGAAGTGTACTAGAATCACACCGCCGATCACGAAATTTCGGATGGGCCCAGCCGTAAACCGAAACTCAAAGCGTGGAGTTGGCAATAGTTGGGCCTGAAATCTGAGCTGATACTCTCAGTTTCGTGAAAAAATCAAGTGTGTGTCTGCGCTCAGAGTGCTGAAGGCCCGAGAGTTTGAGAGGGCAAATAAAATGATGCAAGCGAGAGGCCCTGGATGCGAATTTGACTTCCGCCTTGGGCTCGTAGAAACGAAAGGACTGTGCAAGGTGTCAAGGTGAGTAGCGGTCCATGTTTGCCTTGGAATTAGACTTGTCAAAAGAGCACAGCAGTCTTAGGACAGAAAAGCATGTATCTGCGGAGAACCTCGTCAGCCTTTGGGGTAGCTCAGTAAATAAATAAAAAACAAAAGAGGTGAAGATGCAGATAGATGAGAGGTAAGAGAGGAAAACACGACGAACCTGCGCGTTCGGTATATATTTTAACTCTTTAGACTCTCGACACGGTAAATTACAAGAGTGATAAGGGGGAGCACCACAAACGACATACCAACTCTTAGTTAGTTAATAAATGAGACGGCAATGAGACAACAGTGAGACGGCAGTGAGACGGCGGTTGGGAGAATGCCAGCATCGGGGTAGGAGTAGAAGGGACAATACTCACTTAAATTGTTCTTTTCTACACCCCACGCTGAAAACATGTTCCCCTTCCTGGTTCTGGGGTGGTGTCCAGGCCAATAACAGAATTTACTCGTGTCACCACAGTCAGGTGTAAGCTAAGCCCACAGACTCGCACAGAGCTGAGATATTTCAGATTTCCTCGTGATTTTTGTCCTCTTCAACACGGAATTGGCATGTTTGTTGAAACCGCGGAGAGTGCCCGACACCGTGCAGTAGGGAGGTTCGGTAAGGGGCGAACAAAGTGGCAAGGTGAAAGGGATTGTCAGTGGCGGTGCACCGATCACATCACATCGCAGATCAGCTCTGACACCGCGGCTTGCACAAAACAAATAGGGGCAGGTGCTCTAAATTGGTTCGCGAGCTTCTGCCCACCAAGACCAGCCCGTTGGAATCAATTCGATGGGAACCAGTGAATAGCATAAAAAAATAAGCATTGAAAGGACTGGTCTGCAGATTGGAACTGTGTTCAACAAGTGTTCAACTGAACGGAGGAAAGGGGAGAGGATGATTGGCGGATTACAGGTGGGTGGGCCGCAGGTTGAGTTCTCGACCCCACTGAAATTGTACATACTGAGAAGTTACAACGCCGAAAAAAACAAAAGGATCACCTGCCTGAAGTCACAACTCACCAACCAAAATTAGGGGAATGTGGAAAGGCAGAGGATGGTGAGCGGATGGTCGGGATTGATCCTCGACTTGACGGTTTCGGGGCTGAATTGAACTTAGAATAAATCTTGGGGTTGAATGCCGGTTCGCGCGAGGAAGACAGTCAGGAATGTAACACAAATGAGATTGAAGAAAAGCAACGTACCTGGGGAGGAATTAAAGTAAAGGCGCGGGGAGGGGTGGATAACGGAATTGAAGGACCACGATGAAATCAAGGCAAGAACTCACCCGATGCAGTCATGCCGAGTCCAAGTCCCCGAGATCTGAATAAGAATTCAGCTCTGTTGTTGGAGGTCAGAACGGAGGAATGGGAAAAGGAAAAGATGTGCCGCAGTTTGTGGAGTCGCAGCGATGGTGTTGAGGTCGACTGGGAATTTTGGAAAGAATTGATGAATCAATAAACCATTAGCAGGAGCATAGAACATCAAAGATGGAAGAATTGTACCTCAAGTCCAAGTAGGATGATAATTCTAAGCCAGGCCCATCCCCGAGGTCCCCGAGTCCAAGGCCTGTCGATGAATTCTCAGATGGAACGATACCAAGAGGTGCTACACACCTATTGAACATGAAGCCGGCATCACTGAAGCTTGAGTCAGTGTTAAGAGTTGAATCGGCTTGAGGATTGAGTGCTGAGTTGCATATATAACGTCAGCGCACCTCAACTGGCAGAATTTCGGTATTCGGATGGCGGCTGTTCAAGTAGAAGTGGAGCATATATTGATGAGAAATATCAGTGAAAGATTGGTGCAGGACAAATGAAAGCACCTGGGTTGAATTTGGTCCAAAGCCGGCGAGCAAACCAAGGGCGGTCAGTCAATTCCGGAAAGACATAGCATCCAACGGGTGTGTCACCCTCTTAAGCGGATCAGATGAACAGACGACAATTGTTATATCCGTGCGCACATATCATGGAAGCATTCCGGAGTCGACACCTCACACTCCGGAGTTACCGGAATCCCGGAGACTACCGGAGTCCTCGGTGACTTGTTATCTTTGCAACGTGCGTCGAACTGAATGACTTACCATGTGCCTGGAGTCAAGCATATGGTTGCTACTTCTTTCCACATGCTTTAGAACACCACATGGTTTACATCTCTTCTCCAACTTCTCCAACAACATGAGGTGATCAGGTTCTATTGTATTTCCACATGGTCCCTTATCTATCTCCTTATACCTTTACAATAGAGTACTTTACTATTTAATCCCCTAGACTACACTCCTGTTCTTCAGTTTAATTATTCAGTTGCTTCTGCGCCCTGTAGTTGCCTCTGGGTTCCCTCCGGTCTCCAAATACCGGAATACTCCCCTTGTGTCCTCTTGTCTCTCTGGTAGCGCGGGTAGTGCACTCGTCCTCTGTACTGTGGTGTTGTGTTACTCCGGTCGTCTCCTTACTAGTCCGGAATACCGGAGTCTTCGGTCCCCTTCCGGAAGTCCCCGGTCTTGCTCCGCTGTGTCTGCTGGCGACTGGCCCATATCCCTGCTCCCTCTGAACCTGGATATAACAACAATGTTGAGCAAGGCATGATGCTTTAACGAGGAGAGTGTTGCCGCGACTCGGAAAGTCGAGTCACGACTCGAGAAGTCGACTTCAAACTTCATTCCACTCGACTCGACTCGACTCACGGTCACGTAAGTCACTCGAAGTCGACTGGAGTCGTTCAAGTCAGCAAAAACATAGCATAATTTCCGGAAACCTCTGAAAAATTGCAGAGTACAGAGGGAACATGTAAATCATAGGAGGGCCAGTTACCAGTCTGATTGGGTTTGATTATCACTAAAACAAATGCCTTTGATCAAACCCGGTGCCTCACGTCCGCCTTCAACATGAAGCCCTCCTTCCTTCAACCCTTTCCTGCAAGTTCAGTAAATTCCAATGTAAAGTGTCACTTCTACCAGTCGTAAAGATGCCAACTCGAAGAAATATACGAAAATTTTATCCCTTAGCCGCATGAAATCATGGGGATAAATCGGGGTTTTGACACCTAAAACCACCATGAGAAGTATCCATAGGACCTTCTTACATCCAGATACGTGTCCTACCTTCATGAAGGGGTACCAGACAGGAAGGTTTATCCATTTTATCGAAACCGACTCAAGTCACTCGAAGTCGGGGTAAGTCGACTTCGGTCAACTCCGGAGTCGGGCGGAGTCGCATCAGTGACTCGACTCGACTCGACTCGGCCGGAATCGGAAGTCGCAGCAACACTACACGTAACTGCAAATTTGAATGGCATGGTACAGCATTATTACTGCCGCTAACTCGCTGTGCTGCCTATCTGTTCTGGAGAAAAGTCACAACATGGTACATATAGAATAATGATAGATTTTTTCCATCCTCCCCTATAAGACTGTGAAAGTACACAAAAGTGGAGTAGAGGTGAGCTAAAGTGAAGCTCAACCATGAGAGTTTGGGGTCAATGTAGTGATGGTTGGCATGATGGAAAATCGGGACCGAATATCTGACCCGCCCTTTATTCCGCAGTGTCCAAAAGGAAAAGAGGAGTTTGTTTTCAGGTCACTGAAACTTTTCTAGCTGCTCTTAGACTAAGCCCTGGAAAGCTCCGATGCGAAGCCAATCAACCCGTTGTATATACTGTGATACCTGTCAAGGCTTTACCTTCCGCACTCTGAACATTCGGCTAGCCGTATTTACTCATAGCTACTCATAAATTGTGATACACCATAATGATACCTACCTCCCATGCACACACGAAGTGTCAGGCCATGTCATTCATTACCAAGGATCATCGGCAAAGGCCCGGAATGGAAATGACAGGAAATGACTCCGTTCGGCAGCCATTTTCAATAGGGCCGTCCACAGAAACCACGGCATAACACAGCAAACCGCAGCGACTGACTGGTGACTTGCTAAGATGTTTAGAACATTGGTGCACTACGTCACATGTGAAAACCCGGGCTCACTTTTGCGGGAAAACAGAACCAAATAACGAGTTTTGAATAAATTCAAAGACTTGTAAAAGACCGGTGTTATTCACCTTGCTGTGAGATTCAGCGGCGCAGCTTTCAAATTGCCAAGGTCGTTATTCAATGTATGCATAAGTTCCGTTTCCTTCCGACCTTCCTTCTTTTCTTCGCAGACGGACTTTGATTCAGGAGGGGTGGGAGCCCATTAAAAGGGGTGCTCAATTCTTAACTCATTAGGGGAGTTCACGGTAGGGCACATTTTCGCGTTTGTGAATAAATTTATTCATGGGATCAGATGAATAAAAACCATGGTTTGTGGAATAAATCCGTGATCACCCCATTTGAGTTCCACAAGATTTTTTTTTTTGATTACTTCCATGACCCTCGGTCCCTCGCTCTGCTACTCCCCACCATTATGCCTCAACAAACCAACCACTACTGAACTACCGATGGGACCCCGAGCTTGTCACTGTTCTCTGCCTCTTGGAGAGAGTCACTGAAGACTCCATGCAGTAATACACCCTCCTCCGCCTCCTCCTCCTCCATGGGCAAAGATATCTTCAAAATGAGACCTCAGGATCAGATACCATACCAATTCTGACGCAATCATCTATGATGTGTCAGAGCCAAGAGCTTTCAACACTTCCCCATGAGCGGTGATGATCGAGATAGGGCCAGGCAGCTTACTCAAGCAACTTGAAGCATATATTCTTCACAAAAATATGTTTATTCCACAAGCGCGATTAAATCGTGCTTATGGAATATTTTTATTTTGTGGAAATAATCGCTCCATCAGACGAATATTTATATTCACAAACGCGAAAATGTGCCCTACCGTGAACTCCCCTATTGACTCACTTTTAATTCGACTCATGTTTTTATTTGTTCAAAATAAATAAATATTTCAATCTCCGCTTGATCCGAGCCTGACAGGCATTGTCCGCGTCGAACTTTTCTTTCCGCCGCATGTACTACGGCATTGACGCACCTCCGCTCATTTCTCTCTCAATCTTGAATAGGTTAGTGTCTTGTTCTTGACATATCATTGCCGCTTGCAGCAGCTTCTTTTAATCCATATGAATTCCATTGACGCCGCACGCGACACGACACGACGGAGAGTTTCCGCAATGTGTGCGAGGCCTCTCTGTGTCTGTGTCTTCGTGGTGCGGGGCATGAAGCTGATCATTACATATTGGGTAGCCACAGCATATACCGCCATCGAGCGGAGATTGAAATCTTTATTTATTTTGAACAAACAAAAACATAAGTCGAATTAAAAGTGAGTCAATGAGTTAAGAATTGAGCACACCTTTTCCCTGCATTCACTTATTTGAGGCCTGTAATAGAATAGATCATATATTCGGTCTTCACACCCTTGCTCACAACGCACCGTTGTCGAGGTGGTGTTCAAAAACGAACCGTCGAAACTTCCCCCAAGCCCGAGATGACGGTGGCATCAATACATTAGGATGACCTTTGCGGCGGTACCTTATGTTTGAAGGTAACCAGATCTTAGAATGAGAACAATCCAAATAAATAAGATGAGCCAGTACAGAGGTTATACGGAGGAGACTAATTGCAATAAATAATTGTTCACACTATGCCAACTGATATGTTTCTACTCCAACTCGTCTTCTGATAAATTCTCCGCCACATCTTCCTCTTTCCCCACAGGAGCATTGAGCTCTGCAAGGTGAATCAAGTTCGTTTTGTGCTGTTCTTTTACCTTCTCACCAATCCTAGACAGCCTTTCATCAATATTCTGAATTCACTTGGTTTGCAATGACCGTTCGAAGAGTGGCCTGGCTGTTTGCCAGAGTTCCAGTGCTCTCAAGAAATCACCATTCTTTTCGGAAATGTCCCCAAGTCGGATCATGCATTCTGCTCTACTGTGGTGGACATCCATTTGGGTGAATCCCTCCAAGGCAAGGGTAAAGAGAGAGACAGCTGTAGCTTCATTGTTGTCTTTGAGAAAGACATCACCCAAGAATTGCAGGGCCTTGTGAATCTCAAGCCTTTGTTTTCCCTTGCTGGAATGTGCAAGGAAAACCATTGTCCATGAGGTGGCATGGGATGACCCCTCCCAGCAGCTGATATCACCAAGTCTCTCGAGGCAGATGTACATCCGAAAAATGCTCCCACCCAGCCCTGAGACATTGACAGAACAACAAGCTTGACATATCCCCTTCTCTGAGATTGAGAGCTGCTTGATAGCATTCAGAAAATATCAATCCTCTCTCAAGACCCTGCCTCTCAAAGATGGCCTTTGATGTTTCAATTTTCCTTTGTATCTCATCAGTGAGACTTCCCATGTACACTTCAATCTCTGCAATGTTGGCCAGGATCAACCCATAGATATAAATGTTCTGATCACCCAGTCCCTTCAAAATCTGATTGCGGATAAGATGGGCCTCAGCATATTCTGATTTGAGCAGGTGAAGTTCCGCCCGGGAGTCCCCCAGAGAATAGTTGAGCTCCCCATGATGCATACCACACAGGCCTAGAAGCGTTCTGGCCCTTGTGCACGGGAGGATGCAACTTTCATAATCCCCAAAGACCTGCCGATAATTCTGCTCATAATACAGTGCAATTGCCTCTTGAAACAATTCTCCAGAGAGCTTGGCCAGCCTCTGTGCTTCCTGTGCATATGCTTGGGCGGCAGTGTAATTACCAACAAGCTGTTCAATACCTGAAAGTGTCACAAATACAGCACATTGTTTTTTGTAGTTTCCATTAGTCTGTGCCAAGTGGAGAGCAACCTGACAATGTTCAATAGCTTTGGGCATGTCATGGATGTGTTGAGAGTAATACCATGCTAGATCACTATGAAACTTGCCTAGGTATTGTCAGTGTCCAGTTTATGAACAGTAATAGAAAACATACTTTCAAGTGCAGGTTCATCAAAGTGTTTGAGGTGATCCAAGGCCTCAATTATCAACATCTCTGGATGAGAGATTGGATGAAATGCGAATGACTTTAACAGTTCCACAATGAAATAAGTTTTCAAACCGGTGGTCCTGTAACAATGGAAGAAGGTGGTTGATGTCTTTCATAGGAGCAGTTCCACGCCCAAGATGTCGAGTGAATGAATTGAATCACAGGTGCAGTAAATGCTCTTTGCCATGTCGGGATGCTCCAACTGGAGACCACACCGGAGAACATTTTGGATGTTATTCTGGCATTAGGGAAAGCCCCAGCTTCCTTGCCCCAGGCTGTCATGTATAACTCCAGGAGCTCATGAAAGTGTGTGAGAAGTGGCCTTATCATCTTATCTGTTGGAGGAAAACACCTTCCCATGTATTCTCTAACAGGCACTAAGACCTTCAGACGTTTATGGTCATCAGTATATGCCAACGCAGCACGGAGTAATGTATTTTGCAACCGAGGATATGCTGGATGGGAAATTTGCTTTGCTTGAGTTCCGCATCTGACAGGCCATCTGGCAGTATAGATAGTAAGGCCAACGATCCTGGGAGTGTGGCATAGAGGTAATTCTAGGGCTTGCGAGGGAGAATGAAATGGATAGCTCCAAATTGGACCTCCTATCAGAGCCCTCTGAGATGAGAGAGGTCTTCTCTGTCTCCCAGCGGGATAATATTGTGCTGCAGTCTTCCATGTCCACCAGATGAGCCAAAAAGGCTGATTGAAAGTGGCATATTGTCTGTGAGATGAAGGACCTGGTCTACTTCCTCCATTGAATGTCTGTCATCTGTAATTTCAATGAACATCTTTCGAGCAGCCTCCTGTGACAAGCGCCCCAGGGGCAATAAGAATGGTCATGTCCATTGAACCTTTGCTGGTCTTTCTGCCCCTCACATTGTAACCTGTGGTTTCGTGAGCAAAAATTCTTGCCAAGAAGCAATTACACAAACCAGCAGAGCCAGACTGGCAATATCTGTCAGCAGAGACAGGAACTCTTCAATTTCTTTGCGGCATTCAACTGGCTCCCATGGTGTTTCCAAATTATCAAGAATCAACAAGCTGGGTGGAGCACTGGCCAAATGCTCCAGAACTGCCTGGGTCAGGTCTTTCCCGGGTTTCATTCCAAGCTGAGCTCCAATAAGACCTGCAAGTTCCACTTTGTTTGATGCTGTATCACACACAATAAATAATTGATTGCCTTGATACTTGGTAATGATTTGTTCCTGATGCAAAACACTCCTCGCTAGACTGGTTTTACCCATTCCGCCTGCTCCTAGAATAGCTATCCTTGGAGTTCCTTGGTTGAAAAGCTTGAGAATATCTGCAAGTTCTGAGTCCCAACCATAGAATATTTTGGGCTCTGCTAGCAGCATTGAGATGGAGTTGGAGCTGGATGTACATGAGCATGTGAAATATACAGGGTCATTTGGTATTACCTTGTGTATGAGCCAGAATACATCTTGCTAACCTAGACGAATGTCAATGGGAACTGTCTGAAAGAATGTGCTCACATACAGAGGAAGTTGAATCTGAACTAGACATGATTTCAACCAAGTCAAGCACCTGCTGGTATCTGAGTTGTACCTGCTCTTGCATTTTCCGAACATCTGCCAGAACATCTGTAGCTGTTGTGATCTTTGCACTGTTGTGAATCCATCTGTTTGTTCAGAAGTAAGGCACCCACCTGGAAGAACACCAGCCCTTGTTGCAATCCTGCCTTGCAATTCTTGAGCAGGGCATGCAACTCCCCTTGTCGGAGGAATCTTTTGACTTTGCTGCTGCTTTGTTGAGCCTCAACAAGGCATGAATCTTGTGAAGGGTCCTGAATACATCAAGTCAGAGAGATTCAAGTGGGTGCAAAGGTTGAAGAAGTACTCAGTAAATTCTGCTATCTGATTCAAGACACTTGGCGGCAATTCGGCACCAGTGTCTGACTTGAGATATACTCCGACAATTGCATTCAGCAATTTGTCAACATACTCCATCAACTCGGCACAATCACTCTTATCCTGTTTGATAGTCTACAGCAGTAATATTCACAGCTGCTTGAATAACTGATTCAGTGTGAAACACACCTCCATCATTTTCACAAGAGATTGTGTGGTATTGGAAATAGCTTTGAGGGAAGAAATATTGAGAGTGTTTACAAGGACATCAAGTGTGTTAGCTGTAATGGTAACACAGGTCGAGATGTTCTCCAAGCGAATTTCAGCAATAGTTGGTTGACGGGGCATGTTGGTTAAGGGTTATAGTGGCTCAAAATCACCACACCTTTATACTCGGAGGAGCTTGAGAATATCTACTCTCATTGGCTGCTGTTCATCTTTCCTTCTATGATCCATTTTTTTTTGTTATACTGTGTAAATAGGGCCATCTTGGGCCCTTTCTATTATTGGTGTGGAACAATGTTGTGTATATATATTGACACCCTTCAACATAAATCAGGTATCTCACAATTGTGGTATCCTAAGATGCCTCGATATTGCTTGTTAATGCCCCGTTTCATTCCTGCTGTCCTCCCCGTTGTGCTTTCACATTCAGAATACCCCACTCAATGTGTCCCTGTGTTTGAGATTGACAGATGAACTCCCGCATGATGATTCCCTGTGAGTTGTTACTAGCGACATTCCATATTTATTGTTGTCATCATGAGCTCGGCCAGAAGGACTCCGAAGGGCCCAGGGATGATGGTGCATTTGCTTAATGCAGACTGTGTTGTGTAATGCATCTGCCTATCATCCACACGGGTTTTTACCACCACCAATTCAAAGCAACACCAATCTTAGCCCTATCTCCTAGAAATGTTGGTCAAACTCAACAGTCTGATCTTCCACTGCCAAAAGCTATGTTGTAAATCAGACATTCCTCTGAGCTGTCGTAACAGGATGTGAATTTATATGCAATAACCCACATCCAACTCACAATGACTTGCTAGGTGCTCACATGTGATCAAATCCTCCAGCTGACATTATTTTGTCCTTCCCTCTGCTGGTGAGACACATCCGAGTGTTTATT
>JARKIB010000495.1:0-80079 GCA_029378385.1 Mycena metata | reverse complement strand
CCGAATTGGCCTCACGGTACGGGGGCGTAACCGTTTTTACGGCCCGTCGTTCCGTAATTTTACGGGACGGCTTGATCCCTACCCGGATTTCGCTAGTCGCGCCATCCTCTCAATCATTGCGATGCGTTTGGGATGCTTATTGCCGCTTGCAGACCAAAGCCCTCAACGGCTTGGCAGGACTACCGGTCCCAACTTGAAGCTCAGCCGCAAACGCCTCTCCCAGCTGCTCTTTCGCGTCCGTCTACCCCTTGGCCGGCCGCAAAAATCTGGTGAATCACAGTGATAGTTCTGTAGGTGTATCGTGGCCGTCTGCCTTTCGCTGTACAGATACGGCGCATACCCTTCCGTGCGCTGTGTGACGTACGGTCCGCTGCGACACTTGTGTCGCCCACTCTCCGTGATGTACTCCCCTATCGGGCCCGCGCGCGGGGGTTGCGTGTATTTACACTAGTAATATGCCACATCCCTGCGCATGCGGCCAAGGTGTGCCCCATGCTCGATATACCGCGCAGCGTCGCCACCACTCGCGTCGCCTGCAGCCTCAGCCACGGCTTTCCTCCTTGATGTGGTTATGGCTGCTTGTGCTTCTCCTTTCTTCCTACGGCTTCTCCTGTTGTTCCGGGTTCCTCAGATGCAAATGCAGGTATTGGCCAACCCTGCTGCAGCGTCGTCCTGGCTCTGAATTCACAATAACTTACACACGCGCCAAGTGCGGAAACTCTGCCTTCTCTAGCCGCGCGCCCTCGTCCGGCCCCCGATTACGCAGAGAAGTGCATCGCGCGTCGGTCTACAGTTCACGGGTTAACGTATATGCGCCAACTCGATCGTGCAGATTCCTCTTCCTCTTCCGACTTCCGCGCCCGCGCTTTCCTTGGCGCTCACGATCCTGTAGACACTCCCTCCCGCATCCCCGCACTCCATGTTCCCCATCGTCCCGCGTCCCCGCGCCCTCCCTCGCCCCATCACCGTGCGCCGCGCCCGCCGCCGACGCCCCCATCGCCCCCATCGCCCATCTGCATCAGTCCTCGCGCGCGTCTTCCATCCTTCTTGGACAAAGCGGGATGGAAGAGCGCATCGTACTTGAGGGAGAGCGGCGGCGGCGGCGGGGGAGATGAATGGGCACAATGGCAACGTCTCGTTTTCGTGTCGTGCAGATAATCGTGCAGATAATCGTGCAGAGGGACGGAATGGGGAAGATGGTCGAATGTGGTATCGTGCAGAAGGACAAGATGAGGAGCTGCGAGTGGAATACGGCCGCGACGCGGGCGTGCGCGGAGCCGCGGGGTGGAATCGCGAGGACAACAAGCAGCTCGTGCGATACGTACCCTCGTCAAACACGAAGCAACGCCTGCGTTGGCGGGGACACTGGATGCAGGTCGAGTTCGTCATTGGTTATGAGGTCCGTTCTTACCCTTCCCTTCAATTATCCGGAATTGTAAGTTATTGACGTGTGTGCGTAGGACGGCAACGGCCGCACCACTGGCGACTCCATCAACATTCTACTCCACTCCTGCGACAAGGCCGTCCTCGGGCAATTTAGAGGCCGCCCGTGTGCACTACACCAACGCGTCGATCTCGCGCGTCACAGTGCACCTCACGGACAACTACGGCTCCTGGGCGCGCGCGGTGACGAAGAATCGGCGGCGTTCTCAACGCTGATTCTTCCTGGCGGGATTAGGGTTAGTTATACTGGCGGAGGCACAGGAGTTTTTGGCGAGCGAGGAGTGTATACGTTTGCTGGAGTGCCGCATCGACGGGTGTGTATTTCAACTTTGGACATTGGAAGTGTGCTGATTTTGGGTGCAGGATATCTGCTGTACGGGGCAAGTGCTGATTGACCGACCTGGGAGGCGCATGGTTCTAACACTCGCATAATAGGAACCGGGTACTGGGAAATCTTGACCATACATGCTCTGGCTGGCGAGCTCGGACTCGAAATCTACCTCATCTCACTCGGGTAAGCTGAACACACCTCTCACGGCGTCCCCAACTAATTCCGTTGCCTTCATAGAATCGACGGCACTCCCGCTCCCGCCGCCGCCGCCGCCCCTGCCTCTGCACCTGCACCTGTCAGCGCTGCGAAAAGGAAATACTCGGAAGTCCTGGACACTTTTGCTACACAGAAGACCGTGACGGGGCTAAGCGCGGTGAATTTTCGGCCTTGTAAGTGCACTTTGTGACACTTACACCCTTTTCTGGCCATTATACTCACACCTGGAAGTTCTGCAGTGATGCGAAATCTTCGAAAGAGCAACTACAATTCGCCGGTAAATACCTCGCGCGCGCAGTGAATCCCTACCTCGATGTCGGGCTCGTTATGACCTATGGTGCCGCGCGCAACTGGAATCCCATACAGTAAAGCATCGCAGTCCCCCAGTCGTGTGCGTCAACCAAATTCTCGCTCATCTCAACGCTGGTCTCATGTGCATTACACAGGGAGCTCGAGGTTTAAAAGACACATGCAGACGCCTTCGAGCAATGTTCGCTCCAGCCCCGGGATGCCTCGATGTTGTTAAGCAGTTTTATCAAGATTCGGACAAGACCCATTGGTCTAGTCTAGTTTCCCTCGTGCGTCATAAAATCTCTGGCTCTTTGGACTTGTACTAACTTGACTTAATCTTAATTCGTTCGAGCGCAAGGTCCGCGAGACGGCAAGATACGAACGAGCTTAAAGTATGTACCCGTCAAAAACGGCCGTCGCGCTACCTTGGAGATGAACTTGACGGACGGGTGGGCCCGTCCCGTGCTCGGCGACGGCCGTCCCGTCCGACGGACGGGTGCAAGCCCTAGCTTAAACACCGCCCTCACTATGTTCTCCCCGACCCCAATTCCGACACCCTCTCGCCGCCCGTCTCCCGTGGCGCGTCCAAGTCCGATCGCGGAATCACTCACCCGGTTCTGCGCAACTACATAATTTCCTGGACCCTCAGGAACGAGATTAACAAAACTGAGATCATCGACAACGATTCCTCCGACACCGACTCCTCCGATGATACAAGCACGAACCAGCAAAGCACGAAACTGACCGGAAATGCGACTGAGTAAGTGTGGCATATTTCCCCTATCGATTTCATTGACTCCGCAGGGCGCTTCGCATGCTTTTACATCATGAAATCGACGTTGACGCGGAAGAGTTTCCATCTTTCTCCCGGGCCGATGGCAAGTACGACGCGGGACGACATCGCGAAGGGCCTTTTGCGTGGTCCCTTTGTACCCCGCGGTGAGTCTTATAATTGTGATTTTTTTTCGATTTCACCAGCTCAACACTCTTAGATTCTACGACATCTCTGGACTGCTCCCGCATCCGCGCTATCCCGGGCCACCAAAATCCCTACGCGGTGCAATGCGCGAGCGCACGGTACTTTCCAAGATCGTGCCGGAAATGATCGCCTACGGTGTAGTCCAAGTGGAATACCTGACGGTATTAGGATTAATCCTAACCACCCTTCGGGTGGTTCATAGGATTGATCCTGTCCACCCCCTCTCAGGGCGCATTTCCGCATACTGCGCACCTACTACGTCACACTAATGTCTCAACCGACTCCTATACCCCATCCTTTTCATCCTATCCTATCCTATCCTATCCTATCCCATCTCATCCTATCCCAACTCCAGTATTGTAAATTCTGTCCCATCTAATCTCAAGTTCTCTCTTCCGTGTATCCTGTCAGGATAGATTGGCAAGTTGCATTCCACTGACCCCATCCTATCCCTATCGTACAGAAAAAAGTGATGTCGAACTTTGACCATGCATCCTGGGAGGACGTGATGAGCGCAAGTTCATATATCGCAGTTGAGCACCGACCAGAAATCCTCCCCACGAAGTCGGGAGATTTGGAGTCAGGCAGTTGCTGGTGGTTTCCGAAGTGAAGGGAACATGCCGGGGCATATGCGCTGCGTACAGATTTTTGTTAAATCAGTTGCCGGAAGGTGTCGTAGTAACTAACCTTTACCCGGCACTCTGTGAGAACGCGTTAGCGCAGACCCACCAAAGAGTAGGGAACCAGAACTCGCTCCACGTAGGGCACCCCGAATGCTAATGAAATCAGCCTGCTTGCAGATCTTCAGCTCGCGTGCATCGGCACAAAAAAAAGAGAGGAAAAACCACGGCGATTATCTCTACCTAGTGTCGCGCGCACCGCGCACTTTCTTCAATCAACCCCTTCGCGTGCCCGCGTCAGGTTTAGCATTCAAAGCGAAATCAGATAGCGATGCTAATATGAATGTGCACACCTTCCCAACGACGAGACACATTCGATCAACCTACCTATTCTTCGAAGTTCCAAACTTGACATGCGCATACCGCAACTCGTAGTTCGTGTTGAATATGATACATCCTCGGCATGCAAAAAGCCCCGGTATCGCGAACCCTCTGGAATCAAAAAGAAGCGAGGATTATAATGACAATACAATCAAATGAAGCCTCACCGGTCCATCGGTTTGGCCATCCCTGCCCAGATATCGTCTGATCCTCCCAATTCAGTGGTTGAGTGCGGGGAGTAAATCCGGGTTGACCAGCACTCTCTGTGCAGGATTTCATCTGCAAAAGTAAGGACTGAGCCTTGACGGTGAAAGTCCACATACCTTGAGCTCGGGCCGGGTGCAAGCTACATGAGCCGCGGCACTTCAGTATGTCGGCGCTAGATGCAAGGGGCGTAGAAGTAAGGGGAATCTCCGGTAGAAAAGGGACAAAAGATAAGATGAAGCTCCGCGGCCGTGACCTCTGCTACGGTACTTTTGCTGTTCCCCAGTTCCACATTGCGGTCATGCATCAGCACTTCAGACACTGTATCCTGTGCACAAATTATCAGTAATGAGTATCGTAAAAAACACAAACGTACCTCGGCGGCGTTCCGGACGAAGGTGCGGTTGTAACTCCTTCTTTCATGTCTGTGGTACCTGTAACGAGGGTGAAGTGAAGGAGGCTACAACTTGAAAAGAGTAAGCAACTTGATGAAGGCGAAGAACCTAGAGGAGAAAAATACCGAAAAAGAAATGAATCAGATCCGATTGAGCGCTTCATTCAAGAAAATCATCGACCGGAGCAGAGTTTATGTGAAAGGAATAAAAGCAACACATATGGAGCGGACGAACTTGAAGGAATTCCGAAATGAGTTATAGAAGCTGGAGATAAGGGTGGCAAATCAAGTGGGAGGCAGTCGTGGTGTAAGAATGGAGGAACAACTTAGAGAAACAAAAGTGCCGACACGAGAGAGTGGCAGTAAAAACTAGCATGCGGCTGTGCAGCATTGGGGTGTGCGACGGCGCACAGCGCGAGGAGAGTTTCGACGAATTGTGTGCTTTAATCTTGATGTTGGCTTGATCATCAGGGAACCCACCCCCAGTAATTTTCTGCTATTCTTGCAGAAAATTGCAGAAAATTGTTCCACTTGCTTGAGTGACCAAAATTTCGTCAAAATACCTTCTCGCCAAAAATAATTGCAGAAAGATTGCAGAAAAGTTGTGCCAGAGTTCGCGCACTTTTAGCTCAATAACCATTTCAGTTCCCCTGGGTTGCTGGCTCAGAAACATGCTTCGAAACACAGAAGATGGTAGGACACAAATTTGTATTACCAAATCTATCTAGTACATGAAAATCTACGTTAAGGAACTGGCTATGACCACCTGTATACACCTGACATCTACCCATCAAACAAAACTTGCTGAACGAAATATGGTTAGTGAGATCACAAGTTAGAAACGGGGATATCTCACCATTTCGGTACGAGGGAACCGCGTTCGAGTTCGGCAACAAACTAGAAGAAAGATCAGTGAGATACAGGAGATGCAAATCAAATTACATACCTTGTGAACAACCGGGCGAGGGAAATAGAAGCAGTTCCTGGTATGGAGCTCGATGGTGTGCTGAACAGATAGATAAATGGAACTTGGAACAGTCAGAAAAACACTCAAGGCAAGTGGTAGATGGAGTACACCTAGGGCCAATGACCGGTGGTATCATTCTTGATGGGGAGCGGAGGCGTAGAGGCAGAACTTGAAGACTGTGCTCTTGGAATGAGCATTCAATAAGTTCCAGGAATGCAAACCCGTACCTGGAAGAATTCAGTGTCACAAGACTACAACGGATAGCGACGACATGTATGGCGCGAAGTGCGGGGCTCAAATCAGATGGGAGAAGAGTAGTTACGCACTGTAAGAGTAGGATGGCATGAATGAGTATCAGGTATGGCAAGACTGGAGACTGACACTCACAAGGATCACCCATTGGACCCGATCCTTCCACCGTGGAGGGCTGATTCCAGTAAGGGACGGTGAAGCAGGGGAGGGGGCAGAGGAGTGTAGGGGACCCATCAGGAGAACAATTCGAGTGGTTAGAGGAAGATGTAGAGGAAAAGGACGAGACGAAGGTGGGCGAAGGTGGGGGAAAAGGAAGAAAGGTGTTTGATGCTGTTGTGACAGATCGGAACGAACCATTTTCCACGCTTACGTGGTGCTTAAGTCCGTGGCATCAACGTAATGATGCGACGGGCGGACTTTAGGGTGGGCGTCGGTTAACCTTGGAAAGTTTACACGAAGACAGAGTCTTAGACAGTCACACCGGATTGTCGCAACAAATGGAGTAGAACTGGCACATTCAAACCTGCAAGGTCTTATTGGCAGTGCCTGGTAGCAGGCGCCCATGTTTTGGCACCGAAAGAGCTTCTGGGACTGATTTTTTCCACTGAAAAGTGAAGAAATTCCAAATGACCGTGAAACAACCATGCAGCACTTGCAACTGAAATCAACTTTTGTGTACTTTGTCCCCGAAAATAGCTTGATGGTTTCTGGAAAGTTGCTGACATTATCTGGCGCACTTGTTTTTTCGCTAAATGTTGACACAAGTTGCCGAAAATTGCAAAAGTTTTCAAAAAGTTTGTTGGCACAAAAAAGATTGTGCAACAATTGTAAAAAATTACAAGGGAGGTTTTTCCTGATGATGATGGTCGCGGAAGAGCTCAGAAGTGGATGGAGTGGGGAGCTTCTGTGTGGTTGCAGGTTTTGGAGTACGGTGTCGACGGAGTTCGAGAACAAAGGGCGAAAACCAAGCAAGAACAAAAGGCAGTGGCATGGCGCGTTTGATGCGGTGACGTTACATATTTTGATGCCGAACTATCGGCATCTCCGGCCACGACGGCAGGCTGAGCTGAGGTCTCCAAGTTTGTCTTTTGGAGTGTGTCCACTCTCTGAGCTTCAGAGCGGGACAGACGATGCATAATTATGTTGGGGTTGACTCTTGAACGCGCGGCATCCAGAAAGATCAAAGCGTCCGAGATTAATTCGAAATCAGCGATCACAGCCTACGACCCAAGCGCCAAACAAAGACCGACACCTCCTGAACAATAACCACCACCATCGCCACCCCCCAGATACACCCGCCCTTCGCTGGAGCTTGGCATGCCTCCAGCAGAGCTTGAATCTGTTTCGCTCTTGAGTGTCGACACTAGGGTTCTGTTTATAATTCCCGGACGAATTATAAACAGTTTTTAATTTTTCGTTTATAAACAGGGTGTTTATAAACTGGTTTATAAACACATGGCTGAAATGGTCAAAAGTTTGGGCTTATGGTGAGTTTTGAACCGATTTTCGACCCAGGCTAACCTATGCTGTTCAAGTTGCTGAAAAAATCATACAGACTATATTTCACAGAGTCACCCAAGTTTATTTTTTCACCCGTTAAACAATATATTTTCCGCGAGAAGAAAACTTTCCCCCGTTAAGCAACCCAACCCAAATCCTTTTAGGGTAAACATAGAGCCCGAAGGCTTCCCACGACGTCCCCGCCGGCTAACCTCATGAGTCCGGTAACTGCTAGTCAGTCGCTGGAACACTTCCAAACTCTCGGGGAAGTATCTTGGGAACACCAACCATGAACTTAGGGCACAAACTTGTCATCTGAGTGACGATTCCGAGAGCCAAGTCAGTCAGAGGGTTGGGGTTGCAACGAAAGGCGTGGTGGGGCGCTTCTTTTGAATTTTCCTGCCTGAACTCTGCGGAAGTTGGCCTAAAGGTGGCCCTCTGGCAGGTCTGTTGAGCACCGCCACACCGATTTAAAAACCGGGGGTTTTGGCCCAACCATTATAAACTGGGTTTATAAACACCTGTTTATAAACATGTTTATTAACCAGACTTAAAAACAGAACCCTAGTCGACACCCCAGTCTGAATGGTCGCTCAAACTGGTAAGCCACTTCGAATGGGATTCAGTGGCCCTCAGGCCTCAGGCCGAACTACAAGCCGTGTAGGAGTAACAGACTTGTAAGTGGGTCCTTGAACTCTCCTCGAACACAGGTCCTGGGACGCGCGCGCGATAGTTGTTGTTACAATTTAGAACGGGCAGAGAGTTACGCCGACGCCGTTGAGATTGTGCCCTCGGTACGCGGATTCAGTCCTCCACAATCTGATTCTTCGAGATCACTTCGGCTGGGTTGTATCCTATCCTATCCTATCCCATTCCCAGAGTACTCACTGACTCTTTACCTCACAGTTCCCCTTTTTTCGCCACCACCGACATCCCATCCATCGCATCCCATTCTATTTTATCCTACCACGCCCGGTCGACTTACCTCGTTATTGGACTCATTCTCTCAGTCAGAGTTCTCACGGTGGGATTTTTCTCAAATCTTGCTGAATATAACTGATTATTTCGGACAGGCTTGCGGACTCATTACCACCGATATCCTTATCCTATCCTACCCCATCCTACCTATCCTATCCTATCCTATCCCTCAATTCGGCGAGCTTCGTTAGAGTACTTTCCATTTTCTCCGTTCGAGCACTTACTGACTCTCCACCTCATAGTTCCCTTTTTTTTCCGCCACCATCGACATCCCATCCCATCCCATCCTACCTCGCCCCGTCGACTTGCCTCGTTATTGGACTCTTTCTCTTAATCGGACTACTTACTTACCTGTTTCCGCCGCATAGTTAGAATTTGTATTTTAGAGTACATAGGATTGCCTTAGAGTACATGGTTTAATATCATCCTACCAACCACCCTAAGGGTGGTTGGGATTAATCCTACCTGTGTATATCGTCGCCAAGTGAGTTTCGACGATCTTCATTTGTTTGTTTCTTTCGTTTCCCGCATAGGGACGTACAATGCTGTCCACCGCCGATTGGGATGTCTTGGACGGTCACTTTAACTACGAAGACTCTTCAACGCGATCGTCGAGCTATTCAAGGACCCAGACGGCGGCACGTGGGCAGAGGAGACTCTTGCTTGATATCAAGAGTTGCGCTCGTATCTGTTCCTGTTCATAAAATAACTAACTTACGTCGCTTAGGCAAGTCCTTGGCGCGCCGCCGTCATCCACCACTGGCTCGGCTCGCCCCGTCAAGAACACCACTGCCGCCATTAAGGCTCAGCGCGCGAAACGGGCTGCGGCGACTTCGACTTGACTGCTTCTACTTGACCTCAATGCGTGCGTATCTCGCTCGCATTAATGTGTCGTATGCTGACTACCCTCTCTAGTAATAATGCTATAATGCTCGTCGAAGGTATGCCTCCTCCCTCTTCACCAAACAATCAACTGACTTTGTCTAGTTATGGATCCGTCGACCCTAATCCGTCTGCGTACGCCGCTCATTCCTTTCTCAGATCTTCATTGACATCTTGTTCCTTTAGGTAGATTCATCATTGACCTGGCGCTCGTTTAACTACTTATAGTGTTTGTGTTTGTGTTTGTGACTTTCTTCTGACTTCTCTTCTAGGCTGAGATTGCCTTCGTGTTCCCACCTAATCGCCAGCGCCTTTTAAGTGTAAAAGTAAGCCACTGGTTTATTCTAGATAGGTACTGAATCTATTTGAAGCGCTCATCCGACCTGGTCGCATGGATCTCAAGGTATGTCTCATCATTAAAGGCAAGATACACAAACCTGACGAATTCCACAGATCCAATACGGCCTCGCTACCTGCGAGTAGCTGGAACAAATGTTCGACCGCTTCTACCCCTTCCACGACGACAGCCTCCCGGAACTCGGCCCCAGCATCGGGTGCTACTTCTTCGGAACAAGCGGTGCGCGGCCCTCGGCTCCGCAACTCGCAGCCCTTGCGAAGGAGTTCGCAGCAGCGATTCCCGCCGGGCGGTATTCCATTGCGCAGCTGCAGGGGTATTTACTGAGCAGCAAGAACGACCCGGAGGCGGCATTGGAGGGGATGAGGGCGTGGATGGAGACGCAGGAGACGGAGAGGAGGGATATGGAGGAATTGAAGCAGAAGAGGAGGAAGGAGGCGGCGCTGAGGAGGGCGGCGGAGGCAGCGGCGGAGAGTGAAGTTGCGGAGGCTGTGAGACGCGGGAATGGCGGTGGCGAGAACGGGTATCAAAATGGGCGCACCAGCCAAGCACCAACAGTAAAACTAACGGGTATGTTGAGAAAGCAGTGAGTGAAGGGAGGAGGAAGAGTCCGATTCATGACAGTAGCAAGGGGGGTCAAGGATAAGAAATTACCATATGGGGTAGAGGGGGGGAGGGGTCGACGGTCCGCCGGAAAAAATATATATATGCAATTTTATTTTTGCCCAAGGAGGTCCGCTCGGGAGTTTAGGATCCACGGAGGACCTCAAACATGCTTTTAAAGACTAAATACACTATTGCGGGTCTCTCACTCATCCATTAGCAAGGTTGGGTCACAGTGGTTCATTTTGAACTAAGTTTCAACCAAACAATCCGTGTAAATATCAAGTGCGAGGACGTCAATGGTTCAGTGAGAGCTTACTCTCACATATAGGGCTGTGGTTTTGCTATCGAATCACTGCTAAGGGAACATCCTACTGCCAAAATCTCGCAGCTTGCTATTCTGCCACCTCGGATATCCCCCCCTAAAAGGGAATTTGATGGCATCACCATTGCGTAGGGGGGGGGGAGGGGTAGGCCCAAAGTCATGAAAAAAAAAAGTTGTAGGTGATAACATTTTTTCTTATCTTTGATCCCCCTTGGACAGTAGAGCATATTTAGACAGACACTTGTATTCGAGCCAGTGTTGTGGTTAAGGGTTAAGGGTTAATTAAGAGTAGGCCTTAATAAGGCCTTAACATTAACCCTTAATTACTGGCCAAAAACATGTTAAGGGCATAATAAGGGCATGCTAAGAGAGAATGATGGCCCATCACTCAGGCCAGAAAGCTACTGTGCAGCGCTACTGGGTCATTATGAGTGAGAAAAACATGGCCCTGGTGTCAGCTCCAGCTCGATCTTCCCTGTTTATTTCAATGATGGGGACATTCATTGCAGATAGGCCAATAATGATAGCTTTGACTAGGAAAAGTCATTTTCCCAGGAAGAAATGAGGAAACTTTTGGTCTTAGATAAGAAAGAAGTCAATGGTAGGGTGTGCACATGTAAATTTGGGACCATTTCAACTCTGTGTCTTTGTTTGCGAAAATTTCGGTAGATTTTCCCGTTTAGGAAGTTAAGCCTTATTAAGGGGCACCCTTATTAAGGCACTTAAGGGTTCTAAGAGCTTAACGGAAAAAAAATTACCCTTAATAAGGCCTTAATCCGCAACACTGATTCGAGCATACAAGTTGAGGGGACCCGCCTTTGGCAGGTGTTTTGCTGCACAATCCGTGCTCGCAAAGACACAGTGGATTCTGAGCTCACCTGTTTTTGGCCCTTGCTAACGCTCGGGCATCTCACTGGGTCAGGTGACTTTACCACATAACATTATCAAAAAAGCTGTGCTCTTCGTGTTTTAATGTATACAAGTTGAGCGGGACGCGCCTTCGGCGCATAGGCCCACAGTAGGTTCTGTGCTCGCAAAGACACAGTAGATTGCTCACTTGCCTGTTTTTGGCCCTTGCTAACGCTCGGGCATCTCGTGGGAGAAAGCATGTGACATATCATGTGATATATCACCTGACTCTCGGCTAGTTGTGTTTTAGTGTCTAGGACAAGTTGAGCCGGACCCGCCTTCGGCGCGTAGGTCCACAGCAGGGTCCTTGCCCGCAAATACACGGTGGATTGTGAGCTCGCCTGTTTTTGGCCCTCGCTAACGCTCGGGCATCTCATGGGAAGAAGCATGTGACTTACCATGTGATATATCACCTGACTCTCGGCTAGCTGTGTTTTAGTGTATACAAGTTGAGGGGACCCGCCTTTGGCGGGTGTTTTGCCGCACAATCCGTGCTCACAAAGACACAGTGAGCTCCGAGCTCGCCTGTTTTGGCCCTCGCTAGCGCTCGGGCATCTCGTGGGAAGAAGCATGTGACATATCACATGATATATCACGTGGTGGCAGTGCTCTTCGTGTTTTAAAGTATAGGATACAAGTTGAGGGGACCCGCCTGCGGCGCGTGCTTGATTAAAACTTCACAGCACATTCCGTGCTCGCAAAGACACGGCGGATTCCGTGTTTCCAGGGTTTGCCCATTTCACAGCGGATTCCGAGATCGTGGGAACCAACTCGTGACTTATCACATGATTTATCAAAAAAAGCTGTGCTCTTCGTGTTTTAAAGTACTAGTTTTATTCACCCGTGCCTTCGTCACGGAGCCTCCCCGCACACTGCTTATTCATAGTATTGCCCGTAGTCTGCATTCCGGATTTTGCGCGCTCGCTAACGCTCACACGACCCGCGGAAATTGTCCTGTGACTTATATCACCTGACATATCAGGTGATATTCACGTGCTCGGTTCGTTGTCTTTTCATGTATAGGACAAGTTGAGGGGACCCGCCTGCGGCGCGTGCTTGATATTGAAACTTCACAGCACATTCTGTGCTCGCAAAGACACGGTGGATTCCGTGTTTCCAGGGTTCGCCCACTTCACGGCGGATTCCTAGATCGTGGGAACCAACTCGTGACTTATCATATGATTTATCAAAAAAAAGCTGTACTCTTCGTGTTTTAAAGTATAGGTGCCACTGTATAGGACAAGTTGAGGGGACCTGCCTTTGGCGGGTATTTTGCTGCACAATCCGTGCTCGCAAAGACACAGTGGATTCCGAGCTTGCCTGTTTTTGGCCCTCGCTAACGCTCGGGCATCTTACCGGGTCATGTGACTTTATCACCTGACATTATCAAAAAAAAAAAAAAAGCTATGCTCTTCGTGTTTTAATGTATAGGATTCGAGCATATCTTATCATAGCAGCATTTCTCTTAATTGAACAAGATACAGCCTCCGCTTCGCTCCGGCAGGTTGAAGTCTGAGGTGTGGGTTCCCTCGGGGTCAAAAATTTGTGAAAGCACCGCAAGTAGTGTACAGTGGATTATGATTTGAGGAAAAACATCATTGGAAATAAACAGCAATAGAACGGTTAATGCAGAACACAATCTAGATTAACTCGCTCCCGAAAAAGTCACGCAAAATCTATTTGGATCGATGGATTACTTTACTATCAGTTCTGCGCAATCAACCTGGGGCCCTATGCCTTGCCTGCACTTCCAAAATAAATTGTTTCGGGTACTTTCGGAAAGAGCCCCTATTTCGGACTTTTTCGGCACTCGGGGTTCTCGGGCACGTTCACATTAAATTTTCACTTGAGAACGGCGGTAATAAATGGGTGTATGTAGTCGGGGTCCACCGCAGCTTACTAAATCACAAAGTATTTCCAAAGTAATATCCTTAATTCCCTGCTCCATTAGGGGAAGTCAAAGCGGTCTGTGCGACCGATTTTGTCACCGATTCTGTCACCGATTCTGTCAACGATTTTCGTGTCAGAATCGGTCCAGAATCGATCAAAAAAGTGAATCGGCCAAGAATCGGTGTCCCTCCTCCGGAGGAGGAACTCTTGAGAATCGGTTAAAAATCGCCTTTGAGAATCGGCCTCGATGGAAGCAAACAAGAGTAAACTTAATTTGTTATTATTAATTACATAAGTTAAAAGCACTTTTGAGTCTGTACCACTTGCGCCTGAGTTCGACGTGCACGACATGGCCCGTACCAAAACAAAGAAGCCCCCGGCTGCTTCTCGAACAGGAGACAAGACATTATTCAATTCTTCAATGTCCGCCGGGGCCAAGCCAGCGCGGGTAAAATTCCATTTAAATTTGTTCTTGCGGCGGAGCATGGCTTTCAGACGTGTGGTGTGGTGCTCGAGGAAGGTTTTAAGGACATCGCGAGCCCGGCGCTGGCGCGACGAAAGGCGGGGCATGATGGCGGCGGCCAAAACAAGAATAGCATTACTATTTATGTGACTATGATGTCACCACATACACAGGTGTACATGCTAAAATCGACCCAGAATCACCATCGGGGGGGTCAAAGTTGAGACTGATTTTCTTCCGATTCTTCAAACAGAATCGGAGGAGAATCGGTCTAGAATCGGCACAAAAATCGGAGCCGCCCGAGTGCTTTGACTTCCCCTATTGGCATATTTAGGGCTCCAACCGTTTATTTACCGTTTACAGATTTCACTAAACTAAACGGAAACGGTACATAAACAGTTTAAAACCGTGTTAAACCATATTCTGCCCCAGTCTCGTCCTGACCAACCGCGGTTACGACTGGAATTTCCTCTTTGATGGCCCGCTCCACCTTGAAGATGTTGCGGTTGAATTCCAGGAGCGAGAGTCCATATCGCGACACAATGCGGGGCTCCCAGCCCTGGGGTATACGCTCCTCCCTCAGAAACGGGCCAAGATCCGCAACTCGACCGCCGAAGACCAGTAGCAGCGAGGAGCAGCTGTAAATGTGTCAGTGAGCGGGTGGTGATTACACGAAATATTGAACCACGTACTTGCCACTGGCAAAGTTTTTCTGGGCCCGTGTGAGCGTAAATTCGGGATTGTTCGCGCGTGCCTCGGACCGACGCTTTCCAGAGGCGCGCGAAAGGTCCGCATGAGTGAATACGATGTTCCCAGCGCTGTCCTTGCCGGTGGCAGAGGCGAGGAGGTCATTTACCAGCGGAAGGTATGGTTTATCCTGCTTTGGATCGAGTCGCGCGTCCTGCCCTAATTCGACCGCGCGTTACATTAAATTGGGCATTGGCTTGATTTGAGGACTTCAACGCACGTAAGAAAGAACCATCGTGCTCGATTCCATTGTGAATGCTCAATTCTGCGAGATCGAAAGTGCCCTGTGAAGCATGGAGAAACATGAGGCTAATAGGTACCCTGAATTAACCGACTGTTTTATAGTCCTTGTGGAGTATGTCTGCGGCGAAGGTGGGGATAAAGATACTGAATGTAGAGGAGAGGTTGAACGAAGTCTGCACCGCGTGTGTCATCTCGGTGAACTTGATATTGCGCCCATCTACAACTGAAGGTGAATGACTGCGCCCAGGGAAAGCTGGGGACGAACCGAGGAAAAATACCTAGCCATAACAGGTTTTCACAAGCAGGAGACAACAGCAAAGCGGGGAGCTTACCGTGATTGGCGAGGGCGTTCAACGCTGGACAGCAGCAGCGGCTGTCGCCCTCCTGTGGGGCAACATGGTCTGGCCATTTACTCCCGGCCCCGGGATTCCCACGGGGAATGATGGCCCCCCACTTCCGCGTTGGCGCAATGAGGTTGGCAACCGCTATGCCGGTATCCCAAGTGAACAAGTAGACGGTGTGGAGCAGTTTCGTTGCCTTGTCGAGCAGGGGCATGATGGTGGGAGGTGTGGAAAACAAGCGACAGATCCACCGACTAATATAGCGAAGCTTAAGAGAAGGTCCCACGGCCGCTGGGTGGCGTGCGTGAAGCGGACAAATACTAACAGTTCAGGATTAGGATCCGAACGCGAGTAGAGCGGATTCTGGGGATAGTCGGACGAGCCACCGATTCAGATGGGCTTCGAGAGCATCTTCTCACCGTACGTGACCGAAACGCAGATTAGCATGATTTTAATTTCTTTCGCTTTGCGCACTAGTCATTGTGGACATACAGTGTTAACATGGTAGTGGGGAACGTATCTCGTTCATCCCTGACGCGTTTTTTTTTTTTTTTTTCTTGTTCGCGTAGTCCAGTTGGTCTCTTTCTGGTTCTGCCAACTGACTACGGAATTCGGGACTAACTCTGCGCGCACACGAGGGTGCTTCCAAAATCACCAATCAGGTGTTCAAGGCAGCTTTACGCCTCTTTCCCTTGTCACCATCCGCATCTTTTGCATGCATTCTGTCAGCCCCTTTCAATGGCATTCTGTCAGCCCCTTTCAATGCATGCATTCTGTCAGCCCCTTTCAATGTCAAACCTATTCAACTATACAAAATGTTCTCTCCTGACCACCACCATCGATTTTGCATCCCGTCGACACCTCCGGCTTGGCGACCTCTGCGTCGACCGACATATCTCAGAGCTCTTCAGTGGTGCTCTCTACACACCCCGGACTTTGCCAGCACAAACTGGGTCATCTTTGTCGTCGTCGTCCAGCCCCTACAACTGGATTCAATCCCGAGTCGAATGGCGCCATCCACGAATAATGTAACCGCGGTATCCGATCTCAACACTGAAGAGCTGTCCGCGGTCCATAAATTACATGTCGCGCGACACCGAGGAAGACTTTCCCTCGGTGTGCGGTGGGAGTTCGGGAACGGCCACACGGGCAACGCCCAGCGGTGGCCGACAGGTTCATGACCTCAATGTGCGCAACTGGCACCAGGAATGAATCCTTTACTGTCCCTCCCCACTTCCGTTACACATGCCCCCAGATTTGTCGCCCTCGGGCGATTTCGGACGGCGAGGAGCATGTCTCACTGAGCATTGCTTCTTGATCCGCAAGTCCGACCCCTCCTTTTGCCTCCAACACTAGAATCAATAGGCTAGTGACACCTTCATTAAGGTGCCGTGTCTGCCTTGTTCAAGCTCTTCCCCGGGAACGACGTTCAATTCGTGAGAAGACTACATGATGTATATCTATCGCATCGTTTTGGACTCGTTCACGACTGTAGCATACATGTAGAGAGGCTCATGTATGTAGGTACAGTGCCCGCATTGTTCCTCATTGGGACCGCCTGCGGTTATACATCCTCCTCCTCCTCCTCCTCCGGTCCAGAACTCCGCAAACGCGTTTTTTTGTGTGGAATATATCACATTCACCTGATACCCAGTGAAGAATTGCAGTCTGCAATCAACACCGGAGCTAAAATCATTAAGTCTTGTTCGAGTAGAGAGCGGTTCGCTGCTGCCATTCCAACCTAGTCGTGTTAATGTGGCCAGTCCCAGAAAAGATCGGATCGTGCGATCCCCTTTAAATGCTACTAGTAAATTCTCCGGCGGCCTCCGTTATGAGATCCCCACAATATCTCGTCAAGTATAGTTCCATGCAAACGGAGGCGAGGAAAGGAAATTATTCTCGGGCGGTTCCGAGTCAGTCGTTTAAATCGCTTAGGGGCGCCACAACTAACCTTTATCCGCTTAGTATGGGAGCAAAGATTGGATTTTGTTACGATGGGCACTACAAACCGATGCTCATTGACAGAGCCTCTTAGGTTCTGCTTTACAGGTCCTAACCGTCTTGAACACACAATAGATCCGGAACAACGTCTAGATAACAAATTTCGTCGCGGCCATTTCAGGCCTGCTAAACCCTCTCTGGGAATAGAACTACATTATGGGCATTCGATACCCCCTGAACCTTTGCGTCCTTACCTTAAGCTCCGCCGTGCTCTTGGTCGAAACAGTGATCCAGTAGTTCGTTCCGAGCAGGTGTTGCTGCTGTTGGCACCATCTCGTGGATATCCCCCGTCTCACGACAGGTACGATTGATGGAGTTTGCAGTTGCTTCGTCGGGCCTCGAGAGGGACCCGGTAACACGACGATAAAGGACACCGAATAACAGGATCGAGGTCTGTAGGCCCTATGCTGTTCATTTTGTAAAAAAAAAAAACCCCACCTCAATTTTGAGTGGAGTGTCAGAAAACCTGAGTTATGAGACATCGCGGACGAGGTTTGACCAAAGTTCGCTATTTTGAAATCACCTCTCACGATGTTGAACTCAGCTCACGATATTATTGACCAATCTCACGATTCGGAGATCATCACCTCACGATACAACACCCACCTCACGATACAACACCCATCTCACGATACAAGAATCACCTCACGATACAAGAATCACCTCACGATACAAGAACCACCTCATGATTTGGACCCACCTCACGACATATTGAGCCACCGACCTCACGATTTTAAAGTCACGATCTTCCTCACGATTCACCAACCTCACGATCTTGAGTGCTGCTTCTCGTGATTTAGGAAATACTGTACCATTTCGTTCAATTCTCCCTGGCTGTGACCTGTGACCGCAAAATTCGAACTTCGGTTTTCGTATATGGGCCAGGCGGACCGTGACACCATAAAAAGTTCGTATATTTCCCACGGGCCTTGCAATCGGAAATGCTGCTAGCAAGGGAGGAAAGGAGCAGATATGAGGAGATTAGTGTAAGTTCAACCTACAACGGTTAATACTCACCTTTTTGAGTGGTTTTTTGAACCACAAGTGCAAAAAACGCGCCGCACGGGCGAAATTTGGATTTTTCGCGGATTTTGTGACTTGTTTCACAAGTTCGAAAATCCCCTCGGTGACCCGTGACAAGTACGAAAAAGTTCGTATATTTTGGCCTCTGTGACACGTGACATATGAATTGAATGAAATGGTACAGTAAGGCCGAGCGTTGCCGAGAACAGCAACCGCGGGTGCTCGGGCATTGGCCGCCGTGGCGGGCGGAGGCATGTCAGGGACGCGTCGGTTGTCGATCAAGGTTCGGCTCATCGCACCGGTACTTGGCCGTAGTTGGCTGCGACTTCCGAGCACAGCGTCGGCGGTCCCGATCAGGATGTGACGTGGCTGTGCAAGTGGGGCAATTTGCCCCCTTCTCAGTTCTTCAAGCTTCAAGACGCGACTGCACCCAAATTGCATACTGCATCAACGGAAAACTTTCTCTGAACAGCAGGCCTTGGTACGCTCTCCGTAAAACACCCATTCGCGCAAAACTAAAAAAATTAATTGACTCTAGGAACAATCTATGGAAAATGGCAAGAAAATGGCAGCCCAAGTACACCGTAGACGACTTTGGACTCGTGTACTCGTTTCGGGCAATACTATCTAGTTTGGGACAGGCATGTGGTGGTACCTCATGATGGCGTCGGCCGCGGCGGGAACAATCCGCTCATCAAAGAACAAGACGTTATTCTGAATTTCGCGGCAGACATCGTCGAGGCATTTCTTGGCAAGCCCCGGATGGTCAAACTTCTGGGCCGTCCAAAGTATCTCGTCGGTTCTCATGGGGAACTTGGGATGCAGCAACTGCCACCCGATGCGGTCGCGCCAGAGACGCTTCCATACCCGAATGCAGGACTTGTGGTCGGTGCAGCCCCACGAAGGGTCGGCAGTCATGGTCGGTGCTACGCTGGCGGTGCGCTTGACCTCAACGTCCATATATTCCTTCGCCTTGACCAGGATAGCGAGGACATCGAGACCAATACACGCCAAATCCTCACGCGTCAGCTCGGTGAGCTTACGACTGAGAATGGACTTCACCGCCGGATGGACCCAGTGAGAAATGTTGAACTGTCCGGCAAGTTGAAGACGGCGAGAGGGGGGAAGAAGAATGTTCTCGAGATTATCAATGGCGTAGGTTTTCCCTGCCTCCACGATCCACTTGTCGGACAGTTTGAGCAGATTCGTGAAAATTCGCTCTTTGTCCGCGTCTGCGATGGGCCGGTACTCCCTAAAATAATCTATCAGGTACGTCGAAGTTAATGTGTTACATTTTCCACTCACACCCGATAGAGAAAACCGCCCAGGAAGTCGTCAAATTCTTCTGTTGTTATCCCTTCCAGATAGAGCGGATAGTGCTCTGTCCCTTCACGATTCGGGTCGTCGCTCGCCTTGCCGTCGGGGATAGTAAATAAGGCTGCCATGACCTCCGAGCCTTTGAGCAGCAAGCTCCGGTGGAGTTTATAAAGCCGATGTTCGACCTAGTAAGATATCAGCTCGTCGAAAGGAATATTTGTGCATTTTTCACCCTGATGCAGATACTGCCGTCTTCGTACCAGTGCGGTTCATTACGGGTCCATTGGCCCGTATTTATCTCTGGCCCATTCATACTGTTCTGTCCTCCTTGGTCTTCCTGCCTGGTACTTGCCATTGGACGTGGTAGAGGGAGGAGAAAATTTTCTTTGTCCTCTTCTGCTCCCGAGTCGTTTCCCACAGCTAATTTAAGACTTGTAGTCAACCACCATGGCGCGCGCCCTCCCTCCCCTTCCGCGGCATCCAGAGGGAGGGCAATGGTCTGATAATGTCCAACATGCTTACCAGGTCTTAACCGACACCTTTCGGCCTGCAGCCAACGTTCTCCGCCAAGAGGCAGACGCAAATCGACTGCAATACCACATAGAAAACGCGACCACGGAGCTCTTTCCCATCTTGGAAGCGTTTGAGGTGCATGCTACAGAGGAGCAAATTCCTATGCCTTGGGTTCTTGCATGTACCGAGGTTGTGGGGAAGCTAGTCTTTGATTTGTGCAAGGCCCAAGAAACAGCGGTAGAGCGGTACGTTTTCACGTTGCACGTGTAAACCACCTCTTCTCACATTGATCCAGGGACGAAACCAACATCTCGTTTGTGCAGCCTGTTACCGTTGTCAAAACTGGCAAACGAGGCCGTCCCCGCAAAGAGCTCAATCCGCAGTTTGTCGCGGAGGCTATGGCGGCACACCGTAAAATCACAATTTCACGACTTGCGAAAATTCTAGGCATCAGTCGCCCTACGCTAATCAAACACCTCAAAGCTCATGGTGTCTCATACAAGTTCACTGACCTCTCCCGATTCGAACTGGATGCGTTGGTTAAACATTTCCGCGAGTCGAAACCTGACTCTGGTGTTCGCTATCTCATTGGGTACCTGCGTCGCCATGGTCTCCGTGTCCAAAAACGACGTGTCTACTCATCGGTCCGTCGTGTGGATGGTCTTGGTCGCGCCCTCCGACAGCGCCGGGTGATCAAACGGAGGGACTACAGGGTCTCTCGGCCACATGCGGTTTGGCATGTCGACGGCCATCATAAACTTATCCTCTGGGGGTTCGTTATCCACGGCTTCATCGACGGCTATTCGCGAATAGTCAGTGCCAAAAATCTTACGTCTCCATAGACTGAGCCCGTTCCCATAGATTCTCGCGCTCCGTGCCAGCACGAACAACAAGGCCTCAACAGTACTCGCACTGTTTCTCGAAGCAGTTGGCGAGTATGGTTTGCCTTCTCGCGTTCGTGGCGATCACGGAGGAGAAAATAAGAAGGTGTCCGTACTGATGATCATGCTTCGAGGCCTTGGCCGAGGTTCGTTTATATGGGGATCGTAAGTCATCAAATAGCACTTATTTCATGACCTTTCCTTACCACACGCAGGTCGACGAACAACACCCGGATTGAGAGGTTATGGGTCGAAGTTGGCTCTCAATTTGCCCGGCGCTGGCGCGCTTTCTTCTACAGGCTTGAGGCGCTTCACGGCCTTGACCGAACGAACCCATGTCACCTTTGGATCCTCCACCTTCTGTTCCTCGATCTGATTAACGACGATTGCGCGGCTTTCCGTGATGAGTGGAACTGCCACCCGATTTCCGGTGAAGGCCATGATCAAAGTCCAGAGGTGCGTCTACAGCATTTAACTGTATCTTTACTCTTCTAATATTTATAAAATATACAGGACATGTGTTTTCTCGGCCAGGTTGAGAGCGGTGTTTACATCGACGACTACGAGAATGTCCACCCCAGTGTTCTCGCCCAATATTACGGAGTTCACGGCGCGCCGACACACCGACCCGCTGGACAAACGGGCGCAGGGCAGCTTGACGATGAGGATGTACCAATGCCATCCGCCCTCAACGCTGACAACGATGATAGCGACGACGAGGCTGGTTTAGAGGCAGAGATTGAACAGGCCCATGCGTCGAACTTCCACCACGAACCCGTCCCAGTCCCAAAACATAGTGAACCTTTTGACGATGAAGATGTCATGCAACTGTTTTACAACACCCTTGCGGCGGCGAACGAGGAGGAGATTATTCCTCGAGGATATGGGCTACTTCCGGAGGAGTGGGATGATGGCACGTACCCGACGTTCGAAATTCTGAAATCGGGTCGCCGCGGTGGAAAACGACTCCGCGTCGCACTCCCAGAATCCATCTGGCGGCCACGGGCGGAGATGTGGGGGCGTGCAGTAGCCACATTGGACCAAATTAGATACATGACGGAAGAATAAAAATCGGGTGTGGTTTATCTATTTGTGCCGGCGCATGGTAACCTTGCAACGAAAAGGCTCTTTGACAAGCCCTGTTACTGCAATGAAAATATTTGTTGCTTTATTGGCGGCTAGCAGCTCCTACATCTCCCCCGCTCACTCCCTACTACGATGTCGAAAAAAACGGGCGAGTGTCACGCAAAAAGCAAGGACGGCGACGAAGAGTGCGATTGTACTTCATACGAGGAAGACCCTGTGCAGTCTGGCTACTGTTCAGAATGCTACCATCGCGAAAAGGCCCATCTCCTGGCTACACCAGGAGCCTCAGTACGGAAACTCGAGGTTAGGACCCTCTTAAAGAGTCTTATGGAGGGCACAAAGCTTGGTTCAAAGCTGTCCCTTGGTGCTTCGTCATCGTCTGCCTCCTCTAGTAGCCGGAAGAAAGCTGTCCCTAGCCTGAGTGCTGCGAATCGAGAGTCGAATGAGGGCATGCACTCATCAAAGCCTGGGTCGAGCAAAGGAAAGGTATTAGTTCCATGCCTCTTGCTGTCCCAGAGTTGAAGTTAACATGCATTGATAGGGTAAAAAAGCGGAGAGCAGCGCTTCGACCACATTCAAAGTCGTCTCGATTCATGTTCTTCCTCATGGAATGGAAGAGGGATTCGATGTGAGCCTCCCTCCCCGGTTTTGTACCGCTGATCCCAATTACTTCCAGGAAAATCGCAAAAAAAGGCTCTTTATTGCTGGCGGACACGACAAGACACCCACCAACTTCCAGATTGATACGGCGGCGGCCCAGGGCCTCGCAGTCTTCGACTCCGCCAAGGGATTTGAGCTGGATCGGGCCTGGACTCACGAGGAGCTCGCCGAAGCCCTCCTGGGTTTGCTGCCCTTTCCTTTTTCATATTTTGAGCGCCTGCAGGACGAGGCTGGTGATGGTGAAGCTGCTTGGCGCCTTGCATCGGTGGTTTCCAAGAGGCTTCAAGTTCTTAGTAATCCAGCTCCCGCAGGCAAGGACGTCGACTTCCACAAGGGAAATGCGACGAGCGGGTTTAGGCACTGGCGAGTCTTCATCGGTGCGTTGATCTTGACTGATCTATAAATTAATTAATCTAATCTGCTCCCCTTCAGTGGCACGCCAGCCGATTCCGAGAGAATTTCTGAAGGACTGGGCAAACCAGTTAAACGGTGCCTCGGGTTCTAAGGATGGTGATGGTAAGGCCGTTATCCAACCAACGAAGAGTGAAATAGCTCACATTTGGAAGAATTCAATTCGGAGACCGATTCTGGCTCGGATTCCGCGAGCATAGAGGGAAGTCCCAGCCCGGAGAAAATCCCGCGCACCAACAAGCGTCGCCTTGTCTCCAAAGCCTCAGGCGACGAGGATGAGATGATCCCGAAAAAGAAGGGCAAAGGTAAGTGATCTTCGTCTCGACGCGCATACTTAAGTAATGTTTATGTTGGCGGTGTAGGCCCTGCCGGCAAGACTTGGATACGTGGACCCGAAGGCCCCAGTAGGTCCCAAGCAGTCGTTTACCGATGTTGTATTAACGCGCTAGAACAGGCGGAAGCAAATCCGAATCCGTGATCGACCTCACGACCGATGAAAACAAGGCCAATGGTCCGGGTCGAGCATCTTCCGAGGAGTCGGTGTTTGAAGACCCCCTCATCGGGAACCCGTACGAGCAAGGCCAGATCTTCGAATTTTGAGGGTACACGTCACTCATTCCGTGGACTACTTGCTTGATCACGGAGTTTCTTTGGGTATTCGTTCGCCGTATTTCTTGGACTGCCGTCGCCTCTCTGTGTGCACTTGCTTCGAGTATTAGGACATTGTGTCACCATTTCTTGGACTACTATTTGATTTACCCCATTCTTGGACAATCCCCTCCGACGATTTCTTGACGTTACATTCTGCTTTTAATCATATACCATTTTATTGTCAATAAAATTCGTTTTTGTGTATAAAAAATCGCAAGTGGCACATCTTCTACAACATCATTGTAGAAACTTGGCGCACGGCGTTGTCTAGAACAAAAGCATTAGCACAAGAAGGATAAGGGAGGGAGAGCGAGTGAAGGACAAAAGGAGATAGCAACGGTCCACAGCCTCTCCACACCTGGCGCACGTCTGCCTCCGCACGAGAACACTGTAAATTAAACTGTCCTCCCATGGTAAGACCTGGCGAAATCGCGCCCGCCCACACTCTACATGCGGTATTCATGGTCGCAAGCCTCAGCTACGGTAGGGTAATCACACGCACGACGAGATGGCAGCAAGGAAAGAGCTCGTGCGATACCCGTCGCGCAATACCCGTAGCGCAATACAAGGGATTGGTACAATTGCGGATGCAAATACACCTTCTTGTGGAAGACGAGCTTGGTCTGCCCACCGTACCCCGACTGCTTCCTGTCGTAACGGCACTTTCCCTGTGCAAATAACAAAGCTTTGCCAGGTTTGTATTGGGTCACCTTGTGCGATCTGCGAGACGGTGGAGGGTCAAATCGGCCTGGGATATGGATATGGATGGGAGACAGCGCAGGGGACGTCGTCACTCCCACAAGTGCCAACATTGATGCACCGTCCATCCACACCACGCGGCAACGTCCCCGATCCAGCCAGATTATAGTCGGAGACAGCAGCTCACCGCCATTTGTTCCATTGCTCGGTGGGTTTACTTTCAGTACTCTGCTCGACCGGTCAATGTGAATGTCCAAGTAAAAGAAAGATGGTGTACGCACTTGAAGGCCATGCAGATCGAAGAAATCATAAGGTAACCGTACGCAGGGCATGTCGGTGACGAGGGGAAACACCGCAGAGAGCTCCGTTGAAGACTACCCAGAAGACCCCAACCCGAAACTCCCCCATCCCGACCTTGATCAGAGTCGCGGTGGGGCAATCACAGGTCAATTTCAACACGGGAGCAAGGATCCTCGAGAAAAGCGGAGTCTTGAAGGGCGGGGAAAGCAAGGTCAATCCGCTGGCAGATTATCGCCCTCAGAATTAACATGAATATACAAAAGTGCGGCACTCACCCGACCACTCAGCAAAATCTCAGCCTACTTACCACCTCACGCAGGGCATGTTGGTGCACCCGCGAAGGCGGTAGAGAGGACCACCCTTCACTTCTACTCGATGCACAACAAACTACAGCGGCAAAAACACTCCCAAATCCCGAGTCGTGGAGCCAACAGGGAGCCTTGCCAGGCGTACGAGCCGCGGCGTGAGGGATCGAGAGGTGCTGATGCATCAGGACCAAAAGTAGCTGAAACGACACAGTCAGTAAATTATTTGTGGCAATTGCAGAAAGGCAAGGGATAATGGGGCGGAATTTGGCTGCTGGTTGTGCAGGCTAGATTTAAGTACTAATTTTGGGCACCAGCAGCCGAATTCCAGCCACGAGTAGGAATAATTGCACGTATTGCTCACCGTTCACTTGCTGCGCACCCTTGGCGCACCCTGGTCGGGTTTCGTCGGTCCTTACACTGTACGTAGGCTCTAGAATGTCCTCATTGACTGCGGCAACCAGACAGAACCAGACTTGGAGATCCACAGCGGGTGGAAGGCTGAAACAAACGAGAGCGTGGTGGTGGTCGAATGGGAACAACAAACAACTTACGCAAACACCGCGCCCACGTGCAAGTCACGTGCTCACAGACGCGTCGGAATGTCGTGAGGGCAACTTGAAAATCGTGAGGTAACCATCTCAAAGTCGTGATGATTTAAACATCGTGAGGCGGTGATTTAAAGATCGTGAGGTGGACACCTTGATATCGGAAAGTGTATATCGTGAGGTGGTGGTTTCAGAATCGTGAGATGGCTCAATGTCGTGAGGTAGGTTTAATATCGTGAGATGGCGATTTCGGAATAGTGAAGTTAGCCCAAACCTCGTGCGCGGGGTCTCATAACTCGGGATATTTGTCCCTCCAGTCAAAATTGAGGTACATTTTATTTTTTTTACAAAACGAACAGCATAAGGCCCAGGGTGGTGAATCGCGCTCGGCTGAGGGGAAACGAACACTCACGAATAAAGTGATCAGCCCCAAGTTCGGGAGGATGCCATAGTAGTCTGTACGCAGCAAATTAGCTTATGGGAACGGAGTCGAGTACGGATGCGTACCGACCACGGCGCCTATTTTGGGCGCGGAGTGAGCCTAGTATGGTCACACACCGGGGCAAGGAGACATACCAAATCCGGTGGGTGCGCCAGGAAGGTTCGCGCGGACGGAGGTGAAGGCGAATAGGGTGCCAATCGGAAGCACGAACATGTCCGCGACGATTTCCTGGTCCCACACGAAGGCTGCGACGGTGATCCACAAAAACGCAATGGTGACGAGCCCTGGTCAACGTGTCGGAGAGTGTTATCTGTTCGGCCAGAATATATAACTGACAGTTCGCGACGACGATGATAATGACAAGCCCAATCACGGCGCGCGACCGGGTAATCGAAAATTCCAGTGAGAGCCCCTCCTCGTTATTCGTCGAATGCGCTTTGTTAATAATAACATCGAAGTTTCTAGTGGAGACGTCAACACGCTCAAATGCGGGGGAAACGCAGGATTAATGGGTGCAGCGCACATGGGGATCCCGAAAGATTGGTCAAGGAGAAGTCCGACACTTTCACCCGCCGCAGTTTGCGCAAACATTGAGATTTGGAAATAGTATCTAGAATTCATGTAAGGCCTAGCAACCGAGGGGGGGGAAGAACTCACTTATCGTATGGATAGGCCTGCAGAGTCCCCGTCCGAAGACTCAACTCACCGGTGACACCTAGTCCCGTCAGCTTGAAAACCGTGCGGAAGACAGGGAAACTGCGGAGGTTAGTTGGGAAGCAACCCTCCGTGGTGTTGAACCGGAAGATGGGCACGACTGGCGGCGCGGTGGAGGTAAATTCTTCAGCTCCGCCGTCGTCGAGCAAATTGCTAGGTTGAACACATGGGCGACGATTCCTTTCGAATTTCATAGAACGCACGGATCCACGAAGAAATTGACGACCAGTTCAGGCGCGGAGCAATCCACGGCGACGGGGAACCAATCGACGATGGCTGTCCGCGCGGTAGCATCGACGTCGAGGTAGTTCGCCACAAGTTGAACCTGGGGAATAGTGAACTGTGTGGTCAATTTCAACAACGCAACGTACTTGATATTCGGGGGTTCCCGTAAGGAGGATACGGTCGTCGACGTCCTTGAGTACAAGTTGCTTTGTCACCTGGAAGGACACCGCTAGAGCGATGCCAGCAAGGAGGAGGGATATTCCGAGATGTCTTATCCATGGTGGACACTGTATTTTGCGGAAGCCACGTCTTTGAGAGGCAGGTGTTGACATAGTGTGCAGTAATGGTATGCGGTACAATCTATGGAATGGGTCGTATATGCTCGCAGCAACCGAGTTGTACACTTCGCGGACCCGTATAAGCAGATTGATGATGTACCAAAGGTGACAAGGACGGGTAGTTAGACCATTGCAGAGCAGTATTTGACCCGAGTACGCTAGACACACGATGTTGATGGCGACGAACCGATCAGCCTGGGGATTTGAGTAACAATCTCTGTGGGCGTGCAATGGTCTGTAATGGCCCAGTGCCACTGGAACAGATAATCCTCCTCAGGCTGTTCATAACTCACCTCTTCCTCTTCGCCGGTTCAATTGGTACAGTTAATGCCTTTTTAAAAGTGCGCGCCGATCTGCGCCAACCTTCGGGTCGATCGAAGCTTGTTTGCCATCCTGTCTGTCTGCACCAGGTGCAATAAGTAAGTGTAAGGGGTGTAGAGTGGTATTTAATAGGCCATCCCCAAATTGAACCGTGGGATTATTGATGGTGAATTGTGTAATGTCTAGGTCGAGCGACGGTCGTTGAACGTCGGCGAAGCCAGCATTTTCTTAAAGGTGTATATCAATGTAGATCTCATTCAATTCACGTCGATGAAACATAGCGAGCCATTTACGCGTGGGTACAAGGTAATAATTCGATTCCCTTTCAATATGGACCCAGGTAACTTCACCAAGGAAAAAGTACGTTGTGTATGCCAACGCGAACATGAATGACATCCGAGTCTGCAGCCACGAGAATCAGTAAGGTTTTAGTAATGACCCAAGTGGATTTACTGACAGCTCAGAGGAGCCCGGGTCCGTATGAACGCCTATGGGTTGCGGTACCTGGTGACACCTTACCTCCCTCCCTCCCTCCCTCCCTCCCTCCCTCCTTCGTGCTTTGCGATTTCGGCTGCCAGTGGGTGCTCGAATTTCGAAGTGTCCATTCATTCATATACTCTTTCCCTATTCATTTCCGCGTTCTTCCTTCTTCACTCACGGTGCGCGTGGCACCGGTCCGCCTGTGGGGACACGATCTGGATCTGCGTGCGTCCTGGCCCCTCGGGTGTCTTCTGTACGACCAAGCGGAGGCGCCTTTCCTTTCGTTCTCGCGGTTGCGGTGGATGTCATGTATGTAGCCGGGGCCCCCCTCCCGAGCGAGCGGGATCGAAACCAGCTCGTTTCGTGTTCACGCGCGTCCGAGTCGTGGTACGCTTTTCAAATTTCCTTACGTCGGTGGAGCTCTTTTCAATTTTCCTCACGCAGGGCCCCGGCGATGGGTGTGCATATTAATATTTCCGTGTGCATCCCATCCCCCTCGATCTTCATACGACTTATTCATGCTGCGGCGCGGCCTCGAGCTGTAATCACATGTACACCTCATTTTTCTGATGAGTGAAGATTAGAAATATGGTTTAACGGGTGGCTGGTGGAGCCCGGAGTTCACCTCATCGCACCTGCCTGCCATTCAACGGTCTGTGATAACAAGCAAGCTGATTGTTTACCGGCGCAAGAAAAGTCATATACGAACGAGGGGTTAAACTCGATGTCCTTTCTCCAATTCATGAGATTGACCCACGCCGCCAGTATCTTGAATCGCGGGCTCATTCGTGCGCGGCCTCGAGCTGTAATCTATGTACACCTCATTTTTCTGATGAGTGAAGGCTGGAAATATTGTTTAACGGGTGGCTGTTGGAGCCAGGAGTTCATGTCGTCGCCATTCAACGGCCCACAAGAACAAGCTGATTTTTTACCAGCGCAAGAAAAATCATCTGTGTACCTCCTATGGCGGCTGCTCGAGTCGAACGAGCGGTTGAATTCTTCATCCTCTGGATGGCCTTTAAATCCAAGAAGGGCCATTCAATGCTGCTGGTGTGCAGAAGACATCATGGCTACTGGGGTAAGCGCTAAGCTGCTAAGCCTTCGTGGGACCCACCTTTTCCGGTGGTCGCGTAGGATTTTCTTCCTTCAAGTTCGGAGAACACAAATGGGTTATAGTGTGGTTAGGACATCACCTAAGTTCTACAATTGCAATGTGACTGCTTGCCGGCGCAAGAAAAAGTTTTTTTCTCTACCCCCCATTGCGGCTGCGAGCGATTCCGACTCCGAGTCGACAAGAGATGCGGCCCTCTCGCGGCAAGTGTCCCATGCATGCAGTTCGATTGTTTTCCGCACGAGTCCAAAAATAAGTTCGGATTGTGAGTTAAAGTTTGGATCCACCTAGCTGCCCATCCGTTGCGGACGAGGACGAAGCTACGGGCGAGATTTATGGTTCAGCCGACGAGACTGTGCTTAAGTACATTTTTCAGCTTATCCAGTGGCAGAGTTCTTGTGCAACCTAGCTAGCCATGGCTCAAGGTTGATCTTCTTTGCACCTTTCGCGCCATTACCGCAGTTTCGCGCAGTCTGGTCAGTTCAACCCTCATGCTTCCAAATCCGGTAATTGAATTGCCCGAAACGGAAACACCCCTATCTTACGAAACACTTGCATACTTTTTTCCTTCCCCTTCCCCCACCTTCCCCACCTTCACGTTCGCGTTGCAATGGCGACGCTTTTAAAAAGAAATTGCCGCCGCCCGACGTGCCCGTGCATGCATGGCGGCTCCTCGGGTCGAACGAGCAGTTTTGATGACCTTTCCTCCATGGCCAAGAGACTCCGGTGGTGCTATAACAACAGTCTTCCGTGCTTTGAAGAACACGAATATTTTACGAAGGAGTGGCTATCCTGACGATGGTTGAAAGAAAGAGAAGCTAAAAAGCGGAGATGGTCGCTCACGGCGGCTGCTCGGTTTGAACAAGCGATTCCCAAGTCAACAAGCAATGCGGCTCCAGTGATCCAAACCGCCTGTATATATGCTCAATGGTTCGGTGTACAACCAAGACTATTAAACAATTCTGCCTCGCGAGTTCGCCTTTCGTCTACATGAGTTGTGAAATGGGGGTACATAAGCTCGGCCACAATGCATTCACAAGACACGCTTGATCAGGTTCGAGATACGCGCGTAAAAATACAATTGAAGGCGAACAATATACCCATGAAGTGAAAAGCACAGTAGTGCCAACAACCGCCAGGGAGTCAAGTGCGTTCAAAATACATGGACGTTTGAGACAAAGGGAGAAGTCGTGACTTCCGTCCCTGAATCGAAGATTTGCGGATGGGCGCCTCAGCCTCCCTATGCGAGCTGATTTTTCTTCCTCGTTCGTGATAACTCAGTACTGGGAATTCTTTCGTCGTCAATCTCATTGGCGTGGACAATACAAAATACTTTCCTGCTGATGAACCCGTTCAACCAGTCCGTGACCGAAGCCAGGGTTAAATTCACAACCACAACCCACATTTCGATAACTCTACTTCACCTCTGCGTATGTATTCAACACTCAGCCAGCGAAGCTTTGAGAAATTGCAACCAAGTCCCGACGATCATATCTGCATACGAAATCGACGCACCCTTCAAGAACGGTGCGTCCTCGTCAACATAAAACGTCGCCAACACTCCCAGCGCCTCTTTGAACTCCGCCAGCTGCTTCGTCTTAGCATCCCCGCGAAGGGTGAGATCGTCCCAGCTGGATGCTCCTGCCAGGCGCACGAACTCGCGATCGGCCTTCGACTGTTCCGCCGTCTCTGGGTTGAAGGGTATGCCGTGACCGCACAGGATGACAATGCCGTCGGTGAAATCTTGTCGACGTGGATATTGAACGTTCTATGAAGCGCTGTGGCGGACGGGGGGATGAAGCGCGGACCATTCGGGTATTCCGCGTCGAGATACCGGGCGATCTCGAAGCTGTCGCCTACCATTTTGCCGGTCGAGGGATCGTGGATGATCGGGAGGGTGTAGAACGGCGTGCCGTCGCGGTGCCAGCGGACGGGGGGACAGTCGAGCTTTTTCCGCACGGCGGTGACCTGGGGGTGGTCGATCCATTCGGTTGTGTAGTGAACGCCTTTGAAATTGAGAGCGTAGCTACATAGTGATGAAGAGCGAATATGAGCTCCTAGCGTATAGGAGGAATAATCTGGGACCGAATGAGACGCACCGTGTCTTCCATGGATTTGGGAATAGGTGGTGACCGGCGGGCCAGACGCGATATCGTAGAAGAGAATAGGTTTCGAGGGATCCATGCAAATGACTTCTTGCAGGCTGTGAGACGAATGCTTTGGGATGTTTCACCTGCACTACGGGCATATGGTTATATAGAAGAAGTTGGAGCTTCGAACGGTAACAGATGAGTCATTTTACTTCCCTCCGCTGTCATCGAGTGGAGCTCATTGGATCCCACGTTAAAATGAACTTGAATGAATTCTGCATCTGGCCTTGCTTCTAACCAAGCCGCATGGTAATTAGACCTCATTAGGCCGTGAAGGGCCCAGTCAGCACTGATGGACTACGTGGGACGCTCCAGTGGAGGACGCGGTAAAGTCGTGTGGAGTAACAAGTATTGTTTCGTTGGTCCATTGAGCTAGCATTGAGCCACGCAGGGTACTTCACGGAATCGATAAACTTTGGAGACGTGTTGAGAGTCAAAATGGAGCCGCACGTTGCAGTCTTCAAAAGTTTCCGTCAAAGAAATTTGAGAGACGCTTGGTTTGATTGGAATAGCGTGGAGGCATGATGGGTAGTTCAGGGAATCGATGGATTCTGCACCTGGGTTAGAGGGCCTGCACCAAGCAAAAGATAGGGGTAAAAAAAGTAAGGGCAAGAATCAGCATGGTGTGTGATTATAGTAGTGAGACAACAAGAATCATGAAAGTAACAACGCCGTTATGACAATGGGGCCATAATCTCGTCTGCCTACGCCCACATCAGTGTGAAAAGCATGTATTGTATGAAACTCCCTCACCATTTGAGAATTAACCTCCGGCGTGATCCATTTTTGAGCGCATTTGATCTCGAGGTTCATCCCTTCCGTGCGGAAACCGCGCAACCACGAAATAGTGGCCTCGACAATACTATGCGCGCCGTCATAATCAACGGAGAGCGACAAGGACCGGATCTTCTTTCCGCCGTCTCTGTAGTTCCGTCGTAGAAGCATCTCACCGAGTGCGGAGAGCCTGATCTTGCGGCAGTCCTCGAGATTCAATACCTCAAGGCTGGGGAGTACCTTGCCCGACATCCAAGCGAACAGTTGGTCGAAATCCTCGAAAAGGAGTCTCGAGGCCTCGAGGGTGAGCTCCCGAATCGAACTCAAGCCGTCGCCGGATAGACAAAGGTGTATCGCTTCCAATCCGGCATTCGCTAGGTGAAATACCCGTAAGGTGCATCTGGACCGAAGGAGGAGTTCGTGTACCAGTCCGACGCGTTCGCTAGTAAGAGAACGGAGGGAGAGATGTTCCAGGTTGGGCAAAATGAGATGAGGAAGGAGTGCGGGGATGGCCTCGAGATTCCGGAGATGTGACAGGGTACACCGCGAGGCAGGGACCGGCCAGACGTCCGGTGCATCCATAGAGGGGCTATCCATAGAGACACTCAGAGTCTCCAGACCGGGCGTCTCTGCTATTATGCCCAAGCATTGGCTCAAGGATTGGCCGTCGAGCTCGAGACGTGTTAAGCGATTCCACGGTAGCGAAATGTGTGCCGCTGAAACACCTGTAATCGCTGCTTCTTGGAGCTCGGGAGCTTCAAGGAACGCGGTCATGCAAACCGGCCCAGGTTGACCGATTATCTCGATTCGAAGTGCTTTGAGCGCGGTCAAGGGATCCCGGATGCCGTCGGCAGGAAATAAGATTGAGGCGTAGGATTGGAGATGGAGATATCTCCATTGTGACGAGCACTGTGCAAGAATCCGGAGGATTCCTTCGCGCGCCGGCGAGTTGATTCCAGGTAAAACTATGTCCAAGTCCAACGGCAGATTGCCACTCCGGGGAATCCAAGACGCCAACAGGCTTTCAGGGTCGCGTATGAGAGTTGTGTTCATGTCGACGCGAGTCCACAGGGCACAGGTAGACGTCGCGACGGCCCTCCACGCCCTGCAAACGCTAGCCAGCGGGAGCGGGTTGTGGATTAGGTTTCCCTTCCGAGAGTCCGTGGAGGCAGTGTCGACGTAACGCAAGAAGATTTCGGCGGTCATTTCCGGTGGAAGGCTCAAGATTGGGTACAGAATGCAGCTGAGGTTCTCTGAGACGAGCTCCCGTTCTGCGCGTAGTAATGCCAATTGTGTCTCGAAGTCAGCTATGGTGGCATCGATATCTGCGAGTCTGGAGCGGAGTTCTGAAGCGGTGGCAGGGATGGTAGGTACGCGCCATTCCATTGCGAGCAAGATGAGGCCTCCAAGATCCTCTCGACCTCTGGTAGATAGGGTGTTGTTAGTAGGGAAGAGTCATGGTAACGGTAACGATGTGGCACAGAATGATCGGGTCAAGCCGGCAGTCCGGACGGTAACGGCCGCTGTATTGAACACTCAGCTTGGAAAGAAAAGGAACGCCGCCGAAAATACTCCGTAGTGTGCTTGAAGGAAAATAAATGTTGTTCAGCTTTCCGCCATCTGGTATGAAGCAAGATGATTGACATTCTGTACAGATTAACCGTTCTTTAACGAGATGCCTCGTATTCGCTTGTATCTCTTTGGTTTAATCCCCATGTAGGGTATCCCCTTCCTTCTCCCTCTCCTCTCGCTCTGAAGCTTTTACTTTTGCTTCCCTGCGCGCAACAGCGCCTAGCTCACAATCAATCAACATAACTGTGCACTATTCACTCGAAATGAAAATATTCACACAATCCCCGAAACCCAGCGGCGGCGCAGCTCAAAAGTGACCTCAGTTGACATCTGACTTCAGTTCAAAAGCTGTTCAATTGAATAAATTATCAAGCCGCTGCTCTCGCAGCCCAGGAGGCCATTCGACTTCGAGATCCTTACCACACAGCCCGCAGTTACACGATATAAACCCCCATCCTACGTCTCGACCCATCCACTTCTTACCCCCCATCTCTCAAAGCTCCCGTCTCAATGTGTTCCACTGCCCTGAATTCGGAAGGCCCTCAAGTCATCAATTGCAATGGGCAATACACAAACCGCATGGGTCTTTGGCTCCATCTCTTTAGGCTTCCCCCCTCAACAATACTACCGCCGTTCTGAATCAAGATCCTCAGTTCAGCAAGAGCCAGAGCCATCCTGTCCTTCCTTGCGATCTCTGTTTACACTTTCCCCTACTGTGTTTCCCTCAATCAAGAGCCTTCGTCATGAATTCGAACGTGCAAATTTGCGGCTCAAACTACCTGCATCATGTGGTCCGGGTCTCCCCCAATCACCACTCTCTCGATACTCAAGCTGTGAGCGTTGCAACCAGTTCAGGTACTCAATTGAATTTCGCTCCTGGCATCTTCAGTCAACTTTGCTCGAGGCATTATCATTTTCGATTGACTTTCCGTACGGCGTTATTACATGTATTGTGTGTGTGGAATCAATTGTGTTCCTACTGTTTGCTTTACGTCCTCGTGAGTGGTTCGCACGGAATTCGTCTGCTGGAGCGAAGCGGAGGATTATCTTGTACGTCATCCTGCTATGGCTAGTAATAGATTATATTATTATAACGAATTAATACGACGCAAGTAAGGTTCAGAGGAATGGCAACGAATTATTATACACCGGTCGCATCACCACCCAGGACACACCGATGGATCCCACGATCTCGAACGGCGGTGGTTGAAAATAGGAACGCACGGCGCAGGTCCCTTTGGCAACGGAAGCGCAATGGGGGAAGTGTAAAGAGTAAGGGGGATATCCGGCATTTTCAAAGACTTGGGGTCTACGGGCCTTGGTAGAGGCACAGACGCACGCCGCATGATCGGTATTGGTCCTCGCCGTGCGGAGGACGCCCTTGCGGTAGGCTTTGACCCGTGGTACAGGCGATAGCACCGGAGGGTTCGACGCTATATATAACTTGTGAGACGCAGTGAATATTAAGACCCGGGGAAACTCACCCTCCTCCGTGAGTACGACGACCCGTCGTATGTAGCGGGGCACGAAGGATTTCTTTGATAGATTTGTTAAACAAATCCACATATTCGTTGTTAGACTCGCTTACCGAGTAGGAAGAAGTAGAGAATGTAATAGCTTCCTTCGTTACCGAAGAAAGACTCTCAACGCTGGCCACCGATGTGGCAGGTGTGGTGTCGGAGGTGAGGTCAGACGCCGAGTTCAAGGATGTCCTGGGGGTCGATGCGGCGGACGACGACATTTCTGCGGCGTTGCCGAGTCAGGGACGATAAAAGTATTCACCACAGGCTCAGCTTTATACGCCCGGCGGCTCCGAGGCAGTGCATCATGCGATCGGTCAGTCTCAGAACCCCGACTCAAAGTTGAACTGATTCGGGGGTGACATCTACAGTTGATGGTGGCCCAATAATGTGAGTTCAGACTGCTCCATCCAGCACTCGGGAGAAAGAGGCTGAGAAAATCCTCCCCACGGTACTTGTTTGAAAGACTGCAAAAATCAAAAATAATATTCAAGAGGACGATGGGTTTACTTCCGTCTGTCGATCAATCAAGCGGGGTAATAGGAGGGTCTGAATCTCAAACGCTGTTCAACGCTAAGCAGCATCGAGACTTGCTGATTGAATCTAAGTAGAACTTGGAGTGCGGAAATTGAAAATTGTAAGCCGTGAATGTCCCAAGCAAACGACTTCTCCCAAGGTGGTTCAATTTTGACACATAGGAGGTTACCCCTTTTGGCTGTGCTGGCCGCAATCAAGGCCGGCGATCAGAAATGCTGCCTTCAACGTGCACTTAGCCAAGCTCACTCAGGCTCACCGTCACCTGCAGAACTTTTAGTAGCAATCTCTGCACTCATTATTTCATCTGTGAAGCGAAAATCCTCTCGGAACTTGGTCGCGATCGTGGCGACTGTTGAACAATCCGTGACATTGAATTGACACTGAAATCCCTTTTCTCCCAACTTGAACAAGGCCGCGCGAAGGTGGTCAATCAACGGCCGAACCCAGGGCCAGTGAACCATTTGGCGGCAACGCGGTAACCGAAAGCGGACTTCGATGAATTTCTTATTGCAGCTCAATGACAGAAGTTCGTGGTATATTCTCCAAATGCAGTCGCATGGATCGCTGCTAATTTGGCTCAAGTTTCAAGGGTGCTGCGGCCCGGAATTTTTACGGAAAGACGCGCGAAATCTGTCCAGCGTCGCGCTTTGGACTTCGGAAATTGGTTTCCGGAGGCAAGCCGCGAAGACGCGGTAGCACGGCCATATTAGTAATGCCGCGATTAACACGCGTCACCTCGGCAGCATGCCAATATAATAATGGGATGGGATCGCACTTGCTTCCACAGCTAAAACTGTACCTATCAAAGATGGCAAGCCTCGTAGCGCGTCTTTCCCCCCCTAGCTTCCGTCCTGAACGCGACATCCCAGACTTGTCGGGCAAGGTATCAACTCCCGAGGCATTCGTCGTTATTTGTGTTCAACCAACTGCGATAGGTTGTCCTGGTCACCGGCGGGAACAGCGGAATAGGCTACCAGACTGTGAAGCAGCTGCTTCTTAAGAACGCAAAAGTATATCTCGGGGCGAGATCTCCGGAAAAGGCTGCAGACGCGCTCAGACGTCTTGAGGAGGAGACCCGGAAGACCGCGATCTTTTTACAACTGGACCTCGCAGATCTGTCTAGCGTGCGGAGGGCCGCCGAATCCTATCTAGCACTGGAATCTAAACTGGATATTTTGTTTAATAATGGGTGCGTCGCCGCTACTTTGTACGCCAGGGATATTGATGTTACGTCCCACAGCGGGGTTATGAGGTCGCCGCCGGAAATGATGACCGCTCAGAACCACGACCTTCGTAACTGCTTATTCCTGCATATTATAATTCTCTTACCGACGTATTATCCTCAGAATTTGGCACCAATGTTATTGGCCACTTTTTCCTCACGGAACTACTGGTTAGTGGGTGTCGTAAAGCGCATAAAAACACTCATTATTTCCTCCAAGCTGCCTGCCCTATCGAAGTCCTCTCAAGAAACTGGTGTTCCGGCGCGAGTCGTGAACACCTCCTCGATAGGGCACCGACTTCTCGCTCCCAAACTTGGGGTGTAATTGGATAGTCTCGAGGCTGGACCCGAACGCGACGCGTGGCTCAAGAAGACAGGGTCTTCCATGAGCCCATGGTGGGTAAAACTGTCATCTATGCTCATATCGTTACTAACCGCACTTCAATATGCAAAGGCGACTTTATGGGCAGAGCAAGATGGGCAACGTCCTCATATCAAACTACTTCGCCCGAACGTACTCAAAGTTCCTCGTCTCCTGTGCTCTTGATCCTGGGGGCATCCAGACCGAGTTGGATCGGTAAGTCCCCCTGAATCGTGTGACTATGGCGAACGAACAATGCGCAGCCATACCGGAGGCTTCTTCCGATCACTGGGGAATGTGCTCCTCTTCCCCGCTCCGTATGTCCGAACTCCTCATCCTAGAACCCCGTTTTTCATCCTACGATTAACTAGCATGGGTCCATTGACCCAACTATGGGGCGCAACAGTTGCGACGCCAGAACAGATTAATGGCGGGGTACGAACCCTTGCTCCTTGCTATCGTCGCTATTGTTGATGTTTCTCCAGTATCTGGTTCCTTGGGGACAAGTCGGTAAGGCCGACAAGCGTGCATCGAACAAGGAGCTCGAGGACAATGTCATCGCGTATATCGAGGACCAGATCAAGGACTTTTAATGTCTCTCACTACGCTCAGTCAATTTTGATTTTTGAACCACATGCCCGAGATGCCCGAACACTAGTTTACAAGGGTCACGGTGTTGGTCTTGCCCTCGTCGGTGGTACGGAGGGACGCCACTCCATTTCCCGAGCCTCTTGTACAGTGTGCAACCTGCCTGAAGGCTCTACCGCTGGAAGAGATTCTACAGTTGGAAGGGAAGACTTTTTGATCGCAACAAACAAACGTTCCCACGGTGATTTTATTTTCGAGTCACAAAATCGAGCAAGTCCGGTAGGGTACAAACCATCCCGGATTAATACCAAGAAGTCTGAGTACGGAGGGAGTCACGATGGCGCAATAAGCGCCAGGTGATTGATGCAATCGCACGAAAATGATGAACCCTACTGTCATGAAGTTAAGAATACAGCCAGGAGGATAATGCTGCACTTTTGTTGTGGCCGTGGTTCTGAAGGGAATCCTTTTGCAGGACAAAATTCCGGAATGATTGAATCTTTTGAATTGGGTCGAGGACTGGGGATAGATCTGTGGCCGTTACCGGGCATTCTCGCTCCTAGGTCAGACAACCCGCTATAGCACGGGTGTATGACTGGATACCAAGGTAAAGAACTGCATTAAAAACATACGATTTATTCTCGTGCTGCAATGGGACGTCGCTCAAGCTCTGCTACAATAAGTACTACCGTTGAACTAAGTACGAATTAGACAAATGCATGGAAATGGAGTTCGAGTATCGTCGGGTGCAGTGCCATAAGCGTTCGCCTTCGCGGGCCGTCCGGCGTGGACGCTCGACTTCGATGCGCCGGGGCGGACACCGTGAATACGGCAAAGTCCCTCGCTAGTTCGCCCTAAATTCCTAAGTCGTGAACCGGAACCCACGGTACCTGCTCCGCCCCCGAGGCGCAAGGTCGGCGTACACCGGAGAGCCTGAATAGACGTCCACATCCATCGGGACAACCTCTATGCCATGGCTGCTTGTGTCGGGTGTGCATGCGCGCGGGGAGAAAGGGTGGTGGCGCGGCGCACGACAGGAAGAAGGCAACCTGGAACGCGAGGGAGAAGTCGAACGCGGCGTGCGTGGTGACATGCTCATCTCGCTGCTGGGGGAGTGCACGCCGGAAGGATCGAGCTCCGGCATGAACACAATCCCAGTGAATGGGCTGGCGTGTTGGGAATGCGTGAGCGCGGGGTGTACAATCTGCGGCGGTTTGGGCTGGGGCGCCGTCTTCGAGGACGGGGCGTCGACGTGTGAGAGGGGACAAGTTTGAAGTGTGGGCACCGGGCTCGAGCTCAAAGTACTCGGAGTGGGGGATATAAGACCCGCGTGATGCGCGAGTAGATCAGCCTCGCTCACGCCCAACTCCCAGTCCAAGACCATGAGAAATTCGCGCTCCATTTTCCCGATATCGTATGTGCTGAAGACGCCGGTGCACATCGCCCAATGGGCATTCTTCAGCGTGCGATCGTTAATGTATTTTGAGGCGACGATCAGCGCGCCGAGGAATACGCGCTCAAATGCATACTCGTTGCTTGGAATACAGAGGTTCGAGCGGACGCGGGAGATGTAGCAGAGGGATGTGAGGACGGCGGCGAGGTTTTCACGAGAGCGGGCGAGAACAGTGGAGACGAAATGTGAACCCCCCGTTGCAGGAAGAGGGTGTGCTGATGCGGCCCAAACCCTGGTCGACGGTTTCGGAGACACAATGGACAACATAGTCTGTAGGTTTCGTCAGATGTGAAATAGAAATAGCGACGACTACAAGACTTGCTAATCACATTTCCGTCGATCTTCAGGTTGAGAAGCTCCATAAGCAGGGGAGATGTGGGAACAGACGAAAACGATACAGTTTTACTGTTGTGTGCAGAGGCGGACATTTCTGGTGATTGAGACCTGGTCCACGACGGCCATATATACCATTCCAACGTTGGGGTCCTGAGTTCAAGATAGCAGGTCTAGATTGCGCGCACTCGAGGCTCCTATTTCAGGTTGATTCAGATCTTTGCAGGACGTCCAGGCCTCGGATGACGAGAAAACCGTTCCTAAGTTTAGTTTACCAGTAATAAATGGGCTCCAGGGTGGTCTACGCGTTCTGGACCTCGAAGCATAGTCTGATTGGCCGAGTTGGTCGCCGACCACGAGGGGGAATATGACCATCGAAGGAATTCGGAGATGATAACGACAACAGAGGACGACAAGTACTTCGAGTAGGGGCTGCCTGCTTCCACAAGTGAGGGAAAACCCAGAGCAAGCAAGGATTACAGCAGAGAGGGGTGCAAGGACAACGAGTCGGAGTCACGAGACTCCGGTGTTCCGATCACACAAGCTGACGCAAATAAACAAACAAATCCACTCTCTCTTCGCCAACTCTTCGCTTGCTCTTCGCGCTCAATTGTGCTACATTTAGTGCTTTTAGATCGAATCTAGCATAAACATTTGCGCCGCGCCCGAGCATCGTTACTGTGGCTGGTGGTCCGGGCCCTTTTTTCCATATCGTTGTCAATGACATTGCCATTTTTTCGTAGGCCGTTCTCTGCCCCGAGTTTTTCAGGCAAAAAATAGTGCGCGATCCCTCTTCCTTTTCGTCCGTTTAATCCTGTCGTCTTGCTTCGATAGCCCGAATTCGGTGATTAATGGTACACCTAAGGCACATCGGACCGGGGAACTTCACGAAACTCGGACTCATCGCATTACCGTCGGGCACGACGTGGCATCTCAATAGTGTCTGCGGGCTCACCGGTAGCGTGCAGTCTTCTAGCCCGTGCCTAATGCAGTCCCGCCGCTGGGTCCTGCATACCGATGGTTGGTGCGGAGTAATATGCTTCGTGACTAAATAAACCAGCGACCTCCAGTCTTGACTAAGGCTAAGGCAAGCCTAGAACCACTCACACTGACAAATCAGAAATTTCAGCCCAGCCATCAGCGGCTAAATAGTTCCCGAAAGCAATAGTTTCGGCCGGGCTGAAACTCGTAGAATTGCTATATAAGGCAAGTGATTACGATCACCTGCCAAATATGGGAATTTTACGAGTTTCAGCCCGGCCGAAACTATTGCTTATAAGGAACGAGTTTTGTTCAACATGAAAACTTAACAGAAATCTTTGTGATCCAACTGGATTGTCCCGATGCCCGCCGTGGGGGGAGTTTTACTGTGACCCCCGCGACGCTCACCCCCGGCGCTGTGAGTCGCTCATCCACCCTCAGTCTCTCTTTCGTTGTTGAAGCTGTTCATCGTCGTAGCCAACATGACATGCGCCAACTATCTGGACTTCACCCCCACGTTCCTCGACTGCTATCCAAAACAATGCCACCAACAGCGGTTTCGAGCTCCCAATCTTGCTCTCGCGCCAATACAACTACTCCGTGGACCCGCCCCTGCATACATTCACGGTGGTACGCATTATGCGTCGTGGGGCAGAGTACGAGATGGTCATGGACATCTGAAAGGGGCCAGACATGTCAAGTATTTCAACTTGGACCAAAGAGCGACAGGTCTTCGCGTTTTATAAGTTTTCTAGCGTCTGGATGAGTGCATTCATAATTTGATGCCTGTTCCTCCGGCGTTGCACAACGACTCGCGGGCGCAAATCGTGCCCGTCGAGCCCTCCGTGGGTCCTCAGTGCAGGACCATCTTTAAAGCGCGAAATTCAAAGACAGTCTGCCCCACTCGTGTCACGACCAAGTTCGAACTTCAAAGCTGAAGAGTAATACAATTTATGACAAAGAAAGGACCTCTTTGAATTAGTGATCTCAGGAAGATTGTGGCGCCCTGTACTGCCTTGGCAGAGCTGATTCGATATAGTGATGTGCCGGCCTCGGCTTGGCCTGAAAGCCGGGGCTTTGGCCCGCTTTTGGCGGCCTAGGCTTTCCAAAATCCCAGGCCAGGCCCCCTCCTCTCGGCCTGGCTCGGCTTGGGCCGGCTTTGGCTCAGGCCGGGGCTTTGGGCAAATCTTTGCAATGGGTATTTGGTGAGTATCAAGTACTTGATGATGTTTCAAAATGGCTTGTAAAGGCTTTACAAGAGTTCCAATATTAGTACTTTCACAGTTCCGGTGACCACTCTGTGATGCTAGGACTGGGCCAGGACGAGAAAGTTGTGGTGATGGCATCAATTCCACTGTTGATTCAACCAATCTGGCTCATTGATCTTGGTAGGGAGGTTGAGTTCAAAGTAGGATCCCAGTAACACCTACAAGAAGATGAAAATGGCCATGGGTGACTTCTTGAGTTGCCAAAATAGGTCTTTGTGCTGACCCTGTAAACGCCGGGGCTTTCGGGCCCGGCTTTGGCTTTTGAGGATGCCAGGCCGGGCCCTAGGCCGCCTCAGGCCGAGATTTCGGCTCGGCTTTGGCCGGCTTGTAGGCCGGAAAAGCCGCGGCTTTTCGGCCTGAGGCCGAAGCCGGAACATCACTAATTCGATAGAATCGATATTTTCAACCATCGCGCGGCATGGGGCGAGCGCTTTCATTGGCTCGAGCCAATCAGAGAGTCTGATTGCCGAATCCACCCTGTCTCAAACGGTCGTGTTGCAAGATCCACCCTGTCTCAAACGGCCATGTTGCAGCACGGCTAAATCCCTTCCACACTCAATCTTCAGCGTTCAATCTTGGGGGAAACCCTCCGTTGACCAACTCTGAGAATGACCCCATCTTGTTTTCCGTGCCGCTCCTCAGGCCTCAGGTTCAAAAAACGGACGCGGCAATAGACTAGCCCCTTTTCGGGTGTCAATTTGCTTCCGTGGATTCGATCCTGCTAATAGGGGTACTCCCGCCTTGCTTTCTCCCCCTTGTTCTCCCCCATCCTACAGTCCTCTACACGAGAGTCTACCCTCTGCTCAAACTGCCTCAGTCATGTCAAACTACGGAGAGCTGCAAGTCCCTCTTCTTCATGTTACGTTTCCACCTTCATATAATGACTGCGTTCCAGAATAACACCCAACCTCTTCGGCGAGTTGTTGACCTTCTTTTTCGCTGGAACATTCATCGCCCAGGCCTGTGAGAGCCATTATCTGCTGCCCGTATAATCGCGTACTCATCTGTCGTGTAGGCATCTATTATGTGGCATTTCCTCGAGACTCGCGTGGTCTTAAAATCTACGGTGCGTCCGTCCTCTCCTATTCCTTCGGTAACTAAAACAAACCAATAGTTTCCGTTGTGTGCCTCTTCACCATGCTCTTTCTCTGCTCCAACATTACCGATACATATATCTGGTACGCCGTCGGTTACGGCAACATCGCGGCCTTCCTTGAGCCGCACAACAAGAATCACGCCTCGGTAATTGGCGCATCGATGGCTGTACTATTCGTGCAGCTCTTTTTCTGTTATCGCATCGTTGCAATCAAGCGCGCTGCATGGCCTTTTGCTCTGTTCATCGTTCTCGTGAATGTCCAATGTAACGATTCCAACGAGCCCGACTAATCCCGTCAATATAGCTCGTAATAGTTCAATGCGCAACCGGGTTTGCCCTTGGGATTCTCTTCAGGCTCGGGGCTACCGAAGTCAGCGATCCACGGCACGCCTTGACGGGCCGTGTCAACGACGTGTCTATTATTACTTGTGTCGTGGCCTCCATCCTCATCTCCGCTGTGACGAGCTACGTGGTGGGCACCTTCCATTGACTCAATTCTACAATCCTTTGATCAGTTCGTCGTAGCTCCTGTCGGCTGAGGTGGCTCCCTCCACGCGGGATAGGCTCAAGAATATTGTGCTTCTCGTCATTGAGACCAATACAGTGACTGCAATCGTAGCCCTTGTTTCTGTCGTTCTCTACGCAGTCTTTCCCGTATGTCTCGCCCTGACCTAAATGTCTCTTCGGATTGCTTATCCTATAATACAGGGAACGTCCTACTTCCTGTGTCTGTTCGGAATTTTGCCAACTCTGTCCGTCCGGATTCATCTTCCCCTTGTCTGCGGCTGACCTCTCCACAGCTACGTCAACTCTTTCTTCGCCTCGCTGAACCACCGCGCCATCTCCTCGGCTCAGTCCTCTGATGTCTCCGTTTCTGACGACTTCCGCTCGACACTCGAGCATCACAATTCCTGGAGCAGATGTGCGGCCGAGGGCATTTCTCGGTCTGGGTCTCGTAACGAGAGTATAGCCTCGATGTCATTTGCTCCGCGACAGTCAGAGAATTTGCGCAGAGCGGGAGGAACCTCTGCATTGGTGCGTCCTGTTAGTGTGCTCCACCTCATTCCCTTATGTAAATCTCAGGGCAGCGGCATTGCGGAGGTGCGTAGGAGTCCGAGAAGTGAAGAAGGATCCGTATGAGGCGCCGACAGTGCATCTTTATCGCTTTATACATGTCTGTGATCTATTCTTTGGAGGGAATTCAAGAAGAGTGTGTCTCGCCATGGGCTTAGACTTCAGGTCTTCAGGTTCACTGCCGGTGGCCATATGTATTAACTGGATAAATTCAAGGAGACGGTGGACGGTGGTACTTGTGAGTTTAAGTTGCGCTCAACATGGTAGCGCCATAGAGCCCCTCAAGCGTTCCTCCCCGGTTTCTCCTCCACTGGCGATATAAAATATCAACGGGATATTCGAGGTTGAACTTTTCACCCTGTAGGAGTCAAACCCGCAATGATCCGAGAGCATAGCCACTGATGCGATTTGCGGTTGCTTGCTACAGTGATCGTCCTCAAGGCCTTGGGGTCGTGTCCGTCGGATACCAAGGCCTTGTTAAGCCCAAGGCCTTGAGTCAAGGGCACCTCCAAGGCCTTGGCAAAAATTTCCCACGCATTCAGCGGTAAGCCCAAATGAAAATTTAAAACGGAGGAACAAGGCCCACCTGCACTTTCAGAGAGCCCTATCAGAAGTGTACACCACCTGCTTTCCCAATGATTTCCCTCGTAATTTCCTGATCAAGAAACTTCAAGGTTTACCAGATTCCAAGGCCTAAGGAGCGGCAAGACGGTATATACATTGGCATGCAAAAAAACTTCAATTCAAGCCTCCTCTGTAAAAAAGCCTGCGGGGTAACACAGTCAAATTTCTCAGCAGAACAAAATTATAACAACATGACCAAGGCCTTAACCAAGGTCTGAGTGTCCGGTGAGATTTTCCCAAGCCCTTGGCCAAGGGCTAGTCAAGGCCTTGGACCCTTGGGCGAACACTGGCTTGCTAGCACATCGCTTCTCTTCCTCAACTCGGTCCTGCCGTCGAACCGTCCCAAACGTGGGCTAACCCCAGCGAGCGGACGGCGCTCCCCCCGCGCCCTCAATCCTAGCGGCTCGGCATGGCCGAGGCAAACCTTCACCGCCTGAACTTGGCCTCAGGCTGAACTCGGTTCTCTTTTCTGCAAAGCCTAACAAAGAAGCGGTTGTTCTACAGAAGTCTCTTACGTGGGGCTTTTCTACCCCGATGTCTTCCTCTTTGCTCCGTTTCTTCCTCGCTCCGATTTCCGGTCAAAACAAAGAAAGTCACCTTGAGGCGGCCCGAAACAAACCAGCACCTTGTACGCCGAAACGCGGTTACGGTTCAATGTCGCAGAAAGAACTACAAAACCAACCGGTCTATGTCTTCAATGGTCTGCTTGACTTATGTCCTTGGGTGGCCCTTCCTTTGCTGGTTGACCTCTCGCCTTTGAGGGTCGCGCGCTTTGAAGATAAGAGATATATAAACTATGTCTGATCTCTGTAATACTCATTCCAAGTGCTTCATCCGCCCTCTAAGCTCCCCGCTCCTCCCAAACCTTCCAATGTCCTACTACTTGAACCAGAGCTATTCTCAGGGCTCCGCCTTCAACTCCCCCACCCGTCGGCGTCTTCCCCTAGAATGCTATGGCCCTGCAGGATGGAAAGAGCGCTGTGGGACGCCCACAACTCCATTCCCCCGTGTTCTTCGACTATCCGGGCCAGGCGTGGCAGGGAGTTTCCATGCGCGAGCTGCGGCTCAAGGGTACCTCGGCACCAATCCAAGGCGCCAACGATCTAGTCTTTGCGCACACCGGGCTCCAACGCGTCGTGTTTCGGCTTATTGTAAGTTCTATTACTCCTCTTGAAACATTAAAACCAACTCCATCTTTCCCAGTCACCCAGTGGCCCGGATACGGACATGTCGAGTGGTGCCGCGCCCTTCCGGTCGTCGCGCCCAACAGGGTACCCACCCGAGTGGCTCTCGGTCTGCAGATTGCGTCAAACTTTGCGCACTTTGTCGAGGTTTGTCGTTCGCCTCATCATTTTCTCCAATTAATCTGGTCCGTTAAAAGTCCCAGTACGAAACGCCTTCGGCACGCGAAGGGATGATCGCACCTACCTGTGTCCGCTTTGAACACCTTTTTCTTGTCTCGCTGCAAAACACCTCCGAGGGTGTGTGGGAGGCGGACGTTGCCCTAGATCTGAGTTGAATGAATTAGAATCTTCCCATCTTCATGCACATTTTCCACGCCTATACATTTGTATATTAAACCACAAGCATGAACCTAGAACTACCTTCCGCGACGGCAGTAATACTGCGACCACCTCTGTCACCTCCAACTTGAAGTTCTCCGTTCATGATCAGAAGTACTCCGTTCATGATCATGATGTTCAAAATGGCAACCTCTCCGAAGCATGGCTTCTAGGAGAAGTCCTCGTGCTGCCTCCTAAAGTTTACTTTGCGTCGCACACGCGATTCACTGCGCTTTCATCCGGGGATCTCGGGTACGCTTTGTCCAACGCGCGCGACAACACCACCAAATACGCATTGTCCTTGAACGCGCTCACGCGCGGCCGCCATGCATCAAATCAAAGACCGCCAAAGCGCGACTATGGCCATGTTATATAAAGGCGTCGTCGTTGGAGACGCCCAACAACTGGACTCCTTGGCCACCCCACCACAACGTTTCTGGAATGTCTAGCTTCTCTAAATTCGCGTCGTCCGCCCTGGCCATAGGATTACACCGGCGCACACAACGCTCCTACGCGCAAGTGGTGCGCGGCGAGGCTGCGGTGAGTTGTGCGATGCTTGTGCCACTCGACATGGAACTCAGAGAATCCCAGCTCGATAGCGTGCCGGAACCACAGTTCTCCATGGCAGAGCTGAACGCGGGCAGCGTCCTTCTACCACGGGAGCAGACGCAGCTCGCCTTGTTGTCGCGCGACGACGCGTTCGCGACGGTGGCAGTGAGCCCAAAGTCTGCGTATTACGCCGACGCCAACGGTTGGGAACGCGTTGTGCCTATACCGATTGGAAGTGAGCGACGTCTGACCTACGGTGGAGAAGCATGCCACCCACCTTTTCCGTCGTCCAGCCGCGCTATGGTCACATACGGTGCCACCAGCCCGCTCGAAGATACCCGTCAGCCACTGTATCTGGAGTATACCGCGCCGCATGATCTTGCCTTGATGAGATACTTGCCAGCTACGTCTTCCAGCGACCTTGGATCGACAGGGCCCTCACAGGCTCATTCCCTCTCCGCTTTCCCCCGTCGTTACGCCACCCATGCCTCGGATTACCATCACCCGCCTTCGCAGTCGTCGAAATATCTGACGGGCGGCCAAACCTTGCAATACCCTCGTCGCGAGGGTTACTTCACCGCGTCCTGGCAGTCATTTCCGCCCCCTTTGTCCCCCCCTTCCCCCCTGAACTACTGCGGAATCCCCACTTGTCCAGCAGTCGTGCCAGTCGTGCGTCGTCAGAAACCTCGTCGGCGCAAATTCTACGGCCCCTTCGAGGCGTGCTCGCGCGAGGACGTCCTTCCCGAATTCAACGATGACGCGCCGCACAGTGCGGCGGAACACGAGACAGACGCGGTCGACGGCCAAACGTGGATCGAACACTTACGCGCGCTGACGGAGCGTGAGCAGAGTCCTGAGGCACCCGGGGCGGCGCAACGATCAAGGGACGAGTGGTTGGAAATGGAACGCAATACAAAGGCCAGACTGCTCGCCACGTATCGCAGGAACTCTGGCTCTGAAAGCCCAACGGGGCTGCAAGGCCTGCCAATCGTCGTCCAAGTGAGACCGGTGTATCCCGAGCAGATGTGGCGCGAGACTGTGGCGATTTTGGAGACGAAGAGCGAGAGCGGCAGATATTGAGTAGAGTACTTGTACAGTACCGCAGTCCGGTTTTGACCTGCCCAGTGTTTCTTGTAATTTGCGATTGAATTTCTTGCGAACGCCGTTCAGCGCCTTTTCTTATCTTGAGTTTGGTTAAGGAACAAGCGAGTAGCGAACACTATCTCGGTTTGAATCTCGGAACTGGTCGATGAAGCTAAGACTAGTACTTTCAGTTTCCCGTCAATCGAGATGAAAGACAAGACGTGATTCGGACAAATTCGGAATGGATGCGCATCTGATCGGCAACCGTCGGAGTCGTCGGGCCGTCGCGAGCCGAGTTTGCCGTTTTCAACTACAGCTCAAAACTCACCGAAAGGAGTGAGGCTCGGCGAAAGCTAATTTCGCTGGTCGAAAGGACTCGAAAAGGTCGTATAATTCTCATCCGCAAGTTTTTCTGCCAGCCAAAGAAACAATATTGAAGGAATAAAAATCCCGATAAAAATCCCGCAACTGAAAACGAAACAGCTGTTTTTCATGCAGCTGCGGCGGGAACCGCTGGCGGATCGGCGGAGCTTCGGCCCGCGACACGAATATCGTAGCCATATGGCGTCCCCAGCGAGCCGGGTACATCACCGGGTCCCTCGTAGTGCATCTTCGATATGTCGTAGTTTCCTGGTCCAGCAAATCAAAACCCCAAACCAATCATTGCGAAGCCCAAGCAAATACTCACCGACGAACCGCCACCCATCCTCCTGGATGTGGTACAAGTTGCAACTATTCCCCGAATACGCGTCCCGGTGGCCCGCGGCATAGATACTGCGGCGTCCGAGCTCGCATGCCTCGGCGACGGTCAGGTCCCAGCGGTATCCCTGATCGAGGACGCCGTAGGCGTGCGTGCTGCCGGAGCCGACGGAGAACAGGTCGCTTTTAAGACGCGTGCCGTCGGCGTCGACATAATATACCGAGGGGCCCTGGATGGGAAAATGAGGGAACAAAATAATCCACGAGCGTTTGCGGAAGCAAGCATGAGGACGCACGGTTTTATCCCACCCGCAAATCATCGTTCCCTAGAAAGCCGAATGAAACATTAGTTACTACGTCGCGGGGAGGGGATCAGAGTTCAGTAGTTGGAATAACTAACCATGCCGAGTCCCATGCCCTTATAGCTGTAGACCAGATTACTGAGGTACTTGCTGGCTGCGGCGACCGAGATGCGCTCGCCGTTGCGCAACTCGTGCAGGCGACAATGCATCCCGAGGTAGGTCTCCCAGTATTGGCAATCGGCTGTATGTGTATGTGTGAGGGAGATGAGATTGCGCCCCACAATAACAGGTAGGAAGAATAAACGCGCCTGCGGTGCCCGCGAGAGTGCCCGACAAATACGGGTTGATCTCGATGACCTTCTTGACCGTCCCCGAAGCTGCAATCACGATTATTTCGGCATAAACGCGTGAATAGAAGTATTAACGAGGCCGACATACCAACAACGCCCCCAGCCGTGGCGCGCGAGTCCACCGCAACGATGACGCCTCCTTGGAAGCAAAACGCCAGCGTCGTAGTCCCGTGGTTGATTTTGATCCTGCAACTGGGATCCGCGGCGTCGTTCGTGTGCAGCTGCAAGAACGCAGTCGGCTGTGACACAAAACATTCAGAGCAAGTGGGTGGGGCACAGTATACGCAACGCACATCGGCCACGTCTGGAACCGCAAACGTCGGTACTCCACGACTCAAATTCCCGAAGCCCGCCTGCGAGCCCCAGCTGGAATTGGAGGCCGCGTCATCACTGAGAAGTTCACTCGCGGCGCTGGTGGAGAATCTGTTCACGAATGCGTGCATGTCAGGGATGAGGGGAGGTGAAGTGGGCCGCATCATGATGATACTGTAACCCGGTTTAAAACAAGAGGACGCGTCACCTGGAGGCCGCGTCAGCTACTTATGTCCAAAAACGGAATGGAACGCGGATCCAAGGGCACTGGGCGCCGGGTAGGGTGAACGAAATCGTGTCTTCATTCGGCATTTATTTCTACTCTTACTCTTAATCGCTCATCTGAACTCCACACTTTGAAAGCTTGCTATAAACATCCAGCGCCGGACGGCTATAGGTCGGCTGCGTCGGGAAATCTGTGAGCAGGCCTTCGTCACCTCGGGGGAAAAGGACGACGCACGAATGGCTCGGGCTCATTATCTAAGATTTCCTCGATCTGCGCCAGGTGCTCCGCAGTAATCTTGGGCAGCACCTTCAGCGCCTCGAGATTCTGCAGCAACTGCGCCGCGGAGGTGACGCCCAGGATGATGGTGGAGGTGTTGGGGTTCTTCGCGAGCCACGGGAGCGCGAGCGCGGTGGGCGTGGAGTCGAGCGCTATATGTTACATGCAAGATTAAACACAGACAGAGATAACGATAAGTGCGCGCGCAAGGCAAGACGTACTCTCAGCAAGCTTGGTGAGCTTCTTGACCTTTTCGATCTTGTCGAGGCCCTCGGCCTGCTCGAGGGACTCGGCGCGGGTTTTGAATATGTCCACCGTCGCGAAACGGGAGCCTTCGGGGATGCCGTTGTTGTACTAGGTTTTTTCCTCCCTTCAGTATCCTGTTGCTTATGACTTGCAGGTGCGGGGGCATACCTTGCCGGTAAGCAAGCCTGAGGCGAGTGGAGACCACAAGGTCGTTCCGTATCCGTATTTGCGGTAGAGAGCACTGAAAGCGATGAACGACAGATGTTGGGCGTTGGAAAAAACTCACTCGTATTCTTTCTCCGGACGCTCAGGGTGGAACATGCTAAAACGTTTCAGCTGAGGGGGTTGAAAAAGAAGAAGAGGAAGAAGCATCTACCTGTGCTGACACTGCTCGGCGATAGGCGCAATAAGGTTGAGCTTGGTCGCGATGTCTGTAATGAGGTTAGATAGTGCGGTAGGGAGAGTCAACAACGCTTACGGTGAGCTTCCTCGATCTCCTGTGCACTCCACTCGGAGGTTCCCCAGTAGAACGCCCATCCTTTCTCAATAACATAGTTAAACGCCCGGACGATTTCTTCCATCGGAACTGGACCGATTGTAAGTTGAAGGCACGCGGTGAGAAAGAGTTTTAAAATACTCACCTGTGCAATCGCAGCGGTGGGCAAAGATGACGTCTACATAATTCATCTGCAATCGCTCGAGGCATGCCTGCGTCCCCTGGTCGTAGGTTTGTCAAGGCATGGAATGAGCAGAAGATTCAAACGCACATCTCTATCTCGGACTGGCCCTTGGCGTATGCCTCGGCGGTGTCAAACATATTGATTCCTGGCCAAAATAATGATAATTGGGGACAGCGGGAGACCATTGCACTTTGTCGATACCATTTTCGAACGCGGTTTGGATTATTTCCTGGATGGCGAGAGGTTAGATGGCAGCGCAAAATGTCCAGGAAAACGAGCTTTGACTGGGTCGCCCGTAACGGACCCACCCAATGTCAGCCCTTCAGATAGAGTTACTTGTTAGACGTCGATCTGATAAGGTGAAAGAAGAAGAGACTGACATCCCCCGAGAGAGAGAAGGGGAACACGGAGACCGCTGGGCCCGAGTCTGCGGAAGGGCATTCCTTTGGTCTCATAGAGCGGGTATTCTTGCTGTGCCATGGTGGTAGTAAGGCAAAGGGCGTAATTTGATTGTGAATACATATTTGGAGCGATGATCAGCGGTCCGGGCCGAGGAATTTTCCCACCGAATTATATTACAAAGCCGGGTTTGTAAAGGGCCTGATAAACCGGGTTGTAACCGAGCGTTCTATAAACCTGTTTACAACAAGCCTTGCGGAAAAAGGAAATACTTGGAATTCTCATCGGAGTCGGGCGGCAACGGTCATCACCAGATGGTGATTTCCGGGAGCCCCTATTATTCTCAACGCAGTTACATATCTGGAATTCAGTACTTCTAGAGGGCCAATGATATCGGTAAGGGAAGGGCGAGGCAATTACTTGGACGTCAGCAAATATTTTGAGCGGAATTGCCAACCACTTCGCATGCCAGATCTTCCTGGCGACGAGTTGGTTAAAAATTGACCGCGCAATTGCAAGCCATCTCGCTTGGGCTCGACTTACCCATAGTTGTCCTCGGCTTGAGGTCCTTCCCGGACCTACGTGGAGGGGTAGGAATATCTGGCTAAGGACCTGTCGGCCTTTGCCGCTTGCAAAGTTCAAGTCTGGTGAAGTTCGAGTAGGTATTCTGATATGTGCATATTGTATGTACACCGCAAGAGCAGCTGTTTCGAGAGCCCGCCGACTCATTGATTTCCTCCTGGTCAGCCCGATTGTGATCGCCCAGCGGTTCCTGAATATTCCTCCCAACAGCGTAGGCACAACCAGCCTTGAACACAAGTCCCGGAATTTAATTCCCCTCCATTGGGCGTAGGGATCCGGAAACAGTTATTCTCGTCGACAGACACTCCAACTGATGTCGTTCGTACTCGCTTATTGAAGGGAGCAGTATTATTTTCTCTCCCACCAAAACACCCGTGAACGACGAAATCAGCGTCAAGGAACAGATCACCTTTCCATAATTTAATAAATTGCGCGCGAGTCCAAGGTAGGTCATGCATTTCCCCACGACCACGCTAACGCTCTGACTCGAACAGAATTTATTTCGCCGCGGCATTCGACAGTTCCCTGATGCTCAATGTCTGCTCGCGTACGCGTGTCTGCCAATTTAACCGCCTCGGACTGAATTTATGGCACGCGTACTAAGGCACATCTCCGCCGCCCAACGTCCACCCGCAATTTTTATACCGTGTTATGGCCAGTGGATACATTTGATATGTGGTGCCAGTGTAGTATCACTGCCAAAGTATGCGCAGTACGCTCACCACACCAACGCTCATACAGATGTTTATCAGTTTGAGCAAGGTTTGACGTTGGGTTGAGTTTTGGCAGGTTCAACGTTGGAGGGGTCTGTTTTTGGTTCGGAGGTACCAACTGGCACGGGCACGAGCGGCGGTGAAGGGTATGACCCTAGCGTCGGACGTAGATCCGATATGTCACTCCAGGCCGTAGTAGTTCCTGGGTCAGCGGCAGTTTCGCGAGACAAGTTGATGAGGGGGTATGATCCGCGGCCGGGACCTGCTCAACAGCGAGTTGGGACTATGAGCGGGCATAATATATTCGCTACATTTCACTATACATAATATAAACAAGAAACAAGTAGTAGATAGTATACATGTATGGAGGTCAAACACGAAGGGGGTAACGATGGTGCTCCAGGCTTCATCTGGAATGTTTTGTGCGCGGTTTGATTTTATTGCGGCGCAGAGACAGTGGCCTCTCCTTCCCTCGCAAACGCGCGTAAACGCCACAAGCGTTGCTGCAAGCGACAATCAGTATTGAATACAAGAAGACACGAACAAAGTCAACTGACCAGACTTGGGCGCCAGTTTTACTGCGCCGCCAAACGGACGTCTGGCGCGTGAGGCAGTGGGAGCATTTAGGTCCGGTGTATTCCTCGTCGGGAATCTGCGGCGTGTCATCGTCGTCGATATCGGCGTCGATGAGCTCCTGGGGCCGAAGCTTATTCCGCTGCTGCAAATACAAACCACATGCATCTAATGAGCGAGTGAGTGAGCAGCGATGGATCCGAGTGTATTAAAGTCGAACATACTGCATAATGGGCGCCTGGAGAACGAGTTATTAGCGGTAAGTAATTGAAATAACAGATATTGAACGCACTGTGTAGATGGTTCGCGCCTCCACAGAGGCGTCGAGGTTACATGGCAGTGGAAACACTCCTTTTTAGGAGTCCCGTCGTTGTTGTTATTATTGTTGTTGGCTCGACGCGGGGATGCATTAGACAAAGACGAGGCGAGGCTGGACGTCGAAGCTTCGGCAGGGGGAAGGAAATACGTCGGAGACGGCGAAGACGACGACGTCGCAGAGGAATAACCCGGGGACGGCGGGGAATACGGCACATACTCGTTGATGTGCAACGGACCGTTGCCGCTGCCTGGAGAATTCCATTGGTGAGGGGAGAGCTGCTGGCCGTCGGACGTTTGCCAAAGGCCGAGTTTGTTCCGTTGGTAACTCGGGTAGGTAGACGCCGGCCAATCGTTCTGGGTGTAGGTGAGGTCCATCAACTGGCCACGCGAACCCATTTCCGGCGCCCCGGAGTCGGCGGAGTACATTGGGATCAACCCCGTAAAATCGATGGAGGGGTTGGACGAGTCCGACTGGCGGTAGTGGTGACTCAAAGAGCGGGGAGTGGGGAGAGAGTTATCGAGCGAGGAGGTGCGATACTGGGGATACGGAGCATATTCTCGACCAGCGCGTCCGGTTTGAGGTGAAGGGAGAGTATGGTGATCTGCAACCGACGATGAGCCACTGTAAGCAGCCCAACTCGAGTGTGACTGACCTCCAGCCCAGTATGTATTCGGGGAGCGCAACATTGGCGGAGACCTTCTCGGGGAATGCATGCTCAATGCAGGAGACGCAGTGCGCGAATGGTCCTCGCGCTCGACGATACTGTTGAAAAGGACGCTGTGCGGGGACATGGCGGAAATTTAGAAACTATCACCTTCTGGCTTCATTTAAGTGCTGTGGAGGAAGATCGGAAGAGGATATGATTGGCACGTTCACTGAATTGGGAAGTACCTTGCATGAGGCAATCGGAGATCTGTTGGCAACCCCGGCAGGACCCCGCGCGTCAATGCGGTTGATGTAACCGTAAACGCCGTACAACCCCGTTGCATCCCGAACCAATCGGGGGATTGGCGTGCGGCCGCCTTGTGGCGCGGCGAGGATTGTGTGCGGGGTATATATGGCAAGAGGCGAGGCGGGAGGAGAATTTTTTCGGCATCCTGTTCGCCGGCGGGGTCGCGTCGCTGGACGAGTTCGTGGATCCAAGACAAACGGCGGGAGAAGCTGCCAAGGCGGCTGGGTCGCCTCATGTGTAACTCCGCGCAAGCTTGGTAAGACCAGATCCCAGGAAACCGTGTTAATACGCCCGGTCCCTGTTTTTCCAGTCGATGGCTGGGGGAGAGAGAATAGTGGATCAGGAAGCATTCAATGACTGTTGTTCTCATCATTGTAGACCGCCACAATTGAATCGAAAAGAGAATAAATTGGCTCCATGTGACCGGCCAAAAAAAACCAACGGCGTGGGAGCTGATAGTGCCTGTTGTTTGCAGTACCTTAGTAACGGATTGGGAGGGAAAGAGTGAGAGACTCTACTTCCTTTTGGACACACAGCATTAGGCTTTATCCAACCTCTCCAAGTTGAAGTGCAACGACGCATCATTTCCGCAGTTTGACGTACCCGTTCGGCACCAAGAGCTGTGAAGCACAAGTCAGTGAAAGTGATTGCAAGCATGTAAGCAAAGAGAAATACGGCGCGGTCGATCCCGCGCGAGCGGCGAAAGTGCTGAAACACCCGAAGCCCTTTCCTGGTCATTACCGATTGTAACTATTGTTGTTCTGACGTGCTGTGAAAATCGACCTAAACGGTGCAAAACGGCCGAAGTGACGTACTTCTGTGGCATTCTGCCAGAGCGTTCATCATTGCTCTGCGGGCGCACGGCACCGCTGAGTACGCATAGGAGTCTGGAGCATTGAATCTTGCGGAAGAAAATGGCACATTCAATTACTCGGGGTCGACGTCGGAAGAGTCTCGCCCGGCGAACCTGGGTAAGTATGCACCAAGAAGCTCTGAAAGACCTGTTCAGTCACCCGTGTGCCGCGGGAGCGATGTGCTCACATAACCACATTTAGAACCTGGACGAGAATGGCCACTAACGCTGGTATTCATCATCAGTGCATCAATATCCGTTGGATCAGGTCTTCCCTCCAGTGGATCAAGCTGATTTCTTGGGGAGGTTTTTCATTGGGAAGTTTCAGAACTGGGCGAGTGGGGCGACATGACTTTTTTTTTACCCCGGTCCAGAGAGGACTAGCCTCCGCCGAGATCGCGTGGTGGCCTATTATGCCGTCTGCAAGTAAAGTTCTGGCGTTTGGAATGTGGGGGGTGATGGCGCTCGGTGCTTTACCGGATACCGGACCTATCACGGGCGCTATAAATGGCTGGAACGGTGGTGCATTTCGAAAGTTAGCACGGGAATACGTGCCGCAATGAACAAAAACACGTACCGTCGGGGACGGGACTCACTGAAGAACGGCGTGAGCTAGCGGAAGAACGCCGAGAGGGGAATAAATTTGATGTTATTCCCGGCTGAGGGAGCCCTTTACGACTGCGGCGGGGAGACCTCGCGTTCGGGTAACCCGCTACCGTTTGGAAAATTGGACTGAATAGAGGGAATACATCTTGCTGCGGTATGACGCTGGAGTTCATACAGGGTTGCTCTTGAATTGAGGGAGCCGATAATTTGGAGCGCGGAATTGATGAGCCACAAACCTGAGACTCCAAATCACTGAACAGCCTCGCCGACTCGCCCCGCGGGTTTCTAGTATTCTCATTGTTCGGTATTTCCCAGACCTATGGAGGATGCGGTTAGCGTGGCGCCGATGGAGCAGGCACTGTATAACTGCGAACCGTAAATAAACATGAGAGGTCAAGTTGTGCAAGCACGAAACGGTTGTGACGTCGGTGACGCGGCCAGCACTTCAGAAACGCACCGGAAGACCGCCAAGTGGCAGGAGATCGGAGCATTTTCACCGCCGCTGTGTACGTTGGGTTGCCTCGTTTTTTGGCCTTCCGTGTCCTTTCCGGACCACATGACACATGACAAGGGCGCCCAAGATTTCTTGATTTCGCGTGCGGTTGATGCAACTGCCGCTTGAAGCGACAAAGCACAAAAAAAAAGTCCACATTGACGTTCGGCGTTGAAGTTCAGGCAAGGGGAAGATCTGCACCAGTAAGTTCGATGATAGACTTTTGACGAGGTAATAATCTGCGATTATCGTTCGAGACGTCGGAGACGTGGAGGCAGGAGGAGAGATGAGATATCAAAGCGATGTTTACCTGTATTAAATTATGAAGCCATCGCTCTTGACACGTGCGCTCAACCTCTTTCACCCAACGCTCACCCCTTGCTCACACTGTCGAAGTTTGTGCGCAATGGCCGCCGATGAGGCGTTCATCCCTCTCGCGTCAACCTGTGCTCAAAATGCTAGGCTTTGCGGTGTAACACCACCCGTCTCAGGCTCGGTCCACGCGTCGTCTGAAGGGAGCGATGCCACCGAGGAATAGGTAACCCATGGAGAATCGTTTGAAAGCGCCAAGAAACCTCGCCGAGTCTTTATGGGCGCTCCGCGAAATCCGAAAACCCTTTGCTCGGCCTCCGCGTAAACGGCAAGTTCCTCTGACTGAGTGGCCTGGGCTATGTTGGTCGTCATTCCACTCTATCCGCCGCAGGAGCCGGCGCTATCGTTCCGCACTTTTTCGCGGGTTATATCCCCACTTCTCCCGTTCCCGGTTAATTTATTGACTACAACCCGTTCTCCTCAATCAGATTGCGGAGGGTCCGCTTCAATTTAAAGTTTTGAATTTACAGGAGCCTGCAGAAGTCGGCTTGACTTGGCCTGGGGCCAACGTATGCGCAGCGTATGCCAATCATCGCGCCTAATTATCCCAGAACGCGTGGAGCGCGCGGACCCTCCTCACGGAGGTAAGTGCTCTCTGATTCATCTCCAATGCCCCTCTAACAAGCCTCATCCAGTGCCGACCTTACTAACCGACCATTAACCAGTTCCACTATGTTAAATGATGTTCCACACACTGATATCGTCGACAAAATTATAACGATAGTCGAATTTAAGCACCCGCACGCGATTCTCAATAACAGATTGGATGGTAAATCCTGCACATTCCATTTGTTCCCTGCCTTCCGCGAACATCCTGTCAGCGCCGCCGGGATGGTCGAATCCCGATTGCGCCAGCGCCATCTCGTCATGAGGCCCGACTTCATCGACAAGCTGCCGCCGGTAGCCACAGGCTTGGGCCTCGGAGGAAGAGGCGGGCGCCTTCTGCGACGGCATGCTTACGGGGGCATAGCCCGGTACACAACCTACCGCCTCATGCATGATCTGACTCTTCATTAGATTCTTCTTCATGCTTTGGCCCTCCGGAGGTTCGATATCTCCTTCTCCATCATGGCATTCGTCAAAGGCGCTGAAGCACATCCGGAGGTACCTCTCGTCTTTCCTTCTATTGTTCCGCCGCCTGAACGCCTCCCTCCCTTCGATCCCGGCGAAAGAACCACCGGCAAACGCGCCAAGGTGTACGTGTACTTCTCGCTGCGTCGCCTTTTGACTTTGACACGGTGAATGTGTCGTAGAAATCCCTTGGAGTAACGGTCCGCATACGCCGAACATGAAACTGAGGTCGGTGCTTTTGGGTGCGCGTCGCGGTCGTGGAGTTTGACCGACAGAAAACAGCGAGCGTTCGATACCATTGTAGAGTCCGAAAGCAACTGCGTCAAAAGTAGCAGTGGACTAAACGATGCTCACTATGGCCAAGGTTCTCAGTGCTGTGCTTCAAAAAATACTGACGTCTATTTGGAAACCGGGGAGCGTGCGAGTTGCCGGACATTTGTGTCCTCGTTCCTCGCCGATGACGGCGGACGTTACTGAGCAGCGACACAGGGACCTCAGATGTACGCGGAGCATTTACGTGGGGTGCCCACTGCCACTCAGGACCCAGATCTTCAAACCTGAAGGGAAGTCTTCCCAAATTGTGCAGAGTTTCTCATCCTTCTTACCGCACTGAAGACCTAGGCCTCTGGTGTAATTGATACGCCAAGAATGTGGCGACACTGCGCTGAACACAGGAATACAGCGGGTTATGCCGATACTCGATTAAGGGCAAATCCATGGGATAAAAGTAAGGAGTGCTTGCGGGGGCGGCATCACCATCAAGTTGAACATGAACATTACGGCTTCGACTCTTCGGGAGGATATATTACATCAAGGCCGATGGCGAAACGCCCTTCAATTTAGCGACCGAGGTTACGGGCGGTCGTGGACATATCCCCAAATCCAGGTGACCCTAAATAGTTTATTATTTCGGGCGCAGTCAATAATGCTTAATGAAGGAAAGTCTCTTTGCTTGCTCTTCCCGTAGGCATTACGAGTTTCAGGAAGCAGCGGCTCCCCGTGTGGGTTGCATCCTGGGTGGTGGTTAAACCGTGATGCACCGTGATGACAGGATATTGTATTCCACATGGCGGAGGTCGCATCGGGATCACGGTGGTCGTCATTGCGGAACCAGACTGAGCTTCTTTCTGGTTGGTTCAGAGGCCGGTCATGCTGCGGGCGTAACAGTTTTGCTATCAGTGATGAATATGAAGGCGGCGTACATGTGGTCCTGTGGCTCCCCGGCTACAATATAATCAGCCCTCAAACTTCAGGATCTTCCTTTCACTGGCGACAAGCTCAACAGACCCCTAAATGCATTCATAACGTCGCCAAATAAGGACCGCAGTCACGGCGTCGCTCGGGAAAGGATTGCCTATTGATTGGGTCATTGGGGGTCGGTGATCAAGCTGGGTCAATCTCTGTTCTTCTCACTGGATGATTTATAATTTGGTCTACCAGGATAAGCAGGCCCAAACCCACGGTCAGTCAGACTGTCTAGGCGATAAATTTCAACGGCGGCGGCGGCGCCTGCCATCTCACCCTCCCCGCAATCTCTTCCCTTTGCGCCTCACCAACCACTTGTGCACCCTGGTGTCGAGTGCGTGGGGTCCTACTTTCCAGGCGGATCCAGTTCAACTTATTCACCCTGGCCCAACACGTTCGTCTTCTCATTTCAACCCGATAGGGCAGGTGGTCGTAACTATCATACAGAGAACGGAACATCAGGCTAAACATACAATCATCGTACTCGTACTATCGTGTAAGTAAAATTCATCGCGCCCCCGCGCCCAGGCAGTCTACACAATCAAACAACCTTCTCCATACTCGGATCCTTCTCCACTACCTCGACGTCCTCGGCGCTGCCCGTGCCTTTAAGCCCGAGATTGGAGTCCCCGACGCGATCCATGACGTCGCGGAAGGCGGGCACAAAGTTACAGCAGATTGCGTACGTCCATGCGGCAATGAAGAAGCACACGGGCACGACCATCGCCAGCGCGGTGGAATTGTGCAAGTCGGCAACCTTGGCCGTGAGCGGGGGTACTGGAAACAAGTTGAAAATCAGCATTAATTCTGTCCAATGAACTAAGCGACGTACCACAAGCGCCACCGACGACACCCGCAACGATCCAGCCCGAGCCGCGCTTCGTGTGCCTGCCGATCCCGCGAATGCCGAGCGCGACGATGGTGGGGAAGCACACGCTCTCGAAGAAGAGGGTGACCATGAGCATTGCGATACCGGTGTTACCGCGCTGCGTGATGGAGGCAGAGCAAAAGACCATGACGAGCGTCAGGTAGGCGAAGAACACCTTGCGCGGGCGGATATAGGTCATGATCGCTGCAGGAGGTTGGTTAGTAGTGAGCGTGGTGAACTATTGATCAAGTCGCTGATAGGAAGGAAGACGCACCGGAGCCAGAAAACCGACCCATCGCGAAGCAGCCTTGAGCACCGGCGAGGAGCTTGGCAGCAGTCGCGGAGGAGGTGCCAGCGCGCGTTTCGGTAGCATAGTTAATGAAGTAGGAGGCGATGGCAACTGCGAAGGTTCAGCAGGTGTGCGTAAGGAGATTGTCGAAAGGGCAACGTACCTTGTGCTCCCACGTAACAAAACTGCGCAAACGAGGCGTAGAAGACTTTGTACTGCTTCAAGAACGGCTTCTCGCCCTGTCCCTCACCAACGTGCGTGAGGTCGGCTTGCTCCGCCATGTCCGTGTCTGAAGCATATTCAACACGCGTCGCGACAAGATTTTATGCCGAAGAAAGCCTGAGCTCACCTGTGACTTCCGGGATGACAGAGAAGAAGAACACCACCTACACAAAAAAATTAACGAACGCAGAGAGGATGATATGGAAAACAGCATACGGCAAGGAGGAATACAAAGATTGCGATGGCCAGGTACACCCATTGCACGGTTTTGAGTGAGTTGACTGAATCACCAGTGTCCTTGAAGAATATATAGGATCCTGAAAGCGTTCAGAATTCAAGTAGGGCTCCAAAATATGAAGCCATACCGAGTACGGGCCCCACAACGGTGCCAATGGCCTGAACCGCCTGCGCCAGATTAATGCGCAATTCGGCGTACTTAGGCGGACCGGTGACTGTGTTCCATGAATTTGTGGTGGCCATGACACGCAACGACTAAACGAACGCACCAGCCATATATGGATTCGCCGCCGTCTCGAGGCAGCCCAGACCCGATCCGATAATGAACGTCGCACCGCAGAAACCACCGAACGAGCGTTTGAGCGCCGCGGGCCACATTAACAGGGCGCCGATGCCCTCCAGACACAGCCCTACATGATAACGCAGATAAGACAACGTAGAAGACGGACGTGACGGAGGGGCGCACCCATGATGAAGACCGCGCGGTAGCCGTAGTGGCGCAGGACCCAGTTCCCGTATCCAAGCGAGGCGAGAGGATATGCTCCAAAGTAGGCAGCCTGCAAACCAGATGACCGCGTCCTCGTTATCCCCAAAGTATTCTGGAAGTGCTTGTTGAGGGTGTCAAGCAGGCCATAGGCGAACCCCTAGAGGCGTATAAGCACGATTCCTGAGAGGGGTGCTTAGCAACGTACCCAGAGAAAGTATAGAATCGTGACGAGGAATAGCGGCCAAAGGGTCTCGCGGAGCGTGAGTTGCGATGCGTTGGTGATGCGGTCGCCGACGCGCAGCGAGTGCGGGCGAAAGAGGCCCTTTTTTTTCTCAACTGGCTTCTCGTCCGTGGGGGTCATCATTTTGGGGAGAGGGAGGTGGGGTGATGGAGCTCAGCGTCGGGTCAGGAAGTCCGTGGGGCGGTTTTTAAACGGACTCCCACTGTCCGGCCCGCAGAGCTGGAGTGAAGAAGTTCTATTCAACCTTGTGACGTTAGGTGTACTGATTATTGGCCAAGAATTCGAAGACTGGCGTCGGTACGCGGCCCCACGGGGACAGGAGATGTGCAGAGATCTCCTGCAGTAAAGGCCGGGGGGGGGGGGGGGGGGGGGGGGGCGAAAAACCAGACTTGAAGGATTGGGCTGGGGCATTCGTGCGTTTGAAACGCGGTGAATTCAGGACCCAGGTATTTGAGCGGGATGTGCGGAGCCGTCTGAGAGTCACTTGACTGGTGCCGACATGATCGCGAGCGAAAATAAATAAATGGGCGAGGTTACTGCGCCAGCTATGTCCACAGTGTGTCATATCCCTGCGCGAGAATCGGCGAATGTTTGTCTAGCTATCGATGCCAGCGCAGTGTGGACGAAATATCCACGTATCTGAAATCAAAGTGCGAGACCGTTGCGAGACTGCAGCCCAACTGCAGCCAACTGCAGCCAGCGCCAAAGACGTTTGATATTCGACAAAACCAGCACAGACGGTGCGTGGCTTCAGCTCGCCTGAGGTATGCTGCCAGCAGAGTTAAAAGAGCGCCCGGTGCTCTCAAGATGTAGCCGAATCTCCGCATTGACGGCGCGCGACATGAGAAACAAGAGAAGAAAAGCGAAACGCGGCGGCTGGGCCGAGGTCCGAGGAACGTTATCATTGATGCGAACATTGATTCAACGTTTGCTCCGCTTGCTTCCAACTATCAACCGCGAAACCGCACGCCCGCGATCTTTTCTAGATTTCTTCGTTCTCAAAAAGCCGGCATCTTCATGGTATCCAAAGAAGCACAGCCCCCGGGGTGAAGCAATGTGGTGTGCTCTTGACTCTTTTGGCTTAATAATCTGGCGAGCGATCAAGGGATCGCTCTAATCAACAGACTACAAATTGCGAGGTACGAGCAAAATTTTGTAGCGTCTGTCTACGAGAGACTATCTTTGGCCCTGTTTCCAGCACATCGGATGGGTGTACCGATTCTTTTAATTTCTAGCATCCGATTGCAAACATTATCTTTACGGAACATCTTGCAGCCCTTGCTATTCTCCTCCGAGTTTTGTATTGGGACGTTCGCAAACCCCCTGTGTTATGGTAACGAGCAACACACTCCCGGAAAGCACACGATTGCTATGCTTCGCCACACGAGGGACCCACTGCCATGATATCCCACCGTCGGCAACATCTGCCGACGCGGTCTCGACTTTTACTCTCTCGTGGAGTTTGCCGATGGCCTGTTGAGAACCCGACGCCTTGCGCTGTCTGGAATTCTCACCTTTCCAGTCATTCGGAATCGGACCAAGCTGGTCTTCGTCATCACTTAGGTCAAACCAGCTGCAGGTAGGGAAATTACTGCATTCACTTCTAACTAGATCCTATCCTATCCTATACATTAAAACACAACTAGCCGAGAAGTCATGTGAAAGTCATGTGTGCATTACATGATCCTTTCCCACGAAATGCCCGAGCGTTAGCGAGGGCCAAAACAGGCGAGCACGGAATATACCGCGTCTTTGCGAGCACAGATTGTGCGGTAAAACTTAAGCGCCGAAGGCGGGTACCGTTCAACTTGTACTTTAAAACACGAAGAGCACTGCCACCACGTGATATATCATGTGATACGTCACATGCTCCTTCCCACGAGATGCCCGAAACAGGCGAGCTCAGAGTCCACTGTGTCTTTGTGAACATGGATTGTGCAGCAAAATACCCGCCGAAGGCGGGTCACCTCAACTTGTGAAGTTTGAACACATCCCGCTCCTGAGTACGTATGATCTGCCCGTCTCTGAATCCCATTGAACATCTTATAGCCTCTGAAGCTGCCCCAGCGCTGAATCGGATGACCAGTCCAATTACAGTGGTTCAACACCAGAAAAAATGAACTCAAAAGGACTGTGAGGTCCAGGTTGGAAAGTCGTAGACGCAAGGAATCTTGATGTCATTCAGTAGATCAATCACCAGAGGTGACGCGGTAAAGTCTAGTTGTTTCGAATCGAGACTACTGTACTGTTAACTAATGTAAGTATTTATACTACTTATCTAAGGATCGTACAGACCCGTTCTACGTGACTCCTAATGAGTCCTACTCTAGGAAATGGCTACATATGACTGAACTATAGAGGGAAAATTGAAATGTGGTTCAACCACAACCGAGAGTTGAGACTTTCGCGTCTACAATCAAACCTTCTCTATACTCGAATTCGTCTCTTTCTCCACTACCTCCACCTCCGTGGTGCTGCCCGTGCCTTCAAGCCCGAGATTGGAGTCCCCGACGCGATCCATGACGTCGCGGAAGGCGGGCACAAAGTTGCAGCAGAGGGTGTATGTCCATGAGGCAATGAAGAAGCACACGGGCACGACCATCGCGAGCGCGGTGGAATTGTGCAGGTCAGCAACCTTGGCCGTGAGCGGGGGTACTGCAATTGTGAATTAACGGGAGATGAACCGAGGCTGAGTGACATACCACACGCGCCGCCAACGACACCCGCGACGATCCAGCCCAAGCCGCGCTTTGTGTGCCTACCGAGCCCGCGAAGGCCGAGCGCAACAATGGTGGGGACACACGCTCTCAAAGTAGAGGGTGACCATGAGCATTGCGATGCCGGTGTTGCCGCGCTGCGTGATGGCGGCGGAGCAAAAGACTATGACGAGTGTGAGGTATGCGAGGAAGACCTTGCGCAGGCGGATAAAGGCCATGATCGCTGGCGGGCGGTTGATTGGTGGTGAGCCATATATGAAGAAGCTGGAAGATTAAAAGGAAGACATACCGGAGCCAGAAAACCGGCCTATGGTGAAACAGCCTTGAGCGCCGGCGAGAAGCTTGGCGGCGGTGGGGAGGAAGTTCCCGCCCGCGTTTCAGTCGCGTAGTTGATGAAGTAAGAGGTGATCGCAACTGCGACAGTTCAGGAAAATAGATTGTTGGAAGGACGAAATCGTACCCTGCACTCCCACATAACAAAACTGCGCAAATGATGCGTAGAAGACTTTGTACTCCTTGAAGAACGGCTTCTCTCCCTCGTCCACGTGCGTGAGGTACGCTTGCTCTGCCATATCTGTGTCTGGAACACAGCGTCGTGACAAGATTTAAGCAGCAGAAACAGGTCAAGCCCACCTGTGACTTCCGGGATGACAGACAAATAGAACACAACCTGCACGACAAAATCAACGAACGCAGAGGGTGCTGTGGAAAAACAGCATACAGCAAGGAGGAATACAAAAATTGCGATGGCCAGGTACATCTACTGCACGGTTTTGAGTGAGTCAATTGAATCACCTGTGTCCTTGAAGAATATATAGGATCCTGGGAGGGTTCAGAGTTCATAAAACGTCTCCAAGGAATAAAGCCATACCGAGCACGGGTCCCACAACAATGCCAATAGCCTGAACGGCCTGTGCGAGATTGAGGCGCAATTCAGCGTACTTGGGCGGACCAGTAACTGAGCGTTCCTGGAATTTGTCGTCGCCGAGACACGCAACGAACAGACGCACCAGCCATATATGGGTTTGCCGCTGAAGAAGAAGGGGTTGGTCTCCTGGAGACCAGAGTGGTGTCTAGGTCATGCTGGCCGGGTGCCGAGGCTTGCAGTACAAATGTTGATGGTGGCTGGGAAATAATCGTCGTAGGCGTAGAACAACAATCAATAAAGATATAATATAAAACTTAGCTCAGATGAACTCAGAGGAAGGTGGATTCGCGCATGCAAGCTCAAATCTTCGGGTTGTGGTCGTGGTAAGAGGTAAAAAGTAGGTAAGTCCTGATCCGCTGTCAAAACAGCACAAAATACGTGTACGTAAAGTGTCCGTGGTTGAAACAGCCGAAGCTCAGAGGGAAACCTTCACCATACGAGCAATCCGGGAGCTACGCAAAGACGTAATAGGGAGAGCACGTCCCCCGCAAGACGCTGACATGTGGGTGCCCAAGCCACAGTCGGCTCGATCCCCGGCATAGTCCGAGAAGGCCGATGGCTCAGGTTCAACTCGTCACGTTGGCGGTATGTAGGAGAAAATGCAGAGAGTCTGTGGTATATGAGGTGAGTGAGTAAGGAGTGCGAGGTAGAGTGTGAAACATCTGTAATGTAATATTTGGTGGATAAACAAATATTTGGACTTGAACTGTTCGGTTGAATAGCTTGAGCGTAAAATAGGTAACATCTGGTTTGTAGAGCGGTGGACAAAATCTAGAGGTATGAGGGCAAGGAAGATGAGTGTAAAAGTCAAACGAGTGCGATGTGGTAAATGTATGGAGAGAACAAAAATCACGGGGTATCATGTTGAAGAACTTGGTTCGAGCTTGAAACTGACTCATAACCCGAAGGCGATGAGCGGGGCGAGTCGCACTTCCACACCGCCGTCTCAAGGCAGCCCAGGCCTCATCCGATAATGAATGTCACACCACAGAAACCACCGAACAAGCGTTTGAGCGCCGCGGGCCACATTAATGGGGTGCCGATGCCCTCCAGACACAGGCCTACATGATAACAAAGATGAGAAAAGCTACAAGACAGACATGACAGAGGGGGCGCACCCATGATGAAGACCGCGCGGTAGCCGTAGTGGCGCAGGACCCAGTTCCCATATCCGAGAGAGGCCAGAGGATATGCCACACAGTAGGCAGCCTGCAAACCAGACGATCGCGTCCTCGTTATCCCCAAAGTATTCTGGAAGTGCTTGTTGAGGGTGTCGAGCAGGCCCCAGGCGAACCCCTGGGGGCGTATAAGTACGATTCCTGAGAGGGATACGTGGCTTAGCAATGTACCCATAGAAAGTATACAATCGTGACAAGGAATAGTGGCCAGAGGGGCTTGCGGAGCGTGAGTTGCGATGTGTTGGTGATGCGGTCGCCGATGCGCAGCGAGTGCGGGCGAAAGAAACCCTTTTTCTTCTCAACTGGCTTCTCCTCCGTGGGGGTCATTATTTTGGGGAGAGGGAGGTGGGGTGATAGAGCTCAGTGTCGGGTCAGCAAGCCCACAGGGCGATTTTTAAACGGACTCCCACTGTCCGGCCCGCAGGGCTGGAGTGAAGAAGTTTTATTTCAACCTTGTGACGTTATGTATGCTGATTGTTGGTCGAGAAGACTCGCCTCGGCACGCGACACCACGGGGAGATGTGCAGAGATCTCCTCAGTAAGGCCGGGAGGGCGAAAAATACTTTACCTGAAGGATTGTGTGAACCGGGGAGACCTGTACGAACTGAGAAAGTACAGAGCTAAATAATTAATCAGTAGCTGTAAGATATGTAAGATAATTAATAAGAGAACAACATACCTCTCACTGCGTTAATCTGCCGAGCGGAAAATAGGTGAGCTTGGCGCGGGAGACCACTGTTGACTTGACGCGTGTTGAAACGGACCTAGGTGAGCCAAGTCCAGGACCCTGGTTAATAGGCTTCGAGGCTAGGTCCCGAAAACCCCCCAATCTGCCAATTTTTGTCCGGACAGTTTTTGGCAGCGTTTGGCAATTTTTGTCCGGTTCGGACCCAGCCTACGCTGTCGTAACACGTCCGAAAATGGTAATTTCGGAGTCCCACGGCCCCAGAAATCAAAAAATTCACTGTCGCACGTTTTTGCGTGGTTTTCGGCGCTCCGCTCTGGTTATGAGTAGAATTAAGAGGTTCAAAGGAGTTTTCCCTTCGAAATTCAACTGAAACCTGGCAGCCGATGGGGTCAAAATCTGAGAATTTTGTCCGGTTTGGACCTGGCATTTTGGCCAGCGACCCCCATTTTTGTCCGGTTTGGCTCTAGGGTTGGGGTTCGAAATCTCAAATTTTTGTCCGGTTCCGGACCTGACCTCTGGAGAGCACCTCGGTGTCTCAGGAGGAGAAGAGCCAACGGGGCTCGCAGCAGGAGGGTGGAAGCAGGAAGAAAACCCAATGTGATTGCCGAGGTACGACATGAGAACATACTACAACACTTCTAGTTACACGCTGCCAACCACGCCACACCTCTAAGCCTATTGACCGGGGTCCTCCAAGTCCACAGTGAGTCTGACCTAGGTCCGGTTGCTGAGTGAGAGCTCCGTACCCGAGGATCGACGGTTCTTGTCGTAATGACGGAACCTCGACGATGTCGAGTCAGAGTGACCCTTTCTGCAACTCTGCAGGACCGCAACCAGCCTGAAGGGATTGTTTAAAAGCGTCGGACCAGTCCTCGAACGTCCAGTTTGCCAACTCTCCGCGTTGCCAGCGCTCGATAAAGAAGTCGCAAGCCGCCAACATACAAACAACGCGGCCAGCTAGTCCACCGCGACCACAACTCCTCCTTGGAAGGAAACACCAAGTTAGTGGTTCAAATTCAATTTTAATCCTGTAGCCAACCTGACATCAGGAAAAGACTCTGGGTCGGCACAGTCCCATTGAGGAACGCTGGTTTCAGAAAGTATCCCGGACTTGGTTCCGGGGAGACCAACCTGAGGCCTGAGGTCATACATCTAACCGCTGTAGTCAAGTTTCAACGGTAGTTTGGTCGGGATCTGCGTAGGGGTTATTGATCCGCAGTGATATGGCCTGTCGAAATCCCAGCGTTGCCAAGGGAATGGCGTGATTGATCAAGTTCTTTTGCCCCCAATCCTCCACATCCGTCGTTTCCGCCCTACCCACAGTCGTCATCGGCTCCGCGCTGGTCTTCTTTAACCTCGTCGTCACCCGCTCGAACCCGGTATATATATCACGATCCCAAGAGCGCGAAGACTTGTACCCTCTCCAACGGTCGCAGAAGCGCCATTCAAGCCTCTGTCCCTAATCCGACTATCTACGTAACCCCTCAGAATTGTGAGGAACACCCACTGGCCAAATCCTACTCAAGCGCCAAGACATGCAATCGTTGTCAAGATCAGTCAAGATCCCAAGTTACAAAAATTTCGTGTTAAGGCTTTGTTTGATTCATCATGCATGACGATCCTCCGTCAACTCGCGCTCAATATCAAACCGCTCACATCCAAACCCTCGACATCTCGACACCCTTTATGGATGACGGTTATCTTCGAGTCCCGCAAGCACGCCCATCGAAGTCTTGGGGTACAGTACGTTGTGCGGTGTGTCCACCTTTCTCGATAAGTACATCGCTGACTGTTCCGATACTTGTTACAAGCAGTTGATTTCGCCTCACTGGGCCCGTCGGAGGGACCCAGTGGGCTAAGTTATCAGAGGCTCGCGTTTAAACAAGACTTCGGTCGCGTTTCAAAGATATGTTGTGTTATTAATTCTTTGGTGCTACTCTATGTATGCCTCTCTTTATTTATTTATTTTTTGTTGATACTGTAGCATTGTATTCTTCTTGGTGTAGCAGTAGCGGAGTATATATAGTAGGTATCCAAATAAAAAATAATGATATGTACTAAATGCTCCGTTAGCACAGCACCACCAAACTAAGTAGGCGTAGCAACCATACTATTCTGTACCTTTGGTCTGTTTACAACTATGCAAACGCTATCCGCAATTTTGATTTACTATTTCTATACTAATACATTAACTATATGCATGAGAACACAATCCGAAAAAGTGAAGCACAACTATTTTGTGGAGTTATTATTGCTTCATAGAAGGATAGCGCCTAGTTACTACGCCATCTTCAGGCTACCTATATGTAGCAGTAACAACATAAAAATAGTTGTCAAGGCCCTCCGGGCATCCCTGGTACCTCTTCCCGGACCTGTAGCATATGCAAAACACCATATCTTTTTTTCGTGGCTCGCGAGTCTCGCGCGGCCTCGTTCCTCGGCCTACTCGCCTCAGTCTCACCCCGTGAGAATTGACATATTTCAGCCTACCCCTAACCCTATCCACCGACTTTACCCAGATCCGGATTCATCGATTATGATTTTGACTTTATTTATCATGCCGAATTTCATATGTCATATTGCCGGACACGATTTGGGCGTGATGGCTATTCGTGTTCCAGACTTGGTACATGGTACCAGGAATTGCTTCATAGAAGGATAGTGCCTAGTTACTACGCCATCTTCAGGCTAACTATATGTAGCAGTAACAACATAAAAATAGTTGGATGTACAATATTCTGGACTGCTTTGCTTACAATAAAATTTATAAAGTATGCCTCTATTTATTGGTGCAATTGTAGAAGTATAGCCCCCAAAAGATGACTGTGTGCTTTGGTATCAGAAACGGAATTAAATGTGGACCTGTCCAGAATCAGTGGACATCGGTAGGGACCTAGTCGAACCTAGCCATCAAACTCAGAGATGCCTGCCATGGTCCATCCATTTTCATGCAGGCTGAGAGAAACTGGGTTCAACCAGGGTTGCCGTCGATAAAGAAACCCCCGACGGTAGCGCTTGAAGAGAAAAAATGGGTTTGGTCGATGACGCGACTCGACGTCACTGGGCACAGGTCAAAAGAAATCCTTCTGCGCCACGGCATACAGTACATGATGTAGTGTGTCTCGCGGTGCCCTGGATATATGGGGTAGTTAGTTGTTAGTTGTTAGGTTCGGACGGCTGTCATCGGCAATACATCTGGGTTTCTTCCTGCTTCCACCCTCCCGCTGCGAGCCCCGTTGGCTCTTCTCCGCCTGAGACACCAAGGTGCTCTCCAACGATGGATGGGATATGTCAAGTTCGCCACTCACATCAGAAGCGGAGAGATAGGCCAAACTTACAGGCTTGTAAACATCAAACGAATCAATTTGAAATTTCAGTGTTCGCCCTGAAGGCCTTCATTTAGGTTTCGAAAAATCTGAAGAAGGGCAAGTGAAAGGCCTTCATTGATGTTCCCACGCTCGCCGAGGCCGTCAAATTTTACTCTAAATTATTCGCAATATTCATCCTCCGACCCCATTTCGATCCCGTTGTCATCTGGGACTGCGTCCTCTGCATCGTCGGCCAACTGTTGCATCAAAATCTCCTCCTCTTCCACCACCCGCAGCAACGGCTTTCGCTTCTGGGGATTCTCCGCTCTGTCGAACAACACCCTTGAGCGTTATCGACGTCCAAGCCGGCACCCGATCTGGAATAACTCACAAAGTTTGGGAGCTGAGAATACCGAATACCGGGGGCTGTGTTCACCGGCGGCAGCACGGCACCCCAAGCGGAGTTTGATGTCACTGATGCCATTGATGTTTCCCGCTTGGCTTACTGTAGGGCTTCGCTTGATTGCTGGTCGCTTACAGTGCATGGAGATAGACATGACTTCTAGCTTACCCTTTGAAATTTTCAGCCTTTGATAACAACGAAGTTCATCAGGGTTCAAGTTATGCACTGGATTTATTTTATGATCTGGAATCAGTATGAGGGACTCTTGCAGGCTTTGCCGGGATAATCCCTGCTCCAACCTCCCGAAAATACTTTCATGTATTACTCCATGTCTCAAGTTCCCAACGCACAAGATAGGGGGATTAAGCTTCAGTTGTTTGGTTATCAATTGTTGAACTACCAATGGACAAGCTCTATCTATCTCTCTGTTTGAATGGCCGATATAGCTCAATTACCAGTTCAGTGCGGCATCTCCGGCCCATGACTGAGACATACCCGATCATGAGCCCGGTGTATCCCGGTGTGCCGGTATTCTCAACTCCCAAATGAATTCCGAAAAAAATTACACAACGGACACGTGATAAGTGAAGGCTTACTGAAGGGTTCAATCGCTCAGCCGAAAAATCTGAAGGCCTTCATGAAGGTCACCTGAAGGCCTTCAGTGTCGGAAAGCCTTCACCCTTCGGGCGAACACTGAAATTTTGAATCGAAGTATGAAGTTGGTCTGAGGTCAGGTCCGAGGCACGGCCCGTGGCACGTAGTCACAAGGGGAACTCGGGATTCGAAAGTCGGAAGGGGGGTTGATAAGTTTTTTTCAGCCCGACCTAGACTCTCCCCCCCCCCTACTATATAGGGCAGGTGTTTCCCACCCCTGGCGCCGGGCCGCTCCTCCGGGCATTCCCGCCGCATACCGGATCTAGTTCAGACCCTACAGCGACTTGATTTTAATGCGTAAGGTACATGCCATGGTCCCAGAACCTATCTATAATGCTGCTAGACCTTTAAGTAGACCTCCAGAAATTTGTTGAATCTCATTTCAAGACCACTTGAAGACACCTTTTGGTTGAACTTGGGTGGAAATATTATATTGTCTTGACATGTCCTGAAGCAAGTAGGAAGCAGACTTCGGAGTTTTTCACCTACTAGGAGCTCTACCATGCTTCTCCCAGCCCTTCTCTCCCCTCCCATAACTTATAGTAAGAAGTTTTTTTCAGCCTCGGCCAGACCCCCCCTCCCCCCTTCCGATATTTTAATCCCGAGTTCCCCTTGCGTAGTCATTGATGCGAACATTGATTCCGAGTCAACATCTGTCAATAAGTCTCTTGCTCCCAACCATCAACCACGCTGAGCTAATTACCCCGATACACTCTTCATCTCGCGCGTTGAGCTTGCTTGGATACCACGAGGAAGTTGACTCTTTGACAACGAAGACCTCTGTTTGGCTGGCCGGCAGCAACGATCGCGGGCGGACGTTTCACTTTGGATTTACTCTTGAGGTAGCCGTGTTTCGAGCAAATCGGGATGGTATACTGAATATAGCATCTAGTTACAATCGATTATCTTTTTGGGACGTTTGGCAGCTGAATTCTCTTACGGATCCTGTCTTCCGACGTTCGCGAACCTCCTCTTTTGTAGCAACGAACAACACGTTCCCAGAAATAAAATTCGCATCCTTCGCCACACGAGGGACCCAGTGCGATAATCATATCCCACCCCCGGTTTTCTCCACGCAACGTCCGGACGCCGTGTGGTCTCATCATCGTGACCGACCACGCCAAGACAACGGGATCATGCGCCTGCTAGCATCTGACTGTGAAAAGGGCGAGTATTAATACGAAGTGGGGGAGCGACTGGCCGCAAGACGATGTGGTCCTCACTGTTCATCCCCCTCTTGTCATGGCTCGTTCAACGCTCCCTCGCGTCTCCGATGCAGATGAACTCTACGGAGGGCATTCAACTCACGAGTCGCGCTCCGTCGGGTACCAAGACGGTGATTATTCAGATGTTCGAATGGACGTGGTGCGTCGAGACTCTGCCCTTCCCTGCAAACACTAACACATATATCTAGGGCTAGCATCGCGTCGGAGTGCACCAACTTCATCGGACCCGCGGGGTATGGCTTTGTTCAAGGTTTTTACACCATCTTCCGGATTTATCGCATGCGCTCACAGATGTATCGATAGTGAGCCCTCCGCAGGAACACGTTCAAGGAACGCAGTGGTGGACGGACTACCAACCCGTTTCGTACATCTTAACCTCCAAGCGGGGGAACCAAGCCCAGTTTCAAAGGTACCATATCACCACCACCACTTTCCACAATCTTCCTTACTCACCTATACCAATAGCATGGTCTCTGCGTGTCACGCGGCGGGCGTCAAGGTGATCTCGGGTGCGTGCCTTTCCAGTAGCTCGTGGCACTAGCTACTGACTTCGCCCCGGGGTTTTTCCTACAGACACGCTGTTCAACCACATGACTGGCAGCGATTCCGGAACAGGCGTTGCCGGCTCGACGTTCACGCATTACAACTACCCCGGGATCTATCAGACGCAGGTATCTCGTCCCTTGAATCTCGTCCCATGAGATTCCCTTCCGTGTGGATTGATTCTGAGATACATGCTTGCTGAAGGACTTCCACCACTGCGGGCTGGAGCCAGGCGACGATATCGTCAACTATGACAACCGTTTGGAGGTTCAGACATGCGAGCTCGATAATTTGGCTGAGTGCGTTCTTTCTTTACAATTCCCTCTGTACTTCTTGCCTATTATCTTCAGTCTGGGCACGGACACAACCTACGTGCAGGGTGTGCTTACCGCATACGGAAACCATCTCATCTCGCTCGGTGTCGATGGGTTCCGACTTGATGCGGCCAAGCGTGCGTATAATTACTACATTATTTCTGGCGATACTGATCGAGTGCGCATTCTTGTGAACGCAGACATGCCCGCCACCGACATTGCCGCCATCCTTAAAGGGCTGACCGCCAAGCCATACATAACCCAAGAGGTCATTTGGGGGGCAGGAGAGCCAATACAGCCCTCGGAGTATGTGGGCAACGGTCAGTCTTCCCAGCGTGATTCAGTTCGAAGTAGTTGATGCTGATGAGTGTTTGGAAGGCGATGTCCAGGAGTATGTTGTATTCCACGAAAGTTCGCTCGGAATAGTGCTAAACTTTCCGCAGGTTTAGATATACGACGGCGGTGAAGAACGCATTCTCCGGGGGCGGAATTTCCAGCCTCCAGAACTTGGATAGTATGGGTCCGTGGCTATCCAACAGACGTCAAGAGCATCTGTTTAATTTTCTTCTGTGCAGGCTGGGTCGCAGGAACACAAGCAAACGTCTTCGTCGCAAACCACGACACCGAGCGGGTTCGTTTCCCCTCCTTTCTTCCTTTTGCGCTTCCCCATCCCTCCCCAAATCTACCGGCTCACCTCCTTCCTTAGAACGGCAACTCCCTCAACATCAACTCCCCCAGCAACACCTACATCACCGCTACCATCTTCTCCCTCGCGCATTCCTACGGCACGCCCACTATTCTCTCAAGCTATTCCTTCGCCACGATAGACGACGGCGCACCGAACGGTGGCGCCGGGACGTGCTCTACGACCGGGGGCGCGAACGGTTGGCTCTGCCAGCACCGATTCGTCGCGATCACTGGGATGGTGGGATTCAGGAACCAGGTCGGGACCGCCGCGATCACCAACTGGGTCTCGCCGCAGTCGCAGCAGGTTGCTTTTGGTCGGGGTACGCGTTATTTTATTCGTTGTGTGGTTGGTTGGTTTGACGAAGATGGTTTAGGCTCAGCCGGCTTCGTGGCGATCAACAACGCGGACTCGGCGTGGACGTCCAGCTTCACCACCTCCCTCCCGAACGGGGCATACTGCGATGTTATCGGCGGAAAGAGCTCTAACGGGGCGTGTACCGGTCTGGGGTGAGTGAATATTTTGCGCACAGTTGGGGCGTATTGTCAGCTCGGACGTGTTGTTCTCACAATTGCGTAGGATCACGGTTTCTGGCGGTTCTTTCACCGCGACTGTGCCCGCGCGGAGCGCTATTGCCATCCACACCGGCCAGCTCGGCACTGGCAGTGGGACCGGGACCGGAACTGGAACTGGAACTGGATCGAGCAACGTCGCCGTCAGTTTTGCTGAGATGGCGACGACGACCTTCGGGGAGGTTCGTCGCGTTAGTTCAACCGATTTGTTCGTTTGGGCCTGATACCGCATGATCAAGAATATATTCCTGGTAGGCAGCATCTCGCAGTTGGGCACTTGGGATCCGACCGCTTCGGTAATGCGCCTCTACCACCACAGATATCCAATATACTGATTCGCGTTTTCTTTCTTCCAGCTCCCGTTGTCGGCGGCGACGTATCCCATCTGGACGGTCACCGTGAGCCTGCCCCCGAACACGGCCTTTCAATACAAGTTTATCCGGAAGGAAACGGATGGAAGTGTGAGTTCTTGCTTGCTCTTCAACTGAGTATCCGTTCGTGTTGCTGACATGGGAGCGCTCCAGGTTGTCTGGGAGTCGGACCCAAACAGGAGCGCAACTACGAATGCGTCGGGGTCACAGACTATTTCGACGACATGGAGATGAGGACCGGGTTACGACACGGTAAGAAGGGAGCGTATCAATGAAATATGGATGTAAAGTTTTTGTGTATATTCAAGAGGCATATTTGGTCCTCTGTAGCTCGCTCGATACTGCAACTTTTGCGTTCAAAAGAACGTAACCGGCACAGAGGTGATCTCAAGTGCCTTTGAAGCCTTCGAGAAAGAAACCATCAGCTATTACAGATTGAACGTTGCAATCTTCGATCAGACGCACGCCGTATGGCTGGTAGCTCTCCAGTACGTGTACAGTGTGTTTCCCCGGCCCAGTCACGCCGTAGAGGAAGAAGGGGAGGACCTTCACGGCGTACGTCGCACTGCCATAGATCCCGGAATAATTCGTTGGTATCTGGTCCCGAAGGACAAGTCCGCCGGACAGGCCTGTTTTGTCGGAGGAGATGACGACGCTGATCGTGTTGCTGAATGGTCGGGGAGTTAGATGATCATGACGATCAAAGTAAAACAGCGGGGGCAGAGTCCCACTGACCTCTGTTCCTTGAAATATCGTTCAGAGTCGTACTCGAGGTTGAATGGCTATCGATTTCGGTTAGTGCTTGCAAGCTCTGAGAGTCCTGGACTATTACACTTACCTGCGCGAGAGAGAGCTTATCTCTCGCCTTCGGGGAGATGAGTGTGGCTGCAAAAGTGGGGCAGGCGGAGAAGAGGGAGAGGAACAGTGATAATACTTTCATAGTGAGGGGAAGAGATGGGTGAGTGGGGAACGGCGGCAAGCTAGATATTCAGGCGCGAAGACCGAATTAGGTTACATATTATGACCAAGAGAAGAAAGCACGTTAGACAATGCTGAGACAGGGAAGGTGTCGGACAGTCCTAAACTTCAACGTACTTTTGCTCTAATTATGTCAGGGTAAGAACCAAGTCCGCGGAGTCTCAGGTTGCAGTCGAAACTAGGCGGTAAATATATCGACTGGACGGAGACCGAGAGATAGGCGAACGGCAGCAGCCCGCTCCCGTATTTTGTTTCAACAAGACTCGAGGAGCTAGAGCAGACGGTGAAACGGCGGGTAAACCGCAAGAGCGTCGACCTGGGAACGTACAGTCGTTAGAAAAAACAACGCATAGGAGAACGAGTTTATTCACTGTGCCCGTAATGTTGTGGAGGCCTCGGATATTGAGCTTCGGCCCATCGGCCTCCAACGCGTGCAATGCATCCAAACCATCCTGGAGTCGCACGAGCGAGGGAAAAGGGTCAAAATCCAACTCCGAGGCTAAGACGAGCTCAAACGACTCCAGTCTGGCGTCATCCGGACCGTTGCTGCGTCCATTCCATCTGGAAACGAGGAAAGCGGCAAGGGTGCCATAGGGGATCTCGACGGCATATCGGAGTGGGTTGAATGATAGAGTGCGGAGATTGGGGAGGAAGTCTGGCTTTTCCATGTTTTTGAAGAGGTCCATCAGGGCATGGAGACTCAACCCCGCGTTACGGATGCGAAGCTCGGACAGGGTGGGAACGGCGCGGAGATATGGGACGGGGTCGAAAGGCATATCGTCGTTGTTGGTATAGGTGAAGACGAGGGAGCGCAGTACACAAGCAGAACGCGCGATAAAGTCAATGAAGTATTGTGGGTCCCACTCTGCTCTCGGGAGCTCGAGATGAGTTAGGGCCGGGAGGGTGAGGTAGGCGAAGAGAGCGGTGTCTAGCTGATATTTATCAAATTTGAGGGTGTGGAGGTGCGCCAACCGCACGGGTGCGAGTGCAGCAGCGTCGTTTTCGAGGGCTATGACAGTGAGAGTCTCGAGGTTAGGCGTTTTACGCAGAATGTGCACGCATTGGGTGATTTCAAGCTCGCAGAGCTCCAGACACGTCAGTTGTTCCCAGGGAAGAGTGATCCAAGAAAGTGCAAGACCTCCGAGGTGAACCTCCCGGAGCTGAGGTGCGTCGGCGAAAGTGCTCACATGAGCCGCGTGGTTGATGAGTCCCCGGGGGAATGTCAGAAGCAACCTCCTGAGTAGAGGGAGACGCCCTTCAATGGGGGAACCGGGGCGGGTGATGGGAGTGAAGAGTGAGCACCGCAGTGATCGGAATTGGTGCGAATACGGTGCCACGTCCGCGCAAAGATCCCTTTCTGCGGCGCAGGTTATTGACAAGTCCAAAGGATGCCCACCGGCACGAGGCAGCCAGCATTCGAGGAGTTTCTGGGTCGATAAAGCACCGCCCAGTCTCGCCCGGAGCTCGAATTTTGCCCAGATGGGCTGCAGATCTATGGCAATTGCTCTCCATGCCCGACAGATGCTGGCCAACAGTAGTGGGCCATGCCCCCCCGCACCTCCGGGTACAATGGGTATGTTTCCATGATGGCCGATGTGTGCGATATCAACATAATGGAGGAAGATTTCCGCGGTGATTTCTGGAGGTAAGGTGACCACTGGGTAGGAAACGGATCGAAGTGCTTCGACTATTGGTCTCCGTTCTGCAGCCAGCCGCTCCAGTCTCGTCTGCAAGTCGGTCATCTCGTCGTCGATTTCTGCGAGACGATGGCGCAAACGGACGAAATCGGTGAAGACTGAGCCTGGGGCTTGCATGGTCTAAAGCAGAAAGTCAAGCGATCAATATCAACGCTCAACACCAAGCACAAAGGACAGCCACCGGATCAGGGGTATCACGATCATTGCATTTCAGAACGTGGTTGAAAACAGAAAATGACCATGCCTGTCGCTCTAGTTGGAGCCACGGCAGTAGTCGGTGAGACCCAGAGTTGAATTACCTTTACACCACCGTCGCCGAATACCTCAACTCCAAATTACAGTCGCGAACGGCGAAGCGAAACGCGATGACGTAACAGAACACTACCAAACAACAGCTGTGACTCGCTCTACAGTGTCCTTTTGGGCAAGGAAAAGGGTGGAGCTCATGTTTTTGAGGTCCCCGAGTGCAATAGAACACACCAAGAACCGTGAATCTGGCTCATTACCCCCGTTTGACACTATTTAGGGCTAATTTGCGCTAATTTCAACCAAGATCCCAAATTTTCCGACTTGTGATCGCACTTCAACCCATCAATTCCAAGAAAATGACATTGGGCATGAACTGTCACAATTTTCTATAAAACTACAGGTTAGGGAGGTTTCACCATTTTACGCCTCAATTAGGGCTGTTTGCAAGTGTTTCGCTGCAGCCGTAATGCGAACAAACTCCTGATCCGGCCTCGTTTTCGCTCAAAACGGGGCCAGCCACTGCGGTTCTTGTGGTCAATCGATAGCAGGGGAGCCAGTGCATTGGAATGCACTCAAAAAATTACACAAATCAGTGCTTTTCATCCCGCAATCTGCCGATTTCTCTAAGTGTTTCGCTTCGCCGTTCGCGACTGCATCAAAGTGGCAGAGTTCAACAGTATTTTCTGCACGCAGCAGATCAAAATCACTTCAGGCTACCCTGAAGTACACCCATTAGGGTGTATTAGATCCCTTTGAATGAAAGACCCAAAGGGGTCTGTGGGCGTGGGCATACCATGGTATATGGGAGGTACCACTGCCCAGGGCCAAATGGCAGGACATGGTACCTCCCAAGGGCCCGCCGCAGGCGGGCGGAAATTTTAGGCCTGTGGTACCACCCATGGCCAGGACCCCAGAAACCCCTTAGATCAAAACATCAAAAAGGGAGTATCTCAAGCGTCTGGGCACCGTTTTGGCTGCCGAAAGGCTTATCGGAAAGCCCTTGCCCAGGGCTTTCTGTGTGTAAGGTGGGAGGCACATCAGAGCACATTGATTTTTTGCTACTAGTGTACCGGCCAGCTCGTAAATGGGCCCTGGTACGGGCATTCGTTGGCCGATTACCTTGGTACTGGGCCTGTTAGAAAGCTCTCAGCTAGGGCTATTGGTGGGTACAATATCAGGGTGGTCTGATCACTTTGATATTTCCCGATATTGGACCGGGCTGCTCAAAAATGGGCTCGGGTGCGGGTATCCGTTGGCCGATTACCTTGGTACAGGGCCTGTTAGAAAGCTCTCAGCTAGGGCTATTGGTGGGTACAATATCAGGGTGTTCTGATCACTTTGATATTTCCCGATATCGGACCGGGCTGCTCGAAAATGGGCTCGGGTGCGGGTATCCGTTGGCTGATTACCTTGGTACTGGGCCTGTTAGAAAGCTCTCAGCTAGGGCTATTGGTGGGTACAATCTCAGGGTGTTCTGATCACTTTGATATTTCCCGATATTGGACCGGCCAGCTCGTAAATGGGCCCTGGTACGGGCATTCGTTGGCTGATTACCTTGGTACTGGGCCTGTTAGAAAGCTCTCAGCTAGGGCTATTGGTGGGTACAATATCAGGGTGGTCTGATCACTTTGATATTTCCCGATATTGGACCGGGCTGCTCAAAAATGGGCTCGGGTGCGGGTATCTGTTGGCTGATTACCTTGGTACTGGGCCTGTTAGAAAGCTCTCAGCTAGGGCTATTGGTGGGTACAATCTCAGGGTGTTCTGATCACTTTGGTATTTCCCGATATTGGACTGGGCTGCTCGAAAATGGGCTCGGGTGCGGGTATCCGTCGGCCGATTGCCTTGGTACTGGGCTTGTTAGAAAG
>JARKIB010000494.1:0-80316 GCA_029378385.1 Mycena metata | reverse complement strand
TGCCTGGATATCAGCAATGGGAAGGTTGCTCTGTGTGAGTTCTGTATCGACAGTCCATCTGGGAGAATTGAGAGCAGGCGAAGCAGCTCTCTAGCTCCAGGGGTTATACGTGGGCTGGAATATGACAGTGCAATTGATGCATCCAAATTGGAGGTCCTATGATGGCCTGTAGAAAGGGCAGCAGTTTTCTCTGCCTTCCAGCGAGTTAACACATTGTTAATGCCTTCATGGTCCACCAAATGGGCCATGAGGTTAACTGCTAGAGGCATGTTTTCTGTGAATGCCAGAAGCTGAGACTTAGCCTTGCTGACATGTGAATCATCGGTTATTGCTTCAAATACTTGCTGAGAAGCTTCATCCGATAATGGTTGCAGAGGATGCAGAAAGGGTGATGTCCAGAGAACCTGGCCTGGTTGCTCTGAGCCCCGCATAGTGATCTGTTGTCTAGTCAACATCATGACATGAGGACTTTAGAGAAAGCCTGCCATGAGTGCTAGGTGTTCCACATCAGCCAGCAGAGAGAGGAAGTTTTCCACTCCACCACGCGACTGGATGGGCTCCCATGGTGTTTCCAAATTGTCCAGAATTAGGAGACACAGCCCTGTCTGCCGTGCAAAATATTGAACTACAGGTTTGGTAAGGTCTTTCCCGGGTTCCAATCCAAGATGGAGGCCAATTAGTGCAGCCAGTTCACTGCTGTGGTTGCTGCCTCTGCACTAACAAGAATCTGTGTTCAAAGTTGGTGCAGGTATCTGTGTGATGGAGAACAGCCCTTGCGAGGGATGTCTTGCCCATGCCTCCTCCTCCAAGAATGGCTATCCTGGGTGTATCCTTGGACAGGACTTCCAAATGTGCTTCAGTTCAGAGTCTCGGCCATGGAAAATCTTGGGTTTGGAGGGCAACAAGGAGAATGAGTTGGAGCTTCAGTGATGTTAGTTCAACTGTGGGAGTCATCAGGCAGAAAATTGTCCCACCTGAGTTGAGAACCATTGGCCTCCCTGTAAAATACCTAATTGGAATTAAATTTACTTTTGTGCTTGTACATCAACAATAAATATCCTTACCGATGAGGAACTATCAGATACTGTACTATCGGAAAGTTTTGCAATGATCTCGAGCAAGTCCTTGTACATTGTCTCTGCTTCACGTTGTATCTGAATTACATTGTTCAGCATTGTAAATCCTGTCTGAACCTGAATGCAGTGTTGAAAATGTCTACCAAATATCCCGGAAACATTGTTATACCTTGAAAGTCTCATTGGCCTGGTCCAATCCTGTGTAGCAGTCTTTGAGCAGTTTATTGACTTCACTCTGCCGAAAGAGCTGTCTGATCTTGTTTCCATCCTGTTGAATCTCAATAAATGTGTATATCTTGTGTAGAGTGCTGGGAGGAATTATCTCAGTATGAGATTGCTTTAGTACTAATCTCGGCTCAACCTACTCTGTAAACTCTGCAATTTTGTCGAGAACTGATGGTGGAAGGGACCCGGCAGTTTCAGACTTCAGGTGCAGATGGATAATCGAATAGAGCACTTGATAGATGCCCTCCACCAGTTGAAAGCACTCATCCTTATTTTTTTTGACCTTCTATGTCCCCTTGTCAGTCCCTATGATGTTTATTTTCCTCATGTCCAGACCTGCACTCCAGTCATCAGAGCTTGAACAGTCTTGACAATTGGCTGGATGAAGGGGGGTCCAAAAGCATCATTGAGCTCCTCAAGCAAGGTTACTGCAGGAGCAAGACAAGCAGAAAGTTTATGGATGCGAGCTTCAGTAGCAGGACCCTCGCGAGGCATTTCGGAAAGAGTTGGTAGGTACCACTCAGCACCTCCCGCTTATATAGGGCGTTTGAGGCAGTGTGATCTGTGCCCCCAATAGCCCCATCTTTGTTGTGTTCATCATGTACTCCACAGCGTAGACCAGACACTGGTCTGTCTATGGAGGCAAGCCTGTCGATGGACAGGGAGGCAAGCCTGTCGATAGACAGACCAGTCAATCTGAGTTTAAAATGACGTATCAAAATCTTTCCCAAAAAAGGTTATTCATTGTCGCACTTGTATGTCCGAAATTCCAAAGAACAATTACATGACTGTGGTTGCCTGAGGTTGAGTAGCCCATCTAAGCAATCCAGGCGAAAAAATATGTAGATTCGAGTGTGCTAGAGGCATTTGATTCACTTCACCCCTGTTTATTTTAGGATCTCCGCACGGAAATTCCGGTCCGGAATAACCTTTTTAGACAAGAAATTTGACAAGTGATTTTAAACTCGGATTCACCAGCCTGTCTATTGACAAGCTTGCTTTCATAGACAGGCTGGTTTTGATTGATATTCCCATCACAGATCTTGAACATTCACTGGTTAAAGGGTGTTGAGACCAACAGCTGGGACTGAAGGTTACCAACACAGGTTAGTGAAAGGCAGTCCAGCAGTTAGGCAGAGCATCTGAATATTAGCAGTATGCGGTTGCGAGATGATGGATCGAGGAAAGGTTAATGCGGCAAGTAGAGAAATTGATTGATGAATGTACGACGCACCTCCACTGGCTTGAAGCTTTAGACTCCTGAAAAATTCCCCCAAGTCCATTTGATTAATTCCGAGTAAACGGAGATGATATATACTATTCCCACACCCTTGGCCAAACTCTATATGCAACCGTCCGAGGCATCATGCCCGCCTTCTCAGATGATCCGCCTCCGCCAGCTCGATATCGGACGCAGGTGCTCGGGCATCCTGCGCGCGCTGCCCATCCGCGAGGACAAAGCGCTGTGGCCGGTCCATTTGGATCGCCTCCTTGTTTCTGAACACTAGGATCATGGTGCTGTTGTCGCGGTATAGGTGGTCGATGTCTTCCAAATGTCTAAGGAGAAAGGGGAAGTCAGGTAAAGGGAAGGCCCTAGAAGGAGCAAACACACCGATTTGCGGTCTCTGGATAAAACAGCCACACAACCTGCATCAAAAACATAAATCAAGACATCTAGATGCAAGAGGCGAATACTTACAGGGACAAACAAGGCGTTGAAAAACATCCAGATCAGGTAGAACCGCCACCCTAGAGAAGCGATCCCAGGCGGTGTGATTTCCACGATGAGGTAGTTGCTGAACCAGTTCGCCGCTGTAGCCAAAGCCGCACCCTTAGTACGCATCGAAAGACTGTTGATCTCCACTGGGTAGAGCCAAGGGACACCCTGTAGTTGAATGAGCGTACGTGAGATACGCTCGAGAGAAAAGAACGGTACAGCGCACCTGCCAACAGATTCCGAAGAATAGATAGTACGTGAAGAAGAATACGGTCGCGCCGGCACCGTACCTCGTGCCATAGACTGGATCGTCGGCATACGCGAGGAAGCCCGAAATGAACATGTAACAGACACATTGGCCCGCTGCGCCCCACATCATCAGCTTCCTTCGCCCAGCGCGTTCGATGAGGGCGATGCCAGCGAACGAGAACAAGAGATATGATACGGAGTTCCACGCTGCGAGAAGACGCGACATTTTGTTTGACAACCCGACCGAGTTTTGGAGCACAAGCGGTAGGCTGCAGGTGAAAACGAGATCAGAACAGCTACGTCGATGATAAGGACCAACGATTTACTAGTAGCTGGTGACGTTGATTCCGACGAGCTGCTGCATTAGTTGTGCGCCTGAGTATACAAAATTTAATCATAGGAGCAATGGAACAAATTCAAAAACACCAACCTGCGCCAAGCAGCAAGCGCTGTATCATTCCCGTTTCTCCTGCTCTGAGATGGATAATATCAGACCAACTCGGTGCCGAATCCTTCTCCAACCGAACGGCGTCCAAGATCTCTAGCTTCTGATTCATAATCAAATCGTCTTCCGCTGTCGCGCCGTCACCCTGGAGCGCAACAAGCACCGCAACGCCCTCCGCCTCCTGCCCGTGCATTAATAACCATCTCGGGCTGTCCGGTAGCCAAGGTATCGTGCCGAGCATAATCACGGAGAACACGAGTTGAAAGGCAATGGGGAAGCGCCAAGAGGCGCTGCCATGAACATAGCTGAACCCGTAGGTCATCCAGTTGCTTACTGAGAATCCTGCAATGTTCATGCTACGGGGACGTTGGTTATATTTTAACGGGTCGGAAGAAAACACGTACACCATCTCAAAGACAACCAGTTTACCACGCCAGGATGGTTTGCAAGTCTCGCTTTGCCATACGGGTGCCGTTGCGGTATTGACCCTAAATAAAATATTATTCGGATTCAGTGAGCAATGGAAGAGATATAACTGGCCCGTTTCCTAGACCTACTCGCGTGTTGAGTGAATTTGGGGCGGAGAAAGGACAGAAACGAACCAGTTATGACACGCGCTACGATCATTTGCGAGATGGTGTATGCAGAAGCTTGCATGAGCGCCCCGATGGACATGATTATGACCCCGATTAAAAAAGTCTTCTTGCGGCCAAGTTGTTCACCTGCATTTCTGAATTATGAGGAGATTCAAAACAAGTCAATATCGTTGCCTACCAAAAACCATCGCAGCAAGAGCGCCAACCAAGCATCCTATATCATAGATAGCCACGACAGTTCCCTGCAACGCCGGATCTGGGTTGCCCATCGTCTCGAGGAAATCCGGGGTGATGATAATTCCGCCGAAAACGCCTTGGTCGTACCCGAAAAGCACCATCGCAGCGGTGCACGCGACGGTCACCCACCATCCAAGCCGCGGCCCAGTAATTCCCAGGTAGGGTTTCTTTCCGGCAGAGGGCATCCTGTTATCGCTCGTAAGACCGCGTCACCGCGAAGCAACGACGCAAACGGAAGGACACGGACCGCCCTCCTTCCTCATTATCATCGACGCGCGTGTAGGCGTACGTGGACATGATAAGGTCCACGTTCTAACGAATTCTAACTGCGTCTACCAGCCGCTGGAATTTTCGTGATGGAGGTAAGACAGAGACAGCACCGACATCGGGGCCGGAGTTCCGGTGTACGTACCGGGAATTTCCGATCATCTTCAACCAGTAACGAACTTATGAAGGCTTGCAGCGATGTTTTAATCATAGTTCGTTCATGATGCGCTTATCTACTGGCAATTGAACCTGAGATCAAAGTTCTTTCAGATTCACGGCCAAACTCCGACAGTTCAAAATTCAACGGTTAATTTCAACCCTCGTCTAGCTAAGTATTGCTAGAGCGCGTGTCAAAAGAGCGTAACCTCGTCTCAGGAATCGAAGGCAACGGAGTTCTACTCTAGACGATTTATTCCGGAGGACCAGCACTTCTGCCACGAATATATATCTTCCCGTCCGCCCCCATATCCGAATCAACGGCTCGCAAACGGGGGCAAACCCGCGGATTCGACTCCAAGATGCGCAAAAGCGGGCATGGGTCGATGCAAGTCATCCCCAACGTCGAGACAGAGGTAAATGCGCGGAGGCATTTTTCATCAATGCCGGCAAACTCTAGAGAGTCGAAAAACACAGTGCGGAGCGCGGGATACTGCGCGGCGGGATCCCGGAGCCAAGCGACGAACTCGTCCCAGAGGCGTCCGTAGAGGCGTTCGATAACGAGGTGTTCTAGCGCAGGCATGCGGAGCGTGGAGAGGAAGTGCGACAGGACTCTGGGAGGTATATCCGCACTGCGCAAGTCCGATAGCGTCAACGAGACGATGCAGGTGTCGGTAGGATGACAGGCCAGCAGGGTGGGGAGCGGCGATGCCGCAATGCTGAGCACCTCCAGTTTAAGGAAATGCGCCAACGGTGGGCCTAGTGCCCCGTCGGCTGAGGAAAGCTCAAAATATCCGCTTTTTTGGACGTTGAGCTCTATGAGCCGGCCAAATGCGCTGTGGCTGGTGGGAGTCACGGCGGCGATAGCCAGCGACTGGAGCTGTGGAGCGTCCAGGTTCAGGATCCACCTAGTCACCAGGTCTCTTGTTCTCCCGGTGCCGTTCAAATGCGGCGAATATTCTTGGATAACGACTAGGGATTGAAGCTGGGGAAGTTTTGCCTCGGCGCTAAAGACCACTCGCGAGAGCATACTGAGAATGTAGAGCGGGGCTTGAACATATAGTGCGCGTATGCGCACTCGCTCAACCGCCACACATTGTAACAGCGCCATGCAATGACCAAGTGTCGCGGTCGGCGACTCGGCGTCAATCGAGACAGAGATAGGCGATCCCTTAAAGCGAGCGAATAATTGGGAGGCCTGGAGCAACGAAGTCGACGGTGATATGCGTATGTCGCGCCAGAGGATGGTAGAATCGAGGGTAATGTCTCTCCATGTGCGACAGACATGAGAAGTCAAGATGATTAGGTTGGAACCCCCGAAAGCAAACAGCGGGCTCTTCATGGCGAAGGTGAATATTTCGACGAGGATTTCTACGGGCAAGTCATCGATAGGCATGGTGGAGGAGCGAGGGAAGAAGACAGCAAAGCCCTGCCACCTAAAAGCCGTCGGAAGCGATCAAGACGGCGCTCGTATCTCCGGGATAGTTTTCAGCCATCGTTCAGCATGGGGATTACTATGAATCGAGAAGAATATGTGGCCGTTCGACTCCCACTTGAAGCGCGATTAACCAAGGAAGTTTATGACCAGGATCTCGTCGGAAGTCCATGGAGAGGGGGTCGTTGCTGAGGGCGCCAGAATTTTGGAATGGCAAACTCAGCCAGCTGGCTCAAAGGCTGGGTCGAATCTTGTCCAAGATGAAGGGGAGGAAGAAGAGTGAGATTATTTGCCAGGCTGATGGTCGGTGTTTCAAGTTCGTGCCGGTTCCTTTTTATTTCGTTGATTTTCAAAAACGGAAGGGAGAGTGCGTATAATAGTATATTATTCTAGGTCTATGCGTGATGAAACAAAGGAACTATTTTACAAATTTACATGGCCTTAGTGGCACCAACCCTCCGCAGACCGAGCTTGCCAGTCTCAAGCTGAACCGAGAACCCGTTGAGCACCTCGCTCTGGAAGTTGCCCTCCCAGTCATAGATCCCCTCGACGGCTTTCCGCGCGTTGACACGGAGCAGGACCTGCTTGGCCTCCTCGTCCGAGCCGGCGATCGCTGCGACCTCGGCGGTGGATTTGATCTCACCGTCGGGCGCAATCAGGGAAGCGTCCACACGCTCGGCGACGGCGGATGCCATCTCGGGTGTGGTCGGGCCCAGTGCGTGCTCGCAGAAGTCCATCGTCGCCTGGACGGTCGCCTCCGTGACGCCCGCGTTGACGGTGTCGGCGGTACCCTGGATAATGGGCTGCAGAGATCATTTAGCGCAAAGTATGGGAAAGAGGAGTAGCAAACTCACGCGGAGGAAGTCGAAGGCGCGGTCAAAGTTGTCCTCATCGACGTCGGCGAGGACGGGTGCGGCTTGGGAGTTGATTTGGCGGTAGATGCTGAGGACGACGACGAGGAAGCGGGTATACGAGGTTCCGACTTTTTCGTTGTGGAAAGTGATGGCCTCCTCCTCGGTGACCTGCCCGCGGATGGACGCAGCGATGGTGGTCGCGGCGGATAGGCCGCCAGCGAACGCAAGGTGGACACCGGAGGAGAAGAAAGGGTCAATCTAAATGCAAAAAGAGGTTGATTAACACCGAAGACTCGAATATGGACATGAGAGTACTCACGAATGCACCGGCATCTCCTGCAACACGGTAGCCGGGGCCGGCGTAGGCGCTGGCGGAGTAGCTGTAGTCTCCGGCCGACTTGACCTCGCTGGACATGGTGGCGTTACCCATCAGCTTCAGGGTGCCGGGAGCGCGCTGGAGCTCGGTAAGGTAGTGCTCCTTGGCAGCATCCGGGCCCGTGAACTTGGACTTTTTGACGCGGCTGAGCTCCTCGTTCAGGACAATGCCGACCGAGACCGTGCCGTTGTGGAGGGGGATGAACCATGCCCAGCCAGACTCGTCTGTACAGAAGGTGAGTGGGGGAGTCGTCGCAAGAAAGAGATCATTTCGCACCAACAAGAGCCTCGAACCAGGGAGCGTTCTCGCGCTTGGTGCCGGGCATGTAGGTGCCTGCGCCCTTCCAGTACGCCCAGAATGCAATGTTCTTCAGGGTGTTGTTGAACTTGCGGTTCTTCATGTACTTGGTGCTCATGATTCCGTTCTTGCCAGAGCCATCGACGAGCCAGTTGAATTGGATCTCGCCGGTCTCGCCCTTGTCGGACTTCCAGGTGGCAGCGACGGGGCGCTTCTCGTCGCCGGCCCGACCGAACTTGATGCTGTTGACCGCAATGCCCTCGTAGACGGCGGCACCGCTCGAGGCAGCGTGCCTGAGCAGGATTTCATCGAATTCCGAACGGACCTGTGCTTCCGTGTGAGCTGAATGATCGTCGTTCCAAATATAGATACTTACAACGTTCCACGCGGCCTTGGTGGGGTCAGGGTTGACGAAGTCGGTGTAACCTTCACGTTTGTGTTGGTTCAGCTTGACGGCGGCGCCGACCTGTGATGAACAATCAAAATCAGACACTTGCATATTTTGCGGCCGCAGGCGATTTAAATGCGCACCTTGACAGTGAAGCCGTGGTCGAGCACCTTCTGCTCAGCGCCGATGAAGCGCATGAATGACCGCGAAGAGGGGAGCAGACTCTCGCCGATGTGGTAACGGGGGAAGAACTCCTTCTCGAAGAGAGTGACATTGAAGCCCTCTGTTGAAAAAAATCAGTACGAGTTTTTATCTGCAAAGCGGAATAATCCTACCTCGTGCGAGTGCAGACGCAGCATAGGCACCTGAGGGTCCACCGCCAATGACGAGGATATCAGTGGAAGTAGGCTAAATTGCGAGTCAGCATCTTTTTACGAGGGTGGTAAGAGGCTGCGTACAGGGAGCATGGTAAGTTTTAGGAGTGGTGAATGGAGGAGAAGAGGAGGAGGTTACTAGTGCAGTGATTTTTTGGTAGGTTGGGTCGTCCCTTATATACCTGGTACTCGTTCGAGATCAATATCCCCAACTTTGCAACACGACAACCTACTGTTGAATTCCGCAACGCCCAAGTGGGCTTATCAGGAAGATCAAGATCCCATACCAGCGCCCGGGCGACAATTGAAACACTTGCTGTGCGATACCTACAAAGTTTCCGCACGGTAAATCATTTTGCCCTCCGCAATTAACGGACACGGGGCCAAAAGTAACGGACACTCACTTGCGACCGCTACGCTTGTTCCAAACATTGCCTCGGGTCTACACCGCCCCATGACAAGCTGTCAACGCCTATTGGGATTTTGTTAACGGGTAGGTAACACGCATTCACGAGAGCCTGGGTGGCACTGCAGGTCGAGTCAAGGGTTGGATATCGTCGCCAGTCTGGATTTGTGGTGAGCAGCCTAGGAGCTGAACCCCGACGAAATGGTGAGCAGGAGCGGCCGGTTGATTGAGAGCTGCTTACCACCAGGGATCACGCCCGCCGATTCGAATCCGCTACGATTTTGAGATACATACAGTGCTTGAACTATTTAGCCAGCGATATACCGAGTCGTTCTCGCAGTTTAAAATCAATATGCGCTCTTTCAGGTGGGGTTCTTCGATCCATTTGGAGAGATCCGGAAACGCATCATAACAGTTCATATCAGTTGCAGTCCGGCGATGGCGCGCGAACAGTCGCCACATTTGTTGGCGGCCGTAGTTCTTGCCCTTGCGGTTGACATAATTCGACGGTTGGACCGCCTTCCTCATGTCTTGGGTGATGGCCGACTGGCCCGTGGTCGGTGGGAGTTGTGGTGGCGATGGAGAGCAACTCTTCACACGGGCGGGACCAAACGAACAAGGAGTAGACATCCGACAAGCCTCAAGTTCGACAAGTTGGCCCTGATCTTGAAGATGGGGAGAAAGGTCTGGACATGTACATCTCCTGGGCATTTGCGTGCAATACAGGGCCGTTGAGCTGCCGCCGATTCCCCATACGATGACGGCAGCGTTCGAGAAACGGGATTTCCGGAGTCCGACCAGGCGAACGGCTGGGCGCAGCGACCGCGAAGGAATACGAGTATGAGATGATAGGCGTTCGACGCGCAATGAATGCAGCACATGGAGGAATCAAATCATCAGGACTACTAGGGTTCGGAAACCGATAGCGAAGGCTGGTCAGTTGAAAACGAAAAAGAAGAAAGACAATGAGTTCTGTTTCCCTCCTTCTCCAGGAACGTTGGTATGTCGCGAAAGAATAACCTGAAGATTCCAAGTCAAGTTTTGAGGTTTTGCATCGAACAGAGTGAGCCTCAAGACGTATTTCAATCCGGGGTAAGAGCGAAAACGTGGAAAGCCTGGAGATCGAGATCTCCAACATAGAGTTTCGACATCCCGCGCAATTTAAACGACAAGAATTTCCACAGTTAAAGCCTTGAGCAGATTCTAAGCAGATTCCAGCCGACCAACGCGCGATGCAACGAATAAGCCCATCTTGACGAGATTTAACGCTAGTGAACGAGGAAACCGAATCCGAGGAGCTCTGCGGAACCTTGAGGGCTTGAGGGCGTGAAATTGGCATGACAGAACGGTGAGACTCGAAAGTTGGCCATATTTGGCACCAGCCTGCCACTGTGATTGCCGACTTTGCCGACCACGTCTGTCAGCACCCACACAGCCTAATGCGCCGAGACGGGCAGCAATCTCTTACTGATGAACCTCTACCCAGTCCATTGACCAGCCAAAACCTCCGCCCCCGCTCTGAGGCAAAGAGCCTACGGTCTCGCTCGGGCTCTCGCGGTGGAAGTGCTCGTCCTAGTCGACCGAATTCTAGCTTGTCCCATTCTTCTTTGATGCCCCCGATAGCTGGTCCTTCTCGCGCAGGAATCAAGAGGGAGCGAGAGGAGGAGGCGGAGGAGCAAGCGGGATCTTCTTCGGGTGCGAGAGCGAAGAAGGTTAGAGCGACGTCGATCGAAGAAGAGGTAGAGGAGGACCAGCAGGAGGAGGATGAGCTGCAGGACGAGCTTGAAGCGGAAGAAATCCAGACTGGCGTAGCTCCGTCAAGCCAGAGTAACCCAGACGCTGTTGAAGCGCAGGATCGCCATCCAACGACATCCTCCTCATCGTCGCTCCATCCTAACCCCAATCCATCGCAGTCGCGCTCCCCCGTCAGCAGCCCCAGCCTTGCGAAACTTCTCCATCCCGTAGACGAAGAACCCACCATGAGTGTCGTCAACCCGCCCTCTAGCGCGCCAATGGAGTCTTCTGTCGCGTCGAGCTCGAAAACCAAACTCCCTTCGCCGTCTCCCCCCCGCGCCCCCGACCCCGCGCCTGAGCCCCTCTCCGCCTACTCCTGCCCCATCTGCTTCTTCCCCCCGACCAACGCCACCCTCACCCCCTGCGGCCATGTCTGCTGCGGCTCGTGCCTCTTCACCGCCGTCAAGACGATGACCCAACGCGGGCAGGGGGCGATGCGCCCCGAGGCGTCTGTTGCGAGGTTTGTCTTCTTTCTTCGCTTTGTCGTTCGTTCTGCATTGACACCGATTTTTTTGTGCCTTTTCTTCACTTCATTGTCTCTCCATGAAAAAATCATATTGACCGATTGTTTTAGGTGCCCTGTCTGTCGTGCACAGATCCCGGGATGGGATGGACGGGGGGGTGGTGTTATTGGTCTCAAGGTTCGCGCGGTATTCAGCTTGTAGACTCCCTAGTCATGATCAACAAATGCTTTTGACTACATCTCGAAGTTGTTTCAGGCTCTGCCAGATGCGAACAGTCACTATCCTAACACAACCGTTCCTCGAGACTTGAGAGTCTTGGAACGGTTTAATTCGTGATCGACTGATCTCGCGTTCAGATACCTCTCGATCTTACGGTAGGTAGGTAGGTAAAATTACGGAAAATGGAGCGTACATACACAGCTACAGTCGACTAATGCCTCCACCGTTCAGAGTACCTGAATACAACAAGGATCACAATCTCTTCAACCAAGTATCCCAACCGTTCACGCACTGAACCGCGCGAACCAGGATATAATCCCACGGGCGGATTCCTCCTTCGCCCAACCTATTTTTGTTGAATACGCCGCGAAAAAAATAGCCGTAAAATACGCACGGGCATCAGGGACATCCGGGTCTCCGCGCACCGCGAATCCGTGCTGGACGCCGGAGAAGACCTGGAACTGGTACTGAGCCTTGGCCTCGGCGAGGATGTTTTCCGCGCGGCGGCGGGATTCGGTGGAGAACGTGAAGTCCGATTCTGGTTTAATGACGAGCCGGGTGAGCTAATCTATTTCACCGTATGAGGGAATAATAGATAACACAAACCTGCGCAGGACAAGAAGAGCGGCTCTGTGATGTGTGATTAGAGTCAACATAGAATAAGGGAAGGGCAAGAGTGCGACACACTTCTCAAATTTTTGAACTGATCTTCGTTCAAGAACGCAGGGTGCGCGAAGGCGGCTGAGAATCACTAAGTGAGGAAGGAATCATGGTTTGAAAGATGATTAAAAACTCACCAGCCACTATATCGTCCGTCGCACCGAGATCCATGACGAATGGTGCGCCAAAACAGTATCCTATTCAAAATATTGATATAATGCAATATCCCGGCGGAAAGATATTCACCGACTGCACAATACTTGCTATCCGCACCTGCTCAATCGAACTCAGAAACCGACATGGCCTCCGAGAAAAAAATGACACAACAGACCATATTCCTTGCGCACCTCCTCCAACCACCTCGGAAAGACTTCCCGCGCTTGCTTGTGCGACTTGTCAAGCCACGCGTCTCGGTCAAATCCCTCCTCGGTGTGAATGTACACCGGGTCACCCAGGAAGTAGTCGATTCCGACCACGAAGAATCCTTACAAAATGGCAGAACATCAGTTCAACTTGTCAACGTAAAGCGAGGAAGGGTCGAACGAACCCTGCGAAGCGAAATAATCTTGCAGGAGCTTATTGTTCAGGAAGAAGGGCCCGTAGACGTCCGAGAAGAATAAGACGACTTTCTTGGGGCCGCTGGCCGCGGCAGCGGATGGAGGTTCTGAGACGTAGGTCTGTACGTCGGCAATCGTTACTGTCTTTCCGACGGGATCCCCGGAGTGCTTGACGCCGGTGAAGCAGTCTTCGCAGTGCGCTTTGGCGAGGGTGGGTGAGGTGGAACTCATGTGGAGTGAGTGCAAGAGGCAAAGAGAAGGGGGAGAAACCGGTTCAGGGTAAGCGGTAACCGAAGGACGTGGGAGCGGGACTCCGGGAATCTGTGAGAAGTGAAAACTCGATGAAGATATGAGGTGCGTCGCCCAAGGACGAACTTGTACGCCCTTCCGTTCCTCCCTGTCAGATCAGGCCGCTAAGCCTCCTGCAAGTGTCTCTTGAATTTTGCGTGAATCTATGAATTATCTGAGAGTCCCGTGACCGTGTTTAAGGATCAAATCGCCTCCTCCGGCAAGTCGGCACCGGGTGCAGTTGGTGACCTTTGGGTAACCTCGTTCTTTCCGTCAACCAATGGTCAATTCTTCACTTCCGACCAAGGTTTTGTCTACGACTACTGTATACTGGACTCGAAACGCCGTCCTTACCTTTGTTCCCGACTGCGAACTTCCCGCTATAGCAACGGAGAACAAAGACAAATCTTGGCATCGCGGCATCCTCAGACGGCTTTACCTTTTTCGGTACACCAAGAAGTAACTCGTTGTTCATCCTTCACCTGCCGGTCGCCCCTAGGCAACACCATGATTTCCCTTACCGAGGGCATTGTCTTGCATTGTTCCCCGTTGGTGTTATGCCGAAGCATTTAAGGTGCAGGAAAGCGGCGGGGAAGTAAGTCATTACTCCATCTTTTTTCCCTCCCGAACACCTACACCATGGCCATAGCTCCCAAGACCAAGTTCGGCCCTGGCAGGAAGAAAGCTTTGCTTATCGGCATTGGATACAAAAACTCTTCCCTCGAGAAATTAGATTTACCGCACGAGGATGTGAAGCAGCTGCGCGATTTCCTCATCGGTGAGAGCATACGATGATGAGCTTTGATGAACCACTCTCAATAATTGCTCGATATCCTAGCGAAGTATGAATATGCGCCGGAGAATATCACGGTGATGCTCGACTCAGAGCAGTCACCGCAGTCGGAGCTCCAGCCCACCCAAAAAAACATTGTGAGTAACTCAATCTGCTCGAAACACCGCATCTAATCTTTGGTGTTTCAGCGAATACAAGCGCACAAGCTCGTGGCCGATGCAAGACCGAATGATCATTTCTTCTTCTTCTGTGCGTAGCTAGGTTGCAAACATGTACCCCGGCTTACTTGCGGTGTCCTTAGACTCCGGCCACAGTATCCAAGTTTCGGAACTCAGCACCGAACCGCAAACTGAGCTCGATGGGATGGATGAAGGTACTAGTTCAATTTCTTTCGTTTCAATCAAGCCCATTACCGACCCGAAAAAAGTAATGGTCCCGTCGGACGGAAACGTCTCCACCGATGGAGAAATTCGAACGTCTTGTCTTGTCGATAACGTGGGTCTATTTTATTTCACAATCTCCGGATATTTAGTCATTGGTCCTAAAGGAACTCAAACGACTACTAATAAATCCGTTACCTGAGGAAGCTACATTCATGGTAACTAACTGGCCGACAATGTATTTTCCAACCAGAGTTCTAAAATCGACGTCCAGGCTGTCCTTGATACCTGCCATTCTGCCTCGTTGTTAGGTATGCAGACTTATTCAAGGTACACATTTCCACTGGCTCAACAGGCAACAGATCTGGACCATGTTGAATCCCGGGCGGGAACCACTTGGGGCGGGAAGACGACCCAACTGGAGCGAATCAGTACGCTACCTCTGCGGGTTATCTTCGCGGAGCAGAAAGTGACAAATGACCAGTCGAGTTCCATAATCACGTCAAGAAACAGGCATCGCCTCTGAACAAGAAACCTGCGCCCTCCCGGAAAGCGGAACTAACGCAAGAAGCGGCCCACGATATTGCTTGTGCGCGGTCCAGGTACATTGCCAAACCGCCAATGCCTGGACACTACGATGTCCCGCACGCCAAATCACCAGTCTTTGAGGAGTATGTCAGGTGCACGTCTCCCATTCCTGACCCCGACCATCTGCCGCTCGTCGTATGTTCACCCTCGCTTTAATTTCAATTTGCTCAAGAACCATAGATATCGCTCTCAGCGTGCAAAGACGACCAAGAAGCCGTAGAAAACCCGTCGGATAAGAACGGTCGCTCATTTACCGAGGCAAGTTGGGTGAACGTTTGTGATTTTCCTTGATGCTGATTCATCCTTCGATAGCGTTTGCTCAATATTCTCAGTGAGTATCGTCGAACTCCGTAGCTACCTCGATTCACGGTTTCGATTCACGCAGGAGAAAATCCTCACCCCAAACTACGTGATCTCCTGTCGAAGATCAACGTTTCGATTCATGGAATGCTCCTGGACGCCGCCAACCTTCCGCAGTTGCATGGCTGTCAAGACCCTCAGGTTCGTGACTTTGCGATACACTCACTACAGCTAACGATATGTTGAGTAGATGTGCAGTCAAAGTCATCTGGTAGGCTCACACCTCCACCGAAAGAAATTGACAATCAACCACTTATTTAGGACATGGAATCCTTTTTGAAGACTTTGTAGGGTTGACCAGCTGTTGGCCTTAGATTTGTGTGGTGCATTTAACTTACTGTGACTGGAAGGGACGCGCAAATATTAAATTTTAATTGTAATGGCAGAATCGTGTACTAACACGCTGCGCAATGAACATGTCATCTTTTTAGAAAGACTGCTGTAGCTACACCACTATCACCCGGTGCGACTCGTCAAGTTGTGGAGAAGGTGTCCGGGGAAGTTCCCACCCAACGGGATAGTCGTCCCGGTGAAACGTCGCCCACGATACCCGCTGCGGATTTTTGAAGTACCTCCAAACGGACCACTCCTCGAACGAAAGCGACATTGTGCGCAACGCAGGGAGAAGCGCTAAATACCAACTGGCGGTAGTTATAAAGCATACGCGACTGCCAGAAATTGCACAAAATCAATGGAAATTCGAAGATGAGTGAGGAATTTGAGTGTTTTCAGGGATCGAAGGAGACCGTACTGCGAAGTAGTTCGTGGCGTATGAGGTTAACAGATCCTCATATACCTACAAGTGGTGCACAGGGCAATGAGTCGGGCCCCACGAGAGAATTCGAGAATAATATCAAGGACATCGGTTGGAGCATTGGTGAGAGAGGCTCGTTCGGAGTTGAGAGCCAAAGATTCGTTCATGGTCGTAAGCGTTAAGCGCCCTACGTTGGGTACACGTGGCTTGAGAAGCGGCCCGAGTCCCGACGAAGATTTGGTGGGTTCTCGGTATGGAGTTTAAGTTCAAATTCGGGAACGAAAGGCCCAAGGAATCTTGAGGGCCGCTGATTTCCCGGCTGAACAAAGGACCACGTAGCATTCAAAATTAATTGTTATAATTGATTCAACTAAACTAGTACCCTATGGGTATCCGAGGCGGTATGATTATCACCTCGTCGGATTCGTTAGGTACGTGAGGACGCGACACAGGAGGCTCCCACCCCACAGGAAAGTCGGTGCGAAGATATGTCGCCCACGTAGTTCTTTCCAGCTCAAAGAAAGGAGTCCAAGAACTCCAGCGCTGATATGAAAAGGATATGGACTTGAGCGTCGGGAGGTGGATCAGAAACCATCCGGCAGCATTTTGGTTTACGGCGCGTTGGACATGGGTCGGCTCCCTTTCCCAAAAGTAGAGTGAGATACGAAGACGGGAGAGGGATGTCAGACGTGACAAAGACTCTACATGGGCAAACTGTACGAAAGGGTCAATATGACGAGGACAAAAAGAAGAACGAAAGACGTACGTCTCGGACATCCTCGACGAGTTCGTCGGCAGAACGATATCTCGAGTTTCCCAGTTCCAAGAAGCGGAGGTATGGGAATGCGTCGCTCACAATCTTGATCAAGTCCGGAGTCGGGAAGTGATCCAGCGTCAAAGTCAACTCCACAAGCTGTGGAAGGTGAGCGATGTGCTCTATCACAGTCAATACTGTCACAGGTGTTAAAGGGCTCTCCTGTGTCTGTTTAGGAGCAGAAGGCTCTGGGATGTAGAGATCCCATGTGGCCACCACATGAAGTGCCTCCAGGGTAGAAGGAAGTTGTCGAAAGACGGGATCGTCAGGTTTCAAGTTGGCGAGTGTCACGGAGGTAAGGCGTGGAGACCCCTCCGTCAGCAAACGCCCGCCAGGAACACCCAGCGTGAACGGAGGCCGCAGTTCTCCTGCCGGTCGACTCAGGTCGGCAGAATACAGTACAGCGAGTTCCTGGAGCGCTGGCATTTGAGCAGTGACATCCGACACCGTAAGAAACGGTGTAGGTGTGTGCTCTGTGACCGTAAATTTCCGGAGATGCGGCCAGTGTATCGGGAGAAATTTGCTTGACAATAGGTCTCCGGAGATGTTCAGTGTCGTCAACCTGTCACAGACGGACCGTAATATTACAGCGACATTCTCGCGTTCGACCTCGGGGACAACGTCGCGAGTGGTGACCACAGCGGTGAATTTCCAGACACAAAGGATAAGGTTTTGAAGGGAAGGGAATGGCAAAGGAGCGAGTGGCGGTAGTGGGCAATCCAGACGGGCCTGAAGGATCTCGAGTGAGCTCAGCTGCGGCGCTAGAGAAAGCGCAAGCAGGAGTTGGGCTGGAACGGGGATTTCCAGATGAAGAATGACTTTATTGAGGGAGGGCATCAGTGGTATTGCCGCGAGTACGTTGGCGGAGAGTGCAATGGGATTTGGATGACGGACTGAGCGATCGCGAAGGGTTACTTCGCTAGAGTAAACATGAGGGCTCCGAATATGAAAGTGAATGATGAAACTCACACAATAAATGGCCATAACGCGTCGGGCCACACGTCTGCCCGCGGCGCGCCCTTGGACCAGTTCGACACTTCACGAAAGATCCGGGGCCTTGTCTGTTCCCTCAAGTAACGACAAGTTCCAGAGAGGGGGATAAGGCGCGCCCCACAAGACGGTTCCTCGTCCCAGAAGTAAGTTCGGTATCCCAGCTGGTTCTCCGTGAACATGGCAAGAAGAAAGTCCAGGATAGTATGCAGGACATCAGTTGGGACATTAATTATTGAGGCAGGTTGCGGGTGGGCGATCGCCGGGGGCCCTCGAATGAGATGGAGAAAATGTGCCAGTAAATGCTGCGCTGCAACAGACAAAACTTTGCCCATGGCGGTGGGTGCAAAACACGAGGCGTGGCGGTAGTGGCTGTGCCTCTTCGGGCCGAGTCCGCCCTTGGTCCGCATCCGCACACAATCTTCGTCGTGTAAGTTAGTAAGTTTTGAGTAAGTTACCTTCACCGAGCTTAGCTTCATCGATCCAGCCCGGGAGCGCGAGGATAACTCCGTAATAGTACCGAAAAAGTCGCCAGGACCTGGCCTTCATAACAGGAAGCCCTGCAAAAACCTCACGGCCACCGTGCGGCGTGCGGGGGAACCACGGACTCGACACACTTCTTACGCCACAGAACGCGAGGAAAGGGGACAAATCTTCTCCAAATCAGCGAAAGGGCCATCCCGATATCGATGCTTGGCTTTAGAACTCCCGGTGGATCCGTTTATCCTCGAGCCGTTGTTTTCTTTAAAAGTCGAATACGCACTGGATAGGATACAAACCACTTCCCCTCACGAACATGCTGAACGGCTTTACAATCCAACTGACGTTCCCCCACCTCAGCCTCGAAGACCAGTACAACGACGTGAGCACCGCGTCTCGACGTTCACAGCGTAGTATGACCGCAAACATCTAGGGACCGTGCGCCGGTCTTCGCTGTCAGAACAGGGTGGATCAGTCAACTCTGCAGGCATCTCCGTCTACGCCGGAACCACCTCCTACAGGTGTGAACCCGGTTGACTATCTACGGGACGTATCTCCGGGCCATCACACTGCGACTCTGAACCTATCCTCGATGCCTATCCCTGTATACAACACTGAAGGTCCCGCTCCAGCGCGCCGGACGCAGTCGTACGATGAGTGGTTGGCCTGTAGCATCCCTACAGTATCTGTCGGGCGGTGTATGTATACAACACTGCAACCGGGAAAACGAACGAGCTGACCACTTTCATCTTCACTAGTTCGCCGAGTCCTCGGGCATATTGTGAGTCCACTTCGCATTTGTAAACAAATGTCCTCTTAGGTTTGTCGATCGTATCGAAAGACCACCGGAAACCCCAACGAGAAGCTACAAACGCAAACCTTCTCCATGGAACTGGATCTTGGTGGGTGCAAGACTGATTCTGCGATTGTGCAACCCGTCATCCCTCAACGTATCTTGCGTAGGCTCTTCCGAGATGTGCGTTTTCCCCTCGGTACCCTACTTACTCACCACCTTGTACATAGGTGGGTATATGGGACGGAAAGCAGGGGCATCGACGGCCCGAAAGGGGCACCGGGCCAACCAGCCCGATTCTGGGCGTTCAAAAGCAACAGCACAAACAGATTACACAACTCCACAGAACATTCTATCTCTTACGCTGATGGAAGTGCAGTTTGTGAGCTCCCTATCCTCGTTGGTACAAGAAAAGATATGGAACTGCCACGCAGCGTTGAAGCTCTATTCTGACTATTTTCACCTCAAATCATCCCCGCCGCCATCTGGCCTCGAGAAAAATCGAGATTGGTTGTGGATGATTTTCGGTGTTGCCCACAAAGTTTCGGAAAGTTTCGAGTTTTCTCCTGCGTCCGGAATCCTTGGTTTGGGCCGCGAAATGTGGGTGTTTCGCCAACGGGTATGACTTACAGTTGTAACTGTACTAACACTGCGCAGGAAATCTCCGACTCTCCTCGCTCACGACGAATCTGTGGCATGTCAAAAGAACTCTACTTCTTCACTGCGAATTGACGTGTTTTCAGAGCTTTTTGCAACAGCTGCAGACCCACTTGGCAAGTGATCCCCTTGTTTCATAACATCACTGTTGAACTCGACCCAGCGATCTCCGGAGTTTGTTGTGACGTTGGCCCCAACATCAGGGTTTTTTCCTTCCTTTTGACACTGAAAAATGCGCGCTCATTGCTCGGGCAACGACAGGTGCATAACATTTGGTGTGCGCGCCATTTACGATTCCCCGGAGCATTTCGGCCCTTGGTCGAACAACATTCCGGTCGCTGGAGAAGCACATTGGAGGGTCCCCAGCACGCGCAAATTATTGAATGGAAAAGAATATGCATACGAAAATGGGAGCGTCATTCTCGATACAGGTATGGAACTCGTTGTGCAATCGTTGTAAGGATCTGATGCTGTCCTTATGAAGGGGCAGCGTTCTGCTATATGGACCCCAAATTTGCCAAAGACCTGTACGACTTGATCCCAGGATCTTTCTACGATTCCCGACCTAAGTCGTCATCATCTCGGCCATTCGGGGTGTATTTGATCCCTTTGGATGTTACACAGGAGATACCTACCGTCCAATTTGACGTAGGCGGAGCTCTTTTCACCCTCGAAGAATTCTTTTTGTCTCGGGAGCAAACGGCCACTCTCCTGTTCAACGGAAAATATTATGTCACAGGACCCATTCAGTCGAAGGAGAACCTTTATCCTGAAAGGTCTCGACCTTACACGGGACCAGATGTCATGGGCAGGGTACGCTCTTTGGCAACGACATGCTTACTGCTTTTTCACCATCATTCGACCAGGTTGCCCTTATGAGCATGGAACTGGTTTGTCAGTTTCCTCAGGATCAACCACACTCGATTTCGTGGAGGAGGAAGGACCGGCGGGTTACCGGCGGAGCGTTAGCATGATGCCGACAGTTGGCTAGAGTTTTATTTTCATCCACTGTTCTGTCTCTGAATATTTGGTCCGTATCTACCATATATCAAGGCCCTCCGGGCATTCCTGGTACCTCTTCCCAGACCCTAGACCCTGTAGCATGTGCAAACATCCATACTCTTTTTTCATGGCTCGCGAGTCTCGTGCGGCCTCGTTCCTCGGCCTACTCGCCTCAGTCTCGCCTCGTGAGAATTGAGAGTTCAGCCTACCCCTAACCATTTATCCAGTTCGGGTTTTTTTTCGTGAGTTTTTAACAACTTTACCCATATCCGGATTTATAGATTATTGCGAGCACAGCGAGCAATTCTACCCTAACACGTGACGAGGACGGGGGATAGAATATGTTGTAAACAAGTACAAAATGATTGGTAGCGGCCGGCAAGCGGCGGGGCAAAAACAGAACTCGGTATCGACTCGGAGTACGTAGTTTCAAAAATCTGTTCCGTCACGGTGCCGCGCCGTTTTTGTTTTCAAAGGAAATTACCAAGTTTCAACTTTCGGCGCATTCGACATCTCAACGCAAAGTGCTTTAGGTGGAGCCGTGGGTATTCGGTACCCATTTCACCTTGTAATGAGTCGACTTGTTTCATTTTGCCGGCGGTGCTGGACGGCAAAAGTTTGAATCCGCTGGGGCAGAGAATTCTCCAGAGAATTTCGGGTAGACACCGCTACCTGAACTCGCGTAGAGCCGCCAACGTTGGAGGTGCTCTGAATCTACAACATAACGAGGTACGAGTTTTTGTATGTTGTAGCGTCTGTTTAGAAGAGACTACTCTGAATCAAAGTTTGATGCATCAAGCTTGTCCGTGGCTCAGTTTTACATTTGGTTTGCACTATGTTCAATTGCCTGGAATAGTATTCCAAGCTCAAGATCCCTCTTTTGGTTTTTCTCTGCCCTCCGACGTGACTGGTGCCACAGCCCGCGCCGTGTGGCTTCAAGGCTTTAAGTTTATGTTTGCGCTTCGATATCTCGGGCTCGGTTCAATTGCGCTGGCCTCCTGCCTCAAAGCACTAATCCAGACCGTTTCGTTAGATGTAATGGTTCAACCCAGGCTGAATATTCCTTTTGCAAGTGACTATTCACGCCGTCAGAAATATTCAATATTGCCAGGCTAATTGAGTCTAAATTATTGCAAGATTCAGACTCAAGAAAAAAGCATTACTTACATTCTCCGCCGCACTCCTTCTCCCTCACATTCACCCTCGCATTCATTTACCTCTTCGAGGACCTGCTGCAAGCCCATGGGAGAGGGCATCCCGAAGCGTCGCGTGCATTATTAAGCTTGCGACGCGTCAACGCGTAATGCGCGCGACGCGTCAAGACGAACCAGTTCACTCCTATTACGAAATATTTTCTATCCGAAATTCTCCCATCTCTTTACACGAAATTCTACCCGAAGGTCTCGCATCAATTACTACATAGAATCTACGCGGAGTCTCTAGAGACAAAGGATTCCAATGGATCCAAAGCTCTCTAAAAGGCGGACGGGTGCGGGGCAGATGCTGAATGATCAAATCATGGTCTTTTGACATAAAGACTCGAGTTCCTCGTGGGTCTCGTCGAGACAATACAACAGGGTAATTGCAAAATGCAAACCAAGACTCAGTAGATTTCTTTGGGTTCTTGTGGCGAAGATAGGGGCTGTGTGATGGTATCAAAGATGACGTAGGGCAACTGGTCACGTTTTTAGCGGACATTCTTGGAGGTCTAGAGCAAAAACTAGAACTACGTTCTGTTTTTGAATGAAAGCACGGTGGCTGAAATCTGTGCCAAAGAAGTGCCTCAAACTCGTTCAATTTTGCGCCACTCCCTCCAATATTGTAAATATTGGTAGTCCTCTGACCTAGCTTTCAATTGATACTGAACTCAGCAGGTAGGATCGAGTTCAAAAACGCTCAGATTAAGGAGAATTAGGTAAGCTGCGCGAGCACCCTTCGCATCAGCGGATCCATATTAGTTTTGACTTTATTTACGATGCCGCCACGATGCCGAATTTCACATGTCATGGCCGAGCAATGCCGGGCGTGATGGCTATTCGTGTTTGAGACCTGGTATCATCAAGGCCCTCCGGGCACCCCTGGTACCTCCGCCAGGATCTTGAGCTCAGAGGTAAAGAAGTATCCGACATCAGATTCAAAGGCACGGCTCGCTCAGTAAGTCTCGCCCGGCCTCGTGCCTCGGCCGACTCGCCTTCCTCGCGAGCCTTTATGCCGATGACTTTCAAACCCCTGCTTGTGAATTTTTCTGAATAGAGTCAAACAGTAATTATCCATAACTGGTGGGATCAACTTGAACGGGAGGCATGAAAAGGTGTGCAGTTGATGGGGAGACAAACGGCGGGTGCAGGAAGGAAGACAGAAAGTGCTGGGGGCTGATGCAGATGGCCTGTCATCACATGAGGACCCAAAGGGGAGGAGGAGGAGGAGGAGGAGGAGGATGTATTACTGCCATGGTCCCTATAAGGAACAAGCAGGTATTGTACCGACATACACATGGCGTCTAATATGTATGCTACAATCGTCAACGGCCTTGTCGCTGTGGTAGCATAGACACCGATAGCGCCTACACATCTCACGACAAGACGGAAGAAGACGGGACCAAAAGTGTTACGGATTCCTGGACCCGAGTTGCAGGAGGAGGTCATAGTTTGGTGTGCATGCACAAACTGAAAGGTCCGCTGGAAAACGGACTCAGACTGTGCAGATCCTGTTTTGCTATGCAGTCAACAAACTTCCGACGGCCCCCCCGCATAACCTACACTGTCTGAGTTATGAGGCACAGAAAATCCCGAGGGCCAATAGCAAGACGAGTATTGTGGTTTCTCAACGCTCAGCAGGTGATCCCCGAGTGTAAGTCCAGTTAGGGCTTTGCAATGCACAGGTACTGCCACAACCGTAAAATACCTCCAGAGACGATGAGGTGCGAGAAGGGCTATTAACAGGTGGTGCATGCGGATCGGCATTTGCCCAGTTTCCGTGAATAGAACGGCGAGCAAGGAGCACAAGTCAAGCACTAGGAGGCGAAGGCAGTGAGCCGACAATGTCCATAGAGAGCTTGCACCCGGATATCAGATAACAGTCGACTCGCGCAACACACGGCTTGAGGTCCCCCTTGACAGGGAGGATCCGCCTCTGTGTTCAAGCGTGCCGTGCTACTGGTACCCCTGGCCTTGGACGCTTTGAGAGCATGATACCGCGCAAGAATGTTCAGGTGGATGGATGAGGTGGTCAATGCGGAGGACGAGGATCGCTCAGGGAAGTAGCAAAGATCATCCATCGAGATTTAATTGCGCTTGAACTGGAACGCCAGATTGTCATCCGCTTGTTCCGCCTAGGTGACTCGACGAGCGTTTACTAGTAGATGCGTGTCGTCCTCATGAGGCAGTAACCGTGCTTCTGTGGCATGAAATACTCCACAGAGTTGTGGACGTCGAGTCCCCGGAGAACAACCCGATGAGCGAGCGGAAGGGCAGCCAGTCGAACTTGACAATGTTCGTCATGCGCGCATACAACAGTCCGACCGCAGTCGCGCAATATCTGTGTACAGGAACACTTTTGTCGTGTGTCATGCTGCTGAATGATTTCACGCAAAGCTTCCTATTGATCTTTTGGATGTCTTTCACTGAAAGCCCGGTGCGGAAGGGTTGCCTCCGACGTTCCAGCACGAGTCCAATGTCATCTCCAGAGGTCTGCGGCGAAATCCTCCGGGAGTATGTGGAAGTGAACGAGCCACACAGTTGGTAATCCGGCGTCGCGGAGAGCATGAAGTCGGAAGCAGAGATCGTCGGGCCTCGGTAAGCTGAAGTCTCACGTACTCAAAGGCGGGCCGATGAGCTGCCATTGTTAGGGGCTACTCCATTCACCGCTAAGACAGGAGTACTTTTGCTCACTGCCCGAGACAGCCTGAAGCCTACTCTACGGCAACGGCGAAATTGGCCGTCCAGGTTCACACAAAGAGTGCGGAAGACGGTCTTTTGAATCTTGATCTCCTTCCACAATCTCATGTCAAGCTTCTCCGCCGTTCAAGAGTAACATTGCAGACAAGTTTGCCCCTTTTGATTCATCGTCGACGAGCCATTCATGGACCTCAGGACAGTGCAATGCCCTTATAGACTGTACTCCCCAGCACTGAGTTCACTGTCCGACTTTCCTGAGCGTGTGCTCGGCGTTGGCAGTCTTCTCTTGTTTTGCACATGGGTGTCAGGAGGAGAGGAATCGGGAGGAAATACAATATCCTTGATGCCAAAAACATTTCTTTAATTTTTTATTTACTAAATTAAGGCGCGAAAATATTCAGATCAGTGTTTCATGTATGATCGTGTATTGATCGGTTTTTTTACATTTCGTTTTGTAGACCTGGACCTAAATCGGTACCAGGAACTTCGTAGTTTTTTCCGGTGATTCAAAGTTGCTTCCGTTCCTCCTCGTTCAGACTCTCGCCGCATTCATTTCAGTCCCTTTTGCTTCCTTGACTCTTCGCGTATTTCCAGCCGCGGCAAACCCAAAATGGAAAGAGCAACGCTTTCCACCCGAGTGGCAATTTACATCAACGCCACTTCGTCATCTTCACAACCTTACAGCCGCTCCGCCTGTTGCAATAGATCATATTTTTTATCCTACATACCATAGCTTTGAGCGAATAGCAACCCAGCGAGTAACGAGTGACGGTGAAAGAAAAACAAAGGGTCTCTTGAGCTACATAACAAGTAATCAGAGGAAAAAGGGATAATTGCGATGTGGATATGCTAGAGGATGTGGTGAGCGCCGATAACACGACAGATAGATGGGAGAAAATGAGTGATTGGTACGACAAGATAGATGGAGCAGTGCGCACTGCGAATAGTACGAATAAAATAAAAACGGGCGAAAGAGCAGTGACTGATCATAACTTGAGCTCGGTGAGGACCCGTCTGGCGAGCATCTGATACTGCCAGCCGTCTCCCCCAGCTCGCCGGAACTGGATGCCATGTAACGGCAGCCAAGGTACCTGTACTCGTTGATTAGCCCACGGTTTCGAGATAGTACGGAAGGAAAGAAGCGCACTTTTACAATATTAATTTCGAAGCGCACGCCCAGAGAGTTATGCGCCATGCTCTCGAACGTTATTCGATCCATCTCTCCCGAAGCTTGCGGGTCGAAGGACGGGCTCAAAGGAACGTCGGACCCGAGGTCGGAGTGGATTGAGCGCAACTTGGAGTTGAGGGACACTGAAGAGGGGGGTTTGGTGACGACGTGAGATGATGCCATCGACGGACGGCCGCCCATCTCAGCGGGGACGGAGGGCGCAGCGTCGGGGACGACGAGCGGCTGGTGTGCACCGTTAGGTATCAGAGCGCTAAGCGGTCTATCCAGATCCCGTCCCCTCCCGAACGGCATGGGGCGCTCCTGGCTCTTGACGCGCCGGATACTGAAGGAGAGCCGCGACACGCGCTTTGTAACGCCTGTGCGAGGAGGCAACGGCGCCACCACCTCGCCCGAAGACGGGAACGACTGCATGCCGTGCGAGTCCGACGAGGGTGCATCGTGAACGGGAATGGTGATGGAGGGTAGGTGGATGCATTCAAAGCCACTCTTGTTCTGCCAGTACCGCACCTGCATGCGGTCAAGCACGCGTCGAATGTCCGCCTTGATGACCGGCGGCGGTTTCGTCGATGTTGTGGCGACGCTAAGTATCCGGACCATCAGCCAGAGAAATGCAAAAAGAAGACATAAACGCACCTGAGTAACCCCTTCAAGAACACCGGTTTCGGGTCCTTCTCACCCCCCTGCCGCTCGTTGTCATCCGTATGCCCATCCCGCGCCTCGCCATCCGAGACCTCTTCCGGCCGTTCCAGCATATCGCCCTCCGGCACGGTCGTAGGGAAAATGCGATCTGCCTTGGGCAGCGTCGTAGCGTCGTACCCCGACCCCATCATCGACGTCTGCCGGTATCGACCAACCGTCCCGCCCGTCAGAATCCCACCGCCCACACTGCTCCGCCGCTCGTGGCGCGCGGCACGCGCCGCAGGGTCTATGATCGACGCAGCGCGTCGACGTACGCTACCAAACGCGCGTTCAATGGACGGGGACGCTGGAGGCGGTGAGTGGGTAGGAGCAGTTGTCGATGGCGGAGGGACAGGTACAGGGGCAGTGGGAGTCGGGGTATCTGAGGTGGCGGGGGTATCCGAAGCGGTGGGGGTATGGGTGGTGGCAGGCGGCTCTGCGGCGTCTTTGACAAGCTCCTTGTCCTTGTCTTTTTCCTTCAGCTTCTCCCTCTCCTCCTTCGGCTTCTCCCTCTCTCTACCCTCCTTCTCACTCTCCTTTCCCCTCTCCTCCCTCTCTCCAGGCCGCGGTTCGTCATGCGGCTGCGTGGGCACAGTGGGACCCAGGATGCTCGCGCGCTTCGAATGGTCTCGTCGCCGAGCTGTACCCGGACCCGCACCACTATCATGCCGCCCTGCGCCGGCCCCAATGAAGATGCTCCCAAACCTGCGCAGGAGCGTCGTCCCTCCATTCATAGTCTGCCCGCGCTCCCGCCGTCTGGACTTGTGCTCCTCCTCGTCCTTCTTCTCCGGCTCCTTCCGCGACTCCGTCTTAACCACCTTCGACTCTGGCTCCGCAACCTCTGGAGCAGCAGCCTCTTTCTCATCGGGTTTCGGGGGAACTGGGGGCGGCGGTGTTTCCGTCGGACGGTCGGGAAGGCTAGTGGTGGTGGCGACGGATGGATTCGAGGGTGGTGCATCTTGGCGCTCGAGATGTGGTGCGGCGCTCATGGGCCAAGGTCTCGTCGAATGACCATTAACATCCCTCTCAGTCGGCGTCTTCTCGTCGTCCTCGACTTGGACGGTAGCGTCACTCGTAGCAGCACCATTGACAACCGCCGGCGGGACAGGTGCCTCCGGCACGACTTCCCTCCTCCGCACACTGGGCTCCGGAATCGACAGCTTGGGCACCTCGACGGCGACGGGCGATTCCACGCCCGTCCTCTCAGTCTCAAAGAACCGGCCCTCCTCCTCCGGCTCTTCCGATCCTCGGTCATCTTTCACGTACACCTGTCCGTTCTCCGCCCTGTTGTCCGGCGTCGCGAGCCCCGCAATGCTGACCTGGCTGCTCGCAAACACGCCGACGCCGTACACCTGCTCCCGCTCGAGCTTCTCGCGCGCGAGGAAGTACATGCTCACGAGCGGGTGGAACCCGCCCGTCGGGTCCTTCGGCGGCGGCACGGTTGGTGTTGACGCGCCCGGCGACGGCGGAGGTGTTGCCGTGAAGATACGGCGGTACAAGTCGAGCCCGCTGAAGCGCCGCCGCTTCGAGTGGTCGCTCGGGCTCGGCGGCGGGGAGAGCGCCCCGGGACTGGGAGGCGGGAGGTCGGAGATGAGGTGCCCGCTGCGGCGGTGCTCGTACGCGAGGACTGCGTGTGCGTATTCGTCCGTCGCGAGGATGGCTTGGAGCTTCTCAAGGACCTCCTCGACGTCTGCGCCAAAGTCGAAGCCGGCCATGTGTGCGACTACGGATGGGTCGATGTCTGCGGGGCGGAGGGGTTGTCGCGGGGGGAGGTGTGAGGTGGGCGGGGCAGAAAAACCGCGGGTCATCCATGGGTGAGCTGCGATTTCGCTGAGCTTTGCACGGCGGGTTGGGTTGATGACGAGCATGCGGGAAAGGAGATGTTTGCATTCTGTTTCGGGGTCAGCGAGGCGGCGGCGGAAGGGTGAGAACAAAGTACATACCGGGACTGAGCCAGACAGGGTACTCGACCAGTCCGCGCTTGATCTTTGCGTGCAGGGCGGGCATGCTTTCATCCTCGAAGGGGACTTTTCCACAGACGAGGGTGTAAAGGACAACGCCGAAGGACCAGATATCGACCTCAGGGCCGGTGTAGAGTTTCGCATTGAGCAGCTCCGGTGCCGCGAAATACAGACTCCCACAAAACGTTGACAGATGGGAGGCGGGGTCGTACAGATTTGAAAGGCCGAAGTCGATGATCTTTATATTTCCCGTTTGCGAGATGAGGATGTTCTCGATCTTGAGGTCGCGGTGGACGACATTGTTGCGGTGGCAGTAGTCGAGGGCGGAGGCAATCTGGCGTGCAAATTTCCGAGCGACGCTTTCGCGGAGACGGCCGTGGGCAATGATAAAGTCGAGCAGTTGCCCGCCGTTAACATATTCAAAGACCATATAGTAGTGATTTGGGTGCACGATCATCTCCCGCATGCCGCAGATGTACGGGTGGTGCAGGAGAAGCGAAAGGCCCGCCTCCCGCAGCGTGCGGGTCTCCTTTCCCGCCTCCTTGGCGGACTGCGACGGGTCTCGCGCCCGTGGAAGGATTTTTACGGCAAGCTGCAAATGGCCGCCAGTCAGCATGAATGGATACGAAAGCAAGGCACACGAGCGAGCGGACCTTCTCCCCCGTTATATTGTGGGTCGCGAGCTTGACTTTGCCCATTGAGCCGGCGCCGAGGGTCTTGCTGAGGGTGTAGTCGCCCAGGACGCGGTTAGAGCGCTTGGCCTTGCGGGGCGGGGGGATTTCGGCGACATCGTATGCCGTGGGTGCCATAAGAGATGCGGGACTGCCCTCTGGGTTAGTAGCCCTAGAAATTATTGTTTGTGCGGTTTCCCCACAGTCGCCAGCGCGGTGGATGGCAAAGGTGCATGCCGGATGGATGGCGGGCTGTGTTTCGTGATCCAGCCCCGGCTAACAAACTTGAAATCTTATCTTTCGTTCCTTGATTACCGTTCTATCTTTGTGAATGTCAAAAACCAATCGAAATGGATCGAGAACTTCGAGAAGTGGTTGCGGAATGGACGAGGAGGTCCGGTAGATCACCCAACAAGTCCTACGGGTTGTGTGCGGCAAAAACACCCCAAAAATCATATTGGTCCATTTGTGCAACCTAATGGAATAGAACGCGTGCTGAACGATCGTTTGCATGCGAGCGATCGGTTGCCGATTGGGGGGAAATTCGGAAAATCGGAAAATCAAAGGAAAATTCAACAGCAAAGGCCAGAAGTTCGACACAAGCTCAGAGAAAGGCTTCAGATTCGACGCATTCGCGACCGCAGTAATTTCCTTAGGGAGAAAGTTGATCGAGCTCGCCGCTCGGGATGGCAGAAGAGATGGAAGTTGAGCGGCAGTCGCGATGTTTGGTTCGGAAGTGCGATGGTCAAATATTTGGCTGCAGCCTCTCGGGACAACTCTCGGGACAACTCTTCCTCCACTCGAGTCCCATCCACTACGCTTCAAACGAACGAGGACAACCTCTGGCTGGCGCTCAAGAGCCCTTTAATCAACATGTCAAACTGATTCTGTTCTTGGTTCCGTCTGTCGAAATGGCAGACCAAGAGTAGACAGCTTCTAACTCTCCTCGATCTCCTGCTATCTGGCTTCTGTGCTATCCAAGACATGACACTGACTAGCGAAGCTACACTCATGTACCTCGAGCGAGATGCCTCCAAGTTACTTCTTCAAGACGAAATGAAAGTCTCAACGGCCCACGGGGATGCCTCATGCCACTGGATCGTCGTTCATCTTCAAGTCTTCGGCGAAGTCTATTTACATCGTGCGGTCCCTTCAAACTAACCTTCACACGATCGCCCAACATCGAGTCGGACCAACGCTGCTTGATCGAACGATGTGCAAAAGGGTGCTCAACGATTAACTGGCCGAAAAGAAAAGGTGGACTGGAGCTAGTGCCGCTGCAGCCAGTGGATGTGAAGATCGGAAGCACGATTCAGAACGAATCGGTCCTAGAGCTCGAGCTCCCTACCTCCGGTCCATCTTGGCCGAAGCTCTGTCAGTTTTGAAGCCCTCGAAGCTTGATGTCGAAGCCTCTCAGGCTTTATCGTTCCGTGTCATCAACTCCCAAAATATCTCAATCGGCACTGTCCGAAGATCCTCTTGTTCGCAGTTGAACGAATACTGGGGTGTGGATGAGGTCCTCCAGGCACCAAGGATCCACACGATCGACACTGGGTGAACGGCGCCAACGGAACTTGAAGGCGCTGGAGCAAGCCTCAAGGCCCACCCAAATTATCCGCTTTGCTCTTCACGATCGTTCACTCAGTTTCCAGCGCCTCGTGCGATGCAAAGGAAACGTAGCAAGACGCTTGCAGTAAAAAGTATTTTCGACCTGCCCGTAGCAAGTTAAAACCAAGGTCCGGTTGGGCGATGCATACCGTGAACCTCACCGAGTATCGGCCAATCAAGAGGTGGGAACTTCCAAAGAACCTCAGACCGAAATCATCCAAATTGGTTTCAGGTGCTTGTCGACCACCGCAGTTCTTTGGTATTTGTTGCTGGGCGGCATTGTACGTCCGCACTGACCTGGATCTCGTCTCGAATTAGGTCTTCAGCGGGGTATAAGCATCTCGTGCGTTTGTGCCCGGTAAAATTGTGGATAAAATACAATAAAAATACCTGAATCTCCTACACCCGCTCCCCTCTCCCAGCTCCCCCTCTCCGTATTTTACTCAACTTGAACTCTATTATTTTCTGCTGTGGAGAGCGTTATGAATCACATTGTCACAGTCACACTCCAGCTTATGTCCCGCCAACGACCTGCGTCGATGCCGCCGCAGGCGCAAGCCCCGGAGCCTGCGGTGGACGATGCCCGCACAAAACCAGCAACCGCCAAGCGTTCCAACAGAATTCTGGGTGATTACACCCTCAGCAAAACCTTGGGTGCAGGGTCAATGGGAAAGGTCAAACTGGCTACCCATAATATTACGGGCGAGAAGGTACAGTGGATTTTGTCCGTTAAATAGGGCTAACTCGTCTCTAGTTGGCCGTAAAAATTCTACCGCGGACGATGAGCACAGCGCCGAAGGACGCCAGCAAGGAGACCCGGACGCTGCGCGAGGCAGCATTGTCCATGCTCCTCCACCACCCCTACATCTGCGGCATGCGCGAGATGATCGTCCACCAGCACCACTACTACATGGTCTTCGAGTATGTCAACGGCGGCCAGATGCTCGACTACATCATCTCCCATGGCCGGCTGCGAGAGCGCGTAGCACGCAAGTTTGCCAGGCAGATCGCCTCGGCTTTGGACTACTGCCACCGAAATAACGTCGTCCACCGCGACCTCAAAATCGAAAATATCTTGATTTCTCAGACGGGGAACATCAAGATCATCGACTTTGGCTTGTCGAATCTCTACGACCCGGTGGCGCATCTCTCGACCTTTTGTGGGAGCTTGTACTTTGCGGCGCCGGAACTACTCAACGCAAAGGTCTACACGGGTCCTGAGGTCGATGTCTGGTCGTTTGGGGTCGTGCTCTATGTCCTCGTCTGCGGCAGGGTGCCATTTGACGACCAGAGTATGCCGGCGCTACATGCCAAGATTAAGCGCGGTCTGGTCGAGTACCCAGTCTGGCTCAGTGCTGGTGCGTCTGCTTTCTATCTCGCTTCATTTCGGTTCCTCATAATAATTTGCGCTAGAATGCAAACACATCCTCTCCCGCATGCTCGTTACAAATCCTGCCCTCCGTGCCCCCCTCCACGAAATCCTCGCCCATCCATGGATGCTGCGCGGCTCCTCCGGTCCACCTATTCCCCATCTCGTCCACCGCGAGCCCCTGCGCCCGCAGGACATCGACCCTCAGGTCATCCGCGGCATGGCTGGCTTTGAGTTTGGCGCTGACGACTCGGAAATCTCCGATAAGCTCCTCGCTATCCTCGAATCTGATGCTTACACGCGCGCCGTCCGTGCCTGGGACCGCCGTCGCGGTGGACCCCTCTCCACGACACTCTCCGAGGCCCCTGGCGCCTGGGAACCTCCTCACAACGACCCCGCCTCTGCCTCCTCCCTCTCCGTCTCATCCGCCGGGGGCACCCCCGCCTCCCCGCGTAACAGCTCCGATAAGAAGCGTCGCTTCAGCGGCTTCGACTTTTACCGTCGCAAGCTGTTCGCCTCACCGTCACCGTCACCCACACCGTCAAACCCCTCCCAGCCCGCACCGTCCACGAGCGCGCTCAGTCTGGGCCTCGCCCCAGAGGACCGCGACCCGACGCGCGGCTTCCACCCGCTCGTCAGCATGTACTACCTTGCCCGCGAGAAGATGGAGCGCGAGCGGGTGTACGGTGCGGGTGTGTTCGCCAGCAGCCAGGTCAGCGTCGCCGCGGACGACAACGCCGCGCCTGGATCCTCTGTCCCGCCGCGTGAGAAGGAGAACGTCGCCGCGCCGCGCGAGAACGGGCGCACCGCGGAGAAGGAGAAGGCGCGGGAGCGGAAAGCAGACTACAACATGCCGCTGCCGCGTTTGCCCGTGCCCGAGACGAGTCACTACTCGGGCATGTCGTACGACGCCGACGCGCAGCCGCCAACACCGACGGTGAACGGGACGCATGTGAATGGCACGGGGGTGCCGAGTACACCGATTGTGCCCGTTGCGCCGTCGCCGACGGCTGTTTCGTTCCACCCGCAGCCGCGCGCGCGGGATGCCGGTGTCGGGGTGACGGTGACGCCGTCGAGTCCCGGGGGGCCGCGGAATCGCGAGCGGGCAGGAGGGGATGAGGCGCCCGGGAGAGCGGGGACGCTCACGCCGATACGGGCGCCGCCTGCGAGCACGCATCGGCGGAGTCACAGTCTCAGCCAGCGGCCGACGGTGTTGCGCGGGTGGGGCGGGATGTTTGGGGGCGATCGGGTCGAGGAGGAGGGCCCGAAAACGGCGGGGCCGGAGCTTGGGGGCTTTGCTGAGCGGCAGAGGGAGCGCGAGAAGGAGAAGGAGCACGATCATGGGTCGATATCGTTATCGGGCGGCGCGACGCTCGTGCGCAAGTTTGGCAGCATGCTCGTTGGGTCTGGGCGGCATGGGGATGATAGCACAGGTCGACGCACGCCGTCCAAGCGCGCGACGATACTTGGTGGTCTGGCGACGACGCTCTCGCCGCGGTCATCGCGGGACGACGGGCATCGGGAGCGGTCGATCGATGAGAAGGAGGAGGGTGTGGCGAAGGAAGGTGCGGTGCCTAATGTCACCATCGCCGCACCGCCTCCCGCCAAGTCGGTATCGCACAGTCAAAGTCAGCCGTTTGGAAGTGTCCATCGGCGGGCGGCGACTGTTCTGGATCCTGCGGGGCGTGCGGCGCGACATGAGCGGCGGAGTAGCACGGGTGCGGCGATGTTGAATGCGCTGCAGGGTGGTGGGACGACGGGGCGTCACCGGCGGCCATCAACAGGGCACAATGGGACGCGGCCAAAGGCGGATCGGATGTTCTCCAAAACGGAGGAGGAAGGCGGCGTTGTGGAGGAGGAGCCCGATGAGGAGGCGGCTACGGATGGGGAGATGGACGGGCGGAATGGGCACCCGGAGGACTTCCGGTCGGAGGACGAGCGGCATACCAACGAGAAGGACTTCAAGCCGGTGTTCTTGAAGGGGCTGTTCAGGTATTTATTAACCCCTTCTTTTGCGGTACTCTGCTAATGTGCCTGCGTGAATAGTGTTGCTACAACGTCGACGAAGTCGCCGCCGGTCATCAAGGCGGATATTCGTCGTGTACTGGATCGGATGCAGGTGCAGTATCGGGAGAATAAGGGTGGATTCGAATGCATCCACCTGCCGTCCATCGATATGTCCTCTGTTGAGCGGCCGACTACACCCCAACGCCATCATCACCGTCAGGAAGCATCGTCCGGCTCAGAAAATACACGGGACACGCCGGCGTCGCCGACACCGCGACCCAGTCTTGTTAAGAAGGTGTCGAAGCTATCCTTTGGCATTCGGCGGGACAAGAGTCGGGAGCGCGGGGATCGTGATGTTTCGCTCGACAAGGAGCGGGAGCGGGAGCGAGAAGCGCGGCCGTCAGGTACAACGTTGACAGCGACTCCGAGCAGTGGCTCCTCGTCGTTCTTCAACGTAACGGCGCACCAGTCCATGCATGCTCCGGAGCCCAAGGCCGCCGCAGCCCCCGTTCCCAACGGCACCGCAGCCCCCCACCATTCGCTCGACGTCGAGACTGCGCCTTCGTTACGGTCGCCCTCGCCTGCCTCGGTGAAATCAAAGGTCCTGCCACCAATACCTCGAGACTTTGCGGCGTCGCCTGGCCCAATGAGCCCTGGCCCGCTGCCGACGGGGGAGGTAGACCGGGAGGTGTTCGAGAGCATGGGGAATAACACCCTGAGTGTGCGCTTCGAGATCAATATCGTAAAAGTGGGTGTTCTTTCTTTTCGTATCCTTTCGATGAGCAAGGCTAACGGTTCGTGTTACGTTCTAGGTACCCTGGCTCCCTTTGCACGGGATCCAATTCCGTCGCGCTGGCGGGGACGGCTGGCAATACCAGATGCTCGCCCGACGTGTCCTCACGGAGCTCAAATTATGACGACCATGCTTTTCCCTCTTTCCTCGGCATCTCCTTCGTTCCCTTCGGCTATCATACTGATCCTCGCTCTTTGACTTGGGTTTTCCTCACTTTTATCATCTTTCCACTCATTATGTCTCGCTTGTCTATATCGCCACCCATTCACGCATACGTAGCATATGATCCTCGCTATTTTTGGCTCCGTATGTGCCAGCTGAGTACACGTACGCTAGAACTTCGGTCTGCTTCGTGCTGCCAAATTTGTTATTACGTATGATTTTGCTGCTCGGCTATTTATGCGTACAGGCGTAGGCCCGTACTATCAAGATATAATGCACAATGGGAATATATTCCAGCTCGTCTGTCAAATTGATGGTGTATGGATTGATCGGAAGGAGATTCGGATGTTCTCGGAATTCCAGAATTACCCAATTGGGTGGAAAGCGTTGCTGTTTCCGTTTTGGGTTTGTCGCGGCCTAGAAATACGAGAAGAGTCAAGGAAGCAAAAGCGACTGAAACGAACGCGGTGAGAGTCTAAACGAGGGGGAACGGAAGGGACTTTGAATCACTGGAAAAAACTGTGAAGTGGTAGATACACATATTACTGTGGATGAGAATATCACAACTCAAGCGACAGTCGGTATCATGCTACAGATCTGGGCCGATAATCCGCTTGACCTTCCTCCTCCACGAAATCGAGTGTGGGTGATCCTTGGGAAACTGACAAACCAGCTCCATGCTCATGAGGGCAACCTGGTCAAACGGCGGTCAAAAAGCATTATACATGTCCAAAAGGCGTACCCTGCCCATGATATCTGGACCCGTGTAAGGTCGAGACATTTCAGGATAAAGGTTCTCCTTCGACTGAATGGGTCCCGTGACATAATATTTTCCGCTGAACAGTAGAGTGGCCGTTTGCTCGCGAGACAAAAAGAATTCTTCGAGGGTGAAAAGAGCTCCGCCTACGTCAAATTGGACGGTAGGCATATCCTGTGTAACACCCAAAGGGATCAAGTACACCCCGAATGGGCGAGATGATGACTGAGTAGGTCGGGCATCGTAGAAAGATCCTGGGATCAAATCGTACATGTCGCTGGTAAATTTGGGGTCCATATAGCAGAACGCGGATCCTTCAGAAATACAGCGTCAGATTTGTAGCGAACGCACAGCCAGTTACTTCCCTGTATCGAGAATTCGTTTTTATATGAATATTCTCGTCCATTCAACAACTTGCGCGTGCTGGAGACAGCCCAATGTGTTTGACCAGCAACCGGAACGTTATTCGACCAAGGGCCGAGGAGCTCTGGGAGATGGTAATGGGGGCGTACACCGAATTGTTATGCATCTGTCGTTGTCCTAGCATTGAGTGCGCATTTTGAACGTCAAAAGAGAGGGAAAAACCCGGATGCTGGAGTCAACGTAACAACAAACTCCGGTGATTGCTGGGCCGAGTTCAGCAGTGATATTTATTATGAGCCAAGGGGATCACTTGCCAATTCTTTCTGTAGCTGTTGCAAAAAGCTCTAAAAACGCATCAATTCGCAGCGAACAAGCAGAGTTCTTTTTAACATACCACAGGTTCATCGCGATTGAAGAGAGATTTCCTGCGCAGCGTTAGTATAGATATACATATTCGTTGGTGAAAAACTCACATTTCGCGGCTCAAACCAAGGATTCCGGATGCAGGAGAAGTCGCGAAATTCTTCGAAACTTTGTGGGCCACCCCGAACGTCATCCGCAACCAATCTCTATTTTTCTCGGCGCCAGACGGCGGCGGGGATGATTTGAGGTGAAAATAGTCAGAATAGAGCTTGTACGCTGCGTAGCAGTTTCGAATCACCGTTGTACCAACGAAAGTAGGTGACTCACAAACAGTACTTCCATCGCCGTAGGAAATGGCATGTTCTGCGGAGCTGTGTAATACGTTTGTGCTATTGTTCTTGAAAGCCCAAAATCGGGCTCGTTGACCCGGCGCGCCTTTCGGGCCGTCTTTGCCCTTGCTTTCAGTTCCATATACCCACTACGGATAAAATGGTGAGTAAGTAGGGTGCTGAGGGGAAAACTGACATCTCGGAAGAGCCTACACAAGATATGTCAGGAGATGAGCAGTTGCACAAACATAGAATTAGTCGTTTCATTGCACTCACCAAGATCCATTTCCATAGAGAATGTTTGCGTTTCTAGCTTCTCGTCGGGGTTTCCGGTGGTCTTTGGATCCACAAATATGGGAGGACCGTTGTATTTGCAGATGCGAAATGGACTCACAATTTCCCCCAGGACTCGGCGAACTAATGAATCAGCGCGTGCGAGTCTGTAGGGTTGGAAACATACACCCCCCGACGGATGCTGTAGGAATTCTACAGGCCAACCACTCATCGTGCGAACGCGTTTGACGCGCTGGAGCTGGACCTTCAGTGTTGTAAACGGGTATGGCCGTCGAGGACTCTAAGTTCATGGCCGTCGTAGTGTGATGGCCAGGTGATACGTCGCGCATATAGTCGACCGGTCTCACACCCGTAGGAGGTCGTTCCGGCGAAGATGGATATGCCTGCAGAGTTGAATGGTCGAATCCCTTCTGACAGCGAAGGCCAGCGCACCGTCCCTAGATGTTTGCGGTCACATACTAAGTATGTGGTGAAGGTCGAGACGTTGCTCACGTCGTTGAACTGGTCTTCGAGGCTGAGGTGGGGGAATTTCAATGGGATAGTAAAACCTCCCAGCATGTTTTTGAGGGGAAGGGGTGTGGATCCCGTCCAGAGCGTATTTGACTTTTAAAGAAGACACCAGCTAGACTCTGCGGAGAAACGGATCCAACGGGAGCTTTAAAGCCACAGAGACAAGTATCGATATCGAGATGGCCGTTTCGCTGATTGGGAAAAGATCTGCCCGTTTTCCCCGCGTTCTGTGGTAGTTCAATCTAAACGAACTGTCCGAGTCCGCGGTTCCCCCACACGCCGCAAGGTGGCCGTGAGGTTTTGCAAGGTGTGTGAAACCCAGGTACATACTGGGAAATTTTCGGTACATTACGAAGATGTCTTCGCGCCCCCGGGCTGGATCGATGAAGCTAAGCTGGATGAAGGCACTACATATAGAAGAGTCACAGCACCGTGACTATCACGGTGGGCGCGCCGAAGCGGCACAGCCACGCCTCGTGTTTGCACCCACCCGCCATAGGCAAAGTTTTGTCTGTTGCAGCCCAGCATTTACTGGCGCATTTATCTTCTTCGAAAGCCGCGACGATCCCCCTTCAGCAACCTACTTCACTCATCGACGTCCCAACTGATGTCCTGCACATTATCCTCGCCTTTCTTCTCGACATGTTCACGGAGGACCAGCTAGAATACCGGACTTCTGGGACGAGGAGCCGTCCCGTAGGGCCCGCCTCATTCCCCTCTCTGCAACTTATCGTTATCTGAGGGAACAGACAAGGCCCCTGATATTTCGTCAAGTATCGAACTGGTCCAAGGGCGCGCCGCGCGCAGACGTATGGCCCGAGGCATTATGGCCGTTCATTGTGTAAGTTGGATTATTCACTTTCATATTCGGTGGTCTCATTTTCATTCTAGCGAAGTAAACCTTCGCGATCGTTCAGTCCGTCATCCAAATCCCATTGCACTCTCCGTCGACGTACTCGCGGCATTACCACTGATGCCCTCGCTCAATGAAGTCATTCTTCATCTGGAAATCCCCGTTCCATCCCAACTCCTGCTTGGGCTTTCTCTAGCGCCACAGCTGAGCTCGCTCGAGATCCTTCGGGCCCGTCTGGATGGTCCACTACCGCCGCTCGCTCCTCTGTCATTCCCTTCCCTTCAAGACCTTCTGATTTGCGTCTGGAAATTCACCGCCGTGGTCATCTCTCGTGACGTTGTCCCCGAGATCGAACGCGAAAATGTCGCTGTAATATTGCAGTCTGTCTGCAACAGGTTGATGACACTGAGCATCTCCGGCGACCTGTTGTCAAGCAAATTTCTTCCGATACACTGGCCGCATCTTTGGAAATTTATGGTCACAGAGCACACACCTACGCCGTTCCTTACGGTGTCAGATATCACTGCTCAAATGCCAGCGCTCCAGGAACTCGCTGTACTGTATTCTGCCGACCTGAGTCGACCGGCAGGAGAACTGCGGCCTCCGTTCACGCTGGGTCTTCCTAGCGGGTGTTTGCTGACGGCAGGGTCTCCACGCCTTACTTCCGTGACACTCTCTAACTTGAAACCTGATGATCCCGTCTTTCGACAACTTCCTTCTACCCAGGAGGCACTTCATGTGGTGGCCACATGGGATCTCTACATCCCAGAGTCTTCTGCTCCTAAACAGACACAGGAGATCCCTTTAACACCTGTGACAGTATTGATTGTGATAGAGCACATCGCTCACCTTTCACAGCTTGTGGAGTTCACTTTGACGCTAGATCACTTCCTGACTCCGGACTTGATCAAGATTGTGAGCGACGCGTTCCCATACCTCCGCTTATTGGAACCGGGGAACTCGAAGTACCCTTTCGGCGACGAACTCGTCGAGGATGTCCGAGATGTACGCTTTCGTTCTGTGTTTTTATTGTTATATTGACTTTTCATATAGTTTGCACTTGTAGAGTCTCTGTCACGTCTGGCATCCCTTTCCTGTCTTCGTATCTCCCTCAACTTTTGGCGAGGTGTCCAACTTGACCAGGGGCGTACCCGGCTGTGCCGTGTGGCCCAAAGCGATTTGGTCGTTTATTGTGTGAGCTTCACGACTTGCGCATTCTTCATCAACTTTTTTTTTCTTCTAACCAAGTGACCCTTCGAGATTCTTCCGCGCGTCATCCGAACCCTATCACACTTTTCACCGATTTATTCGCGGCATTACCGCGGATGTCCTCTCTCACCAAAGTCATTCTTCGAGTCTTCGACTCGACATCGCCATCCCATCCCAGCTAATTCTGGCGCTTTCTTCAGCACCACAGCTGAGCTCGCTCGAAATCCTCCAGGCTCGACTTGATGGACCTTTACCGCCAGTCACTCTTGGTTCATTCCCGTCCGTCGACACCCTTCTTATATGTATCTGGAAATTCACCGCCGTGATCTGTTGCACTGTTGCAGTCAGTTTCCAGCACCCTGACGACATTGAGCATTTCTGGAGATCTGCTGTCGCACGAATTCCTCCCGATACACTGGCAGCATCTGCGGAAATTCGTTATCACCGAACATACCCCTCCATTCAGATTGACCAGCGGCTTTGCATCCGGGCTGTCGTTTCAGCGAATCCTGGGACCATTTCCATTTCGTCTTCAATGTTTTATAAAATCTCCCAAAATATCGGATCCTGGGTCCAATGACGAAAATTCTAAGAACAGCAGCAATTCAGCTCAGTAAATGCATGATCCCAACCGCGGGAAACACCTTTACACCGCTAGCTCCAGCACCTCAACTGAGGGAACACTTATCGTGCTGTCCAAATTGATTAAGGTGTGAGTCCCACTTCTGCGCGGCGACAAAACATCCTGAAATCTATTCTCTCTAAGGTCCTATTTCGCATCTGCGGTATGTCATAGTGGTAGTTGCTCAATTCGAGAAATACGCGGGCCCTGAATGCGCGAGTTCAACACGGCCTTCGCCATTTATTTGGAATAGTTGAGTGTATTTTGCGGCTTCGCATATTGCATTCCACTCTCACGGCGTTATGGCACTGTTGCGCGGACATCAGGGTGCGGGAGTTATATTGGTTGAATGTATTTTGTGGCTTTGCATAATGCATTCCACTCTCATGGCGTTGTGGCACTGTTGCGCGGATATCAAGGTGCGGGAGTTGTATAGCGATAAATTTGACAGCTATCTGATGATGAGCGCCTAATCTTCTGGCTTGTGAGGCCAATCCAAAGCTGCAATATAAAACTCCCAACATCTGGACTCGCCGGCAGACCTGCTCACTCTTCATCTCTCTTCTATAGCCAGACATGTCGTCGAAAGTGGACTCCTCAAAAGGTGGGTTACAATGCGCTGTATTCGTCCTCGTGCCAGAGACGACTAGCGCTGCAGAACCCAATGTCGCTTCGGCATCGGTCCCGGGTAGGCTCGCAGTTCGCCTTCTTTCAGGTACGGCTACATCGTATTTTGCCCCCGATACCGATTCTTACCCAGACCCATATGCGGTCAGGACGCGGGTTGGCGCTGCCCGATGATGTTCCGGTACCAGAAACCATCCAGAAGTTCCTACGCACCCCACCACACCGCGAATTCATGGAACGCACACGATATCTCCCCTACGTCGTCCTGGAATTCGACAAGAATGAAATTTTCATCGATGCAATGAACGGGGACCTCTCTACTCCGGTGTGGAACTATCGAGCCCACTTGTTCGTCGAGTTTGTTCGCTCGGGTTCGCTTCGTTCACATCTTCTAGTGATGTGTCTCGTCCCTCCAAGGTATCCGTGTCGGCATATTTAAGGACAGACAAAACCTTGCAGAGCCAGAACTTTGACATGGGCAACGATCTGTTTTTGGCACGTGTAACGGTGACCGATGTAGTAAGCTTTGCTTCCATCTCTCTCCCGGTCGGTTTGTAACTAAATTCGCAGTACAACTCGGACCAGTGGTATCCCGCCACTGTCGGACGCGGCTCCTTCAACCTCCGACTTGAGCTTTGGCAGCCTACCCGCGACCCGACTTTATCCATCGAGGTTTTCGATCTCCTCAAGATTATTGGTCCGGGTAGCTCGGGAAAGGTTATGCAGGTTCGGAAAAGGGACACTGGGCAGATATATGCATTGAAGACGATTCGGAAAGGTGTGTTTCCCAAAGCACACAGAGAATCGCCAGCTGACTTCGTGAAGCGCACGTCATAGCCCAACGTCCAGATGAGATTCCGCAGATCCTTCCTCGGCCTGTTGTGGTCGACAACCCTTTCATCACCCCGCTTGAATTCTCTTTTGAAACTCCTGTATGTTCCATCGATTTTGGTTGGATGTATACTCAGTATATACGGGTTCCCAGAATAATCTCTACCTAGTCATGCCCTTTGGTGTGTGTTCCGTATTGCTTTGGATGCATAATCCTCACCTACTTCCCGTCTCAGTTCATGGAGGCGAACTTTTCTCATACCTGCAACGCGATGGTAGATTCGACCTAGATCGGAGCCGCTTCTACGCTGCTGAGCTGCTCTGTGCCCTCGAGTATTTGCATGGACTTGACGTCGTATATCGGTATGTCTAATACCTCCTTCAAGTTTCCCTCCACGTCTCTTACTTTTCTTTTCCTCGCGAAGTGAGTTGAGGCCCGAGAACATCCTGTTGGATTCTACGGGGCACATCACGCTCTGCGATTTTGGTATGTCTGGCGCGTACCGACGAGTCTCCGACCTTGCTCCGCCTAATCGATGATTAGGACTGTATAAATTGAACACGTCGGAGGCGGAAAGCAGTAAGTTATCTTTTGGCTTGAAGATACTCGATACTCACTCAGTTCATCAGTGTTCCGCCCATTCGAATATACTGCACCCGAGCTTCTTGAAGGCCAGGAGTACACGACAACGGTCGACTGGTGGACGCTCGAAGTCCTTCTCTACGCAATGATGGTAAGCTTTTGTTTCACATCGCCATGCTTTTCGAATGCTAAGAAGGCTCATATGCGCAGACTGGTCGCCTCAAGACGCTGAACCAGCGTATCCTTAGCGAAATACTGAGCTTCCCACCTGATATACCCTTTGAGGCGCGCAGCGCGGTGGGGGGTCTCGTAGAACGAGATCCCCTGGAACGACTGGGGGCGCACGGAAGCGACGAGATCAAGCGGCATCCGTTTTTCGTCGACATCGACTGGGATGGGTCAGTCTCGGTGTAAGTTTCGATTTCGTCGCGAGCTAATACTGGTCTGGGCCTCTAGGATTCTCGCGAAGGAATATCCACCGCCCTTCAAACCTGGCGTTGTACGTCATTTGTCATGCGCCTCTTCAGAATTACTGATAACTCTGTAGAATAGTGTATGATATTCGGTTTGGGTCCCCAGATTTGTGATCCCACCGAAGCGTCTTGCGTTATGCTCATATGTTTAAACTCATCCGTAATGGCATTCCCTTGTAATCCTACCTACCTACCCAACCTGAGTGAACCATTAGGTACCAACTAAAAGAGATATCTTGTAGCTCAGTTGAGCTGAAGTTCTTTCCGGTTATTGTTTTTGCTCTGCATGGTAAAGCTCCGAGCCATTTCGAGCGAAATCCGCGACTTGACAAGGCTCGTTTCGAGTGGAAATGGATCGCCAGCCGTACTAGAGTTCAGAGATGAAGGTCGGAATCCGGTCCCTTCCATCGGTCGTAAATGCAGCGTGACCAATCTGCAACCGCGGTGCCGAAATCAAACTCCGAAGTGATGGCCCCAGTCACACGGCGGCTCCTCTAACCTGAACTATAATTAGCGTGGTCGTCCCAACTTCACTCAAGACAAAAAGCTGACGACATGGCATCCCGCCGACACAATGCAGGAGCTCAGAAGTCTCGCTTCATGCGCTAGTCTTCCTTTGGGCTTCATACTGGAGTTCCTCAAGCTAACTGAAGCCCTCTTAGCCTACGACGACCAGCTTGGCCGAGGTCATGAACGATTCTTTGACCTTCAATCTGAAACCTGCCGTTTCACTCGTCGATTTCCCCCCCGATATCTCACACGTTATCTTCGATTGTCTTTTCGTCATGCTCACGGACTCGGGAGTCGGAGAGTCAAGAACAGTATCGCAATTACTTTTGGGACGAGGAGCGTTCTCGCGGGGCTCGTTTAATTCCCATCTCTGCTATGTGCCGTTATCTGAGGCAACAGGCAAGACCACGAATATTTCATGAACTATCCAATTGGTTGAAAGGCCCGCGCCGCATCGACCTATCTCTAATGTGGCATAGAATCGATTCGAAGTCCTGAAAGAACGAACCAGCTTGAGTGCAGCCGGGAAATCCAACAAGGGGCCGATGGGACAAAGGAATAGGAGGGACAACGGAGGGAAAAGCGAACTTCGCCTAAAGTCCTAATGACTTGTTTGGCGCAGCTGCCGGTCGGGCCGAAGTTTGGTTTCAAGATGCCGAGGTTGCACCAAAGATATGATCATCACATCGTCGCTCTTCTTCTGGCCTCGAGGTCGACCTTCCCATCTTCGAAAATCAAATTCCCCGGACGCAAAGGGGCTCTCATGTTACATCGGTTTTCAAAGATGTTTGTGGGGAAATTAAGTTCCGCATCGAGGTCGACCTTCAAGTTCCGCCATCTCTAAATCCGAATTAAACACCCCAGACGCAAAGGGGCTCGGTTGTCGAAGATGCTTGTGGGGGGAATCAAGTTTCGCCGCGGCCAATGCTTCTTTGAACACTGTCAGTCACAATACCTCCATTATCTGCGGCCGAGACACTCTTCTGTGTGAATGGGCCCTTGTGCCTCGTATAATTCACCCCGTTTGATTTCATTCGGCGATCCCGCAGTGCGTGTACTAGTAGTTCAACTTACGTAAATTGTACTCACATCCACTGGCTCGGCGCAAGTGTTCGAATCAAATTGCTGCATCTCAATACCTTCACAGAAGATCGTAGAGTGGATTGTATGAATTGTTGTCTATCAAGGATGACAATACTCAGTTTCACTTTTCCTTTCTTTCTTTTCTGATTCGGACAGTGCTTGTGTCTCGTTCCCTTGCGATGCCCTCTACACCCACTAAATAGCAGATGTGTACCGTTTCTTGTTCCTGTGAAACGTCCATGACTCACTTCTGTGCTGTGTCGAAGATTCAGTGACGCCAAAAAAGTCCTCGACGCATGTTTAATGCGGCCCCATGAGGATGATATATGGTGGGCGCGTTCTTATGGAATGGCCCAGGCCAGGGAGTCGAGACCGGCCATTCATCCTCTCCAAACAAAAGTCTCTTCCATTCAGGACGCAGCATTGTTGGCATCATACATGTCGCTAAGTGCTCCTGAAAACTTGGTGCAGTTGAAATATCAACAACAATAATAGACTCGTTACCAGTCCACAACAATAATGCTCTCAGACTACATAACACGGCAATAGTTTCTCGTGAATGCTCAACATCGAACGAGACACCACGTCACGGCAAATACGTTACAGAGCTTCCGCGATCTCCAGCGCCGAGGGTGCCCATCAACATGCGATGGTTGAGGTGTAGGCTTCTGGCAACGAGAGAAGACGTAAGTTGATATTCCCATTGGAAAATCAAGAATCTCTTCCGCAAGGTTCTGATGCTCTGGTGTAGTTGGTTTGAACAATACTCAACTCACCCGGAGTCCCATCTTTCTGTGACCCCTTTCTGTAATTTTCGAGTCGACCGATGTCAACGTCATGTTGAACCTGTTCACTGCCTACGAGCCTCGCGCTATAATTCTGCCTTTGCTCTCTCTGATTCTACGTCGACACAGCGCTGCGGCCAAGAATCAGCAGTCCTCCAAGCGGGCTTTGCGCTGTGGCTTTATTCGGATGGTTGCGGTCGATATTTTATTGAAGTTTTTTTTGGGTACATATCACCGCGCTGCCACCGGATGCCAATCACGATGAAGTGTGACTTCCACTTGTACCTGGGCGTCCCTTAATATCCCACTCAGATGCAGTCTGCACGAAGCCTGGAACTATTCAAAGACGGGACACGGAACAGCTCATTACGGCGAAAGGTATGTGAACCCGGCCAGATTTGCCCTTTTGCGGTAAATGCGGGAATGGATCAACGTCCTTGAACTTCTCATCGACATGCGAAACAGATCTCAGCCGACAGAAATTCCTGACCATCGGAACGTTCACGCTCAGCAATCATATAAAAGGGACGCTGGGCGCCGTTGAAAACATTGTGCTTCCACAGCGAGTCACACACACACACTCTACACCACACCAGAATGCGATTCACCGCTGCGTTCTCCGCTCTTGCCGTCATTGCTACTGGCGTGTCGGCCGCCTCGTTCTCCTCAGATTCCATCTCCTCTGCGATTACTCTCACTTCGAGCAATCATTACGGGGCGCCCACTCCCCCGTGGCAGGCTGGCCACCATCCCGGATGGTACTACGGCAAGAGCTCTCCACCTTCGGGGATTATCTGCCTCGTGGACGAGGTTCGTTTCACTTCCTACTGCGCAGAATGCCATTAAAATAGAACACCATTCAGCTCATCTGCGACCTCTTGAGACTCTTCCCATTCTGCCTCCAGTGCCCCAAAGCGCCGCCCCCGCCTCCTCACTACCCGCCCCCGCCCCCGCACTACCCGCCCTCGCCCCCGCCCCCGCCTCCGGGCTACAGCCAGAGTTTCTACAATCTCACCTGCGCGGCTCAGGACTACAGTTACCAGACTTACGGTCTCGTTGATACCGTTGCGGGTAATTAATTTGTTTCATCTTCTTCTGAAAGTGCCTCACTTTGTCTGCAGACTGTCAGTACATGTGCGACTCGGTCGCTGGATGCACCTTCTTCAACAGTATGTATCAATCGTTGCCTTGACCGAACGACGACTCAAAATTTGCATAGCTTACTACGACGTTAACGGAAAGGTCAGTCAAACCTTTGTATAACATGACAGACTGCTCACGCGCTGATAGGGCGGGAGCACCCAGCTCACTTGCTCGCTCTTCTCGAAATGCCTCGACGCGTCATCTGCGGATAACTGTGGTGGTCAGACCCAGCCCGACGGCAGTGTTGACTATATCACCCAGAGTGCTGGATACTGCAAGACGTACTAAACAACATCGTCTGCACTGACGATGCAGAATAGGACAACAATTTCTTTACGGACTTGGGATCTCTCAAATAGTTTCTATGTGGGCTCGGCTTTGTTTTTGATCTCGGAATATATATTTGTTTCTGTATTGTTTTTGAGGACCACACACGTCGGATAATGCCAGGCAATCCTAGCGTTGGATCAATTGCGAGCGCCACGAAATTTGAACTTAGAACTTCAACCGTGGGAAGGCTTATAAAGCAGTTCCAATTTGCTCCTTAATCATGAGGGTGTAAATATTAACTACCTTGTTGTTATATCTGCATGTAAAACTGAGGATTATGTAGTCGCGGTATGTCCAGCCCGATGACGAAAACAGCAGCGAGCGATCAGGCCTCAGGTTGCGACGTCTGATGACGTGACGACCCGTGCCGATCCGGCGTCGGCACACTGCGTTTCCCATGGTCGGCACAGGTCGTCACATGCCGTCAGACGCCGGCAACGTGTGCCGGCAGGGCGGCTTAACTTGCACCTCTTGGACGCGATTTGCTAGACGCTGCCTGAGTTCGTGTTCCACCGCCAACGCAACGTAGTCAATAATGCTCTGTCCGAGATTCAACATAGCTGGCGACGAACTGATATGCGATCTGCCCTTAGGCTCGGACATCCGCCATCAGCGCCAGTTCCTCGATGAATGCCCCAGGTTCATTGTAAGCCTCTCCGCGGAGATATATTTCCAGGAGTTAGTTTGAAACGGGGTATAACGATTGAGCCGGGCCTTGCTTTCCGTCAAGAACTGGTGCGGGTTTTGAGTGCAGAGGGGAAGGGCCGGGAACGCCAGCAGCTTTGGGAAATCCGTACCCTCACCCCGGACCAAAAGGCGACCGAGTCGGTCGGATGCCATCGATGGGCGCGAGAGCAAAGTAGTAGTACATCGTTTGTTGAATTTATTACATGAATACGTTTCGACGTCTCGACGCGATCTGAACGCAAACAATTCTTAATTCCTAAGACGCTGGCTCTACGAATCGCTCAGCATTCTGATTAGGTCCCCGGCACGGTTCTCCTCCCTGATTTACCAAGTTTTCTGCTGAAAGAAAGACGCATGTGATTTTGAACCAAAACCGTGTCAATCGATCAGTGGCGATGCGCCTCCTTGACTCGTTCCTCCACGCTTTCTGCCAAAGCGTGAACAGTTCATTGTGACTAGCCACGATTTTCCAAAGCAACCGCTCGGGTCAAGATGCAAACCCAATTAGGGAACCAGTTGAACAAGGAGGCCACCACAACACGCCGCCTTGTACTTCGTCAGTTCCTCGAAATGACTACCAACGCCGAGTCACTCTGACCCTCGCACTTCACAGTTCCAAAGCGTTGCTACATCCCTGCGTTGCGTGGCATGCATTGTACATGTGTCCGCTTTGGCTGACTTGTTTGGAATATATAAGGTGCGAGTCTGAGGATGCCACCACAACAACACTCACCCCGATACCCTCACTTGTATTTGTCTTGCACTGTATTATCCCGCTATGAACCAGACAACTGTATCAAGATCCCCAGCCACCCTCATTCCCCACGATATTCTCCACGACCTCTTCATCCTCTGCACCAAGGATGCCATTCAATCGGGCGAATACTATTTCCCCGTCGTCCTCTCGCACGTCTGCTCGTCATGGCGTGCCACCGCCCTTGCCACGCCCACAATATGGAGTGCACTTTACACCTCCAGCAGCTCGGACTCGGACCACCCCAGTGCGCGCTCACGCGCGTACTTGGAGCGTTCACAGACTATGCCCGTAAACGCAATGGTCCGAGTTCCCCTGTCGACTAGCGCCACCGAGGCGGACCCGGAGTTCGCGTTGTTAGCGTCCAACGCCAACAGACTCACCACCCTGGGACTGGTATGCGCCGATATGGCGCAGCTGCCTGCGCTCTTTGGATGCTTTCCCGTGGCAATGCCCGTGCTGGACACGCTCTACATCGCCGTGCGGACGGGGACCCCCAAGGAGATGGATTTCAGTCTCCGGCTTGCTCCTGAAGTGTCGCGACCCATCCCTTTCCGCATGCCACCCGTGGTAGGCGGTGTCGTGCACTGGTCCAGTTGGGCCTCCGCGAATATCACGCACCTCTGTATAAACGGTCTCACCCGCGCCGCTCGACCCTCGATGGAAGCCATGCAGCATATTCTCGAGGGCTGCAAATCTACGCTGGAGTCGTTCGAGTTCAAGGGTTGGGCGCCGCAGTGGGACGATCCGAACGCCGTCCTCGAGCCCGTTGTGCTTCCCAGGTTAACGCAGGTCGATTTTCTTTGGCTCGACGACCTTTCCCCTCTGGCTGGGCTAATCATCGCCCCTACACTGGCCTCACTCAACCTCCAGAACGGAGCTCTCATGGCGACTCCCTACGCGCTGGAGGACGGCGCCGAGCCACATGGCTGCGATATGCCGCGACTCCTCGCGCATCTGAGCCGCAGCTGCACCACCCTCGCGCACCTCTACCTCTACTGCGTTCAGGACTGCCCCCGCAGCGCCGTTGACGCGTTTTTTGCCGGCATGCCCGCTCTCAACATGCTCATCCTTTGCGCCGTCGGCGACACCTTCCAAAACGCGCTTCTCCAGCCCGAGAGTCGTTTCCGCGTACCCCGCGAGGCCATATTTCCTCAGCTCGAGCACTTGTCTGTAACGGACGTTCCCGCCACTGATCTCGCGCGCTTCGTCCTTCGCCACAAAGCTCTCGGTGTTCCCGCCCTCCGGACGCTCTACCTGACCGCCGACCAGGACTTTGCGGCGTACGAGCCCGAGCGGACGATTCTGGGGATGGTGTTGGATGTGTGCGTCGCGGAGAATAACTTGCAGCTGATTTGCATGCAGGCGCCTGAGCATCGCCGTTCTGAACTCGCGTCGCAGGAGTAAAAGTATTCCCATAATAATATTTACCGCCCATGTAATCATGCCTACACACAATTCATAATACTTCCATTCTGCAGACTGGAAGGCTTTCAAGACTCCAAGTTTATTGATTTAGGACTCGCTCGAGGCCTTTGAACTGAAGGCAAACCAAGGTAAGTTTCGTTGTTGGCTGATTTCTGCCAGACACTTTTGTTGGCAAAAAATCACGTTGTGGCAGTTGTCCTTTGTGGTAAAAGGTGGTAAACTACCTGAGGTCCTTTCGAACCTTGCGGTTTGAAAACGGAAATACAATCTCACGTTGTCAAAGAAAAAGATTAGGCATCAATTCCGACTCCATTTCCTCTTCTGGCATGCTCCCTCAGGTCCTTCACCTGGAGCGCGCGCTCTCTCAGATACCTCTACGCCTCCGAGTAAGATTACCCCCCTTCTGTGTCATTCCTTAGACCCACTCAACGACCTAGCCGATGGCAAGAGAGGCGGCGGCCGGCTCCACTCCAGACCTCCAACGTCTACTTCGCGCGGCCGCTGAGTTGTCTCAAACACTCTACATCAGCTTCCTTCCCGTCTTCTTTCCTAACCTCGATCCCCGTGGAATACCGAACGCCGAACAACTCGATTCCAATCTGACCCTTGGCGATCCCGTCTTCCGCCCCATCATTAATGCAATGTGTGCACTCAGTTACATCTCGACGCTCAATCCCATCCCTCCCGAGGCCACTCAGCTCATATGGGGCCGCATTCAACCCTGGATCCATTTTCTCCATACATATTGGACCTGCATATCAGGAGTCGTCGCGCCACTTTCGGAGCTCGATCTCTATACCGTGTTCTTGTCCGTCGTCGCCAGACTCAAAACTGACCCGGTGGTCCTTCGCGAATGCCATCGGATCCCCGAAATACGGGTAATCGTTGCGCATGCGTGGAAACTATTCCTCTTGCAGCCGGAAGACCGGACACCGCACGAAGCTCTTCGAGAAGTGCTCTCATTTCTATCGGTCCACGCTCGGGAAAGCGCTCTTCCGAACGCCGGAGCCTTGCCTTCCGTCGCGGAGAGTGGCTCCCGTCATCTAGAACAGTTTGCAGAAGGTGCTGGGAGCCTCGTTCATCTGGCAACTCTTACCGTGCAGCACCTCAACCGCTATGTAACCCGACCAGAACCCACCTATTCTGGGGTCTACCTTAGCCGCGTTATCATCTTTGTGATCACTAACAAGGAGGATCACCTCTTTCATGCTGCCCTGCTCTCCTGTGGTATTGTGGCAGCTTTTGTACGCGCCGCGTCCGCAATCGCCGAAGGGCGCGATAATAATGGCCCTGGCAACGACGCAGTTTTCAGCGATTCCATGATTGTCACAGAACTACTCTCCAATCTCTGGAGCTACCTAGCAGCACAATTCGGAGAACCACCTTCTCCCCACCGATTGCTCATCGAGGCGATTCGGGCCGGCCTGTTCCCTGCAATGATTACATCCGCCTCCAACAACAGAGACCCAGCCACTATCGGTCACCTTGAAGCTGCTCTGACACCATTTGGGCTCCGCACTTGCTTGTATTCCGTCTTGTCGTGTCTGGAGTCGGCTTTACATGACGTCGAGGACCTTCAAGCCACCCCAGTATTTGTACAGTCTGACTTCTTTGGGGCATGGAGCACATTCTGGGACCTAGCGCAAAGTCGGATCAACATCCTGAAGCGTTACAAGTCCGCAAGCTACGTCTCCCTCAAAGCGTGTGGAAATTCAGAGGTGAGGAACTTGACCAGTTGGCGGATGCAATATAACCGTCTTCTAGTGCGCCGAAATCCATCGGAAACGCGTCCTCATGCGCTGTTCGGGGTGTGAACGGCAGTATTATTGCTCGAGGCGATGTCAACGCGTCGATTGGGAAGACGGTCACCGCACCGCCTGCCCTCGCATAATTTCGACGAACCGGGGTCAGTCTAAGCAACGCCTTTTCGCCCTCGCTAATGGCCCATTGCAGATAAACCCGAACATTTAACTACAAGGGATAGATCCTTCCTGCGTGCTCTGGTCGATCACTACTACAAGCTCTATCAACTCGACATTCTTCGATGGGAGTTGGACTTTATGAACACATATCCGAACGACATTCCACGTTTGCTCTTCGACCTTTCGAAAGGCACAATGAATTTCAGATTTGTGGGTACCGTTCATAGGCCGAACGGTCATGTGCACCCGGAGTTCGAAGACGATGCGCGGCACGTTGCGGGAAGTGGAGGCCGTATCCAACTCCATTTTGTGAGGCTTCCATACCCCACGTCACGCTTAAGCTTGTTTCCAATGCATTCAAGCAGCGGCGCTTTGGCGGAGGGGATGAGGAAGTTGAAACAGGAACTCAATGACGGAGTGGGCGGTTCTACACCAATATACAAGCAGCTGGACAGTAGGATACCTGCGCTGCTGGCTTTGACACGACATGTCATCCATATTCATTGACTGTGGCTATGGGTGCGTGCGCCTTCCTTTGGGTTTTCTCTTTTTTGACTGTTTTCTACGGTGTCAGGACAAAAGTATAATACATTATACTGCTAGGGTATCTCTTGGTCGTTGATTTGCGACCTTAATCTGAATTTCGGTTTGGAACGCCCAATGCTCGAGCCGTAGATGTGTGTCTTCAACGTGTCGCCGTTCCTCTTGGCCCGTACATGAAAGGTCAAACCATTTCAAGCGAAACAAAAGTGGCTCCTTTACTTGAACCAAATCTGATCTGACTGGATACCTGCTCAACTTCAACCCGAACTTCGCTTCAACACTACATACAAACAGTAGTTCCTCTTCGTCTTCGGCTTGAAATCCGGGAAAAGGTTCCAGTGGACGACCCTATTCATTATTATAATGTGGATTGTGGATTACATGTACTATAGTTATACAGTCCACGATTATCCACGAAAATTATTTCCTCCATCCTGTAATAGTTTACCACATCGTACGCTGGCTCGTCCTCGAAGTTACAGAAGAGTTCTCCAGAGGGTCTTACGGTACGGCACCGTATACTTTACGGTAGTTTACGGTCATTACGACCGTAAATCAATCTTAAATATTCAAACAGCCTCTTGGTGAGTGAGAACTTGCCGAGAACAGTCAGGAGTGACTTATTTTCGCCCTGCTGGCAGCCCTGACCTGTGTAGTGCAATGGAGACCTAATGAGGACTGGAATTTGGCGAGATAGAAGTGCAACATCAATCAGATTCAACTTGGTGGCCGGTTCAACCACACATTATGCCTCGAATTACTTGGAATTGATAAGGAGTTCCATCATACTGTAAGTACAGTACCCCTGGATGCTAGAAGGACACAAAAAACGACGACTAATTTAATGATTTACGGTCCGTAAAACACCGTGTATGGTCCGTACTATTACGGGCCTTACGGTACCGGTCTGTAACCCGTATAACCGTAACCGTATACGGTAATTTACGCTTACGGTGGGGATCCCTCTAACTTACATCATCCTTAACAGGGGAGCTAGGAGATCGGGGCTCGCGGTGATGTCCGGTTGTGAGACAGGCAAAAGGGGTTATTTGAATCTTCTCCTTAACCGGCGCTACTTATAGGGACCGCGGCAGTAATACATCCTTCTCCTCCTCCTCCTCCTCCTCCACTAAAGTCCGAAATTCAACCTCGTCTCCCCTTCCATTCAAGTGAACGTAACTGGAGGTCTTTGCGACTGATATCAACTCCCACCCACCAACATGTCAGGTGCAAGAGAATCCTTCGTGGGGTGCGTCATTTTTTCCCCACTGATACTAGAGTTGACAACGGTCCAGCGTTTACGTCGAGAATCTCTTCTATGGTGCCTGCCCTACCCGTAACTTCCGCAGAAAGACTAAAACGCTTTTCAGGATTCTATGTCTCGCTGTTCATCGAGTCTATCGTCATTTTAATACGAACGCCCACAAGCCGGAATAGGAAGCAGATGTATGTCCTGGCAACGACAATACTCTTGTTCGCCCTCATCACTGCCGTGCGGTCATCCCATATGGCCCTTCCTAGAAGGATCTGACCGTTCTCCAGCGTTGCATGCTGGATAATATCCCTAGTTGGATCGCTATCAGTGAGGACAGATTCAATTTTCCAAGGAAGATATCGACCGTTGTATAGGCGATGCCGGTATCGACTTCAGCCCAACGGTAGGCCCGGTCGGCCTAGCCTCCGTGGCTTCCGAGTTTTGTGTTACCCTCGTTGCCGATGCGTTCATTGTAAGAAATCGTGCTTTTTGCATCAAGCGTGGCCTAACTTGGCGAGTTTTCAGATATTCCGTACCTTCGTTGTATGGAACAAGAACTGGAAAGTCATTATCGTGCCGTCGCTGGTCTATGCCGCCACTCTCGGTGCGAGTTCTTGGCTCTCACCTTCGTCAAACGCTGATGATTCCGCATAGGGTGTACTATTTGGGGGTTACATTCGCTCGCAGTATTCAATCCCGCGGATAACGTCTTCAAAATCATCGAGCCCTACAATGTATTCATTTATCTCACACTCATCACCAACGTTCTGTGCACCCGTGGGTTTCCCCTCCCGCGTTGAAGGCTGCGCGTTGCTGATCCAACCCTAGTCCTCATATCCTATCGTATACTCACTATCCGGCGGAGCGTATCTGGCTCACTCCGCTCCGACGGGATCACCTCTAAGATCATCACCGTCATTGTGGAATCAGGTCTGCTGTTCGACGTCTTTCCCGGAATTTGCGTTAAAACTGGCCATAGCGGCGATGTATACTTTGCTGCTGATAGCACTGCTCATCACCAACAGCACGGGTAGCTACATTCTCTATATCCTGACTGATGTGGTATGTCCCCTTGAAATATTTCGAGACTCCGCTAACAAACGTCCTCAGCTCCCGCCCACCATCGTAAGCACCTCAGAGTCATTTATTGTTGTCCCCTAATTGTTTATGCCGCACACATCAGGGACTCGTAGTGAGCGCCACATCTTTCACCAGTCCCTCTCATCACTCACTCACTAATCTTGCCAGTTCTCCTATATCATTATTCGCGTGAGCCGCGGCACCAGCTACGGCGACGACAGCACCCGCCGCGTTGAAAGCACCTCTGGCCGCGATCGCCAGACGGTCGAACTGGAGCGGATCGACCAACATCATAGTGTCGACAGTAGTGTCGTCGGAGGCGAGGACAGGAACCCGAAAAAACACGCGAATGCGTCGATGGCTTGATATTTCAACGCCTCGCGGTCCCGAAGCACACGGATATGGCACTGTATGTAAATCGAATTCTAGGTCCTTCTGATCCCGAGATTAGTGTATTTTTATATAAATTCGTTCAATATAGTACGATACCACCAGACGAAATAAACCATTATGCCCGTCAAAAGAGTATCAAAGCGAATGCTCAACCTCGAGGATAATGTGCGCTCAACAAAAGAATGCGCCAACTTTACATCGGTGGCAGCAAGGTGGCAGTGTTGCGCCTGATTGTACACGACGTTCGATCGAAGGACGAGGGCGAAAACGGCGCCGACGAAGGTAGACCACAGAAAGGAGAGGCTGGTGGCGCCTGAGCAGCTTAAGGTCAACTTCGAGTATAAGTGGTTCGAAGTCGAGGTATCCGCGGTAAGTTAACATCGCTGAAGGAAATTTAGCTGACCGCTACTTGTGGCCGTACGTGAATAAGGCGGCGGCGGCGAGATGAATCTTCAACCGCCAGAGTCGTAATAAAAACGGGTTTTTTTTTGAACACTGAACAGGGAATGATCACGCCCTGGATCGGCGATCAAACTCAATCAGGCAGTGCAAATCACCCGCGCTGTTCGGCCGAAAAAAGAACAAGGTCGCCAAGAGAGGAAAAAAAGACCAAGTGCTGCGAATTGGAAGAGAGAGGGTATCACGAAAAGTGCAGGTATCGGATGGACAAACGCATTCTATGTATGTGAGGCACGTAGCTGATTTTTGTGTGGTACTGGTACAGTGGTGAGCAATTTGAAAACAGGTGAAATACGAGGCCGACGTCGAGTGTGTAGATACTAGGATCGATAGCGTACGTGCAAAAGAGTGTGTCGAAGCGGGCAAGGCAAGTCCTCGTTTGCGATGTAAGTATATGCAGTCCCTCGTTGTTCGGCGATTGTGCGGCGGAGATGTCACAGATTCAGGAGCTCAAACGCCTGCGGCAGCTCGACGACACGCGGACCGCCGCTGGTTATGCCGTCTTCACCGGTGATGCGGCTCTCGACGCAAAGGGCGCTGAGGTCGTGGATTGGGGAGTCAAATGCGAGGCCCGCGGCGATGAAGGTCGAGCGGCGGATGAGGTGCGAGGCGGGAGAGTACGAGGCGGCGGCCACGCCGGAGCGGTGCGCCTTGCGCCAGAAGGTGGTCGGGCGCACTGTATTCTCGTGTCAGCATTATAGGACAGGAAGGATAGAAACCCGAGCGCACATAATGGCGGCGGCGGCCGCACGAGCTCCCCTCCGCGCATTGTCATCCCTCCCTCCCCCACATAAGCGTACCCCGACCCAAACGTCGTCCGTGAGCGCCGCGGAAGTGGCCGCACATTCAAATTGAAGTTGTCCACGCTCGCAGTCGCAGGAACCGGGTCTGGATCCAGATGCAGCGCCAGACTTGCATCGACACTTCCGACGACGTCGAACGTCGTCTGGCTCGGGGGCGCACTCTGTGACCGCGTAGGACGGTGTCGTGGCCGTTGGCTCTCCGTGCGGCCCCTAGGCCGGGCTTTCCAGGTGTTTATGGGCGGGCTGAGAAGGGCCAGATCCATGGCGGGTCCTGCGGTGCGTGCGGCGGACTCGGAACGGGCGGGAATGGGGTCGGATTCGAGAGTGACCATTATTGGGGACGGACTACGCTTTCGTCGGGAAGCCAAGGGAGACGAGGGGCCAGGATACAGGGGTATCGGCGAGACAAGGACAGTGAGATCCGACATGAGGGGTTAGGGTTAAGAGAGACACACCGGGCCGGAGGGAACCAAACAAGGTAACCATTCGCTTGTACGCTCATTGTCTCCCACGTCCTGAAGCAAGGTTCTCACTCCCTCGAAAAGCCAAATTTCGGACACGGAAATCGAAAAGTCTCGCCCTCAAAAAGTCAAATTTCCGGACAGACGTTGGCGTGAGCTTCCCGGGGCCTCCTCCAACACTGTGTTTCGCTCAGTATCTTCCCGTTCTGTTTGACAAGCTGAGCTCATCGACGACTCTATTCCTGAATTCCTCGTAGACGTGCCTTCCGCCTTGCTTGTTCTTTGACGCCTCAAAGCACGATTCTGCGTTCTTGGCCCAATTCTCTCCTCTTTTACCTGGCGACTCGACTTGCCTTGTTTTTTTTTACAAATCTCTCAAGTCTAAACGTTTTCTCACACAGTTATGCAGGCCCCGTGAAGCTCCCGCCAAGGGTTGTCCGCCCCAAACTCCAATTTTGGCCTCAAATATCCAAAAAGGAATTGGCTAGTTTGGGGACTCAAATATCCAAAATCGGACAAGGTGAGCCAAAAATAACAAAAGGCTGCGAGGGCCATGAATCCAAACGGAAAGGGGACACCATAGACCGCTCGTCAATAATTCTACATTGATTGTCCACCCAAGCAACTTCTGGAAGCTTAACTTGTCGTGGTCGGCAAAATTGGTCATCCGGGTCTCAGACTTGGCCTCAAACAACTTGAAGCCTTATATCCGAATTTCAGACAAGGAAAACCGGAAATTTCGGCCTCAAATATCCAATTTTTTCGGACAACCCTTGGGAGAAGCTTCACCGGGCCTAGTTACACATCTGAGGCGAAGATCCCTATGCAAACCTCGTCGGAAGTCATAGTCTTCCCCCACTCACGGTTCGCTGCCCATGTATAATCCTACGCGACCCACATTGATTTCTGTCAAAGAATGGATGGCCTATGGCCCAGAAACCCGTGCGAAGTCGCTACATCAGTGTCAAAATCCTATTCTTGGTCCCTCGTAGACAGCAAGTGTCTTCTTTGAACTCTGTTGCCAGCACGATCTGCTCTCCTGCATCACTTCACACGTCTGGTCGCGGCGTACAACGACAGCAATCACGAATGGCTAAATTCAAAACATTGGTCCCGAAGTATTTAACCTCGCCGTCTCACCAGGCTTCACTTTCCGATGGTTCTCTTCAGCCCCGCCTTCAGGGTGTATACTCTGCGCTTCCTCCTACTCTCCAATATCGGCACCATTATCTTTGTCGCATATCCGTCTCCGTCCGTCACCCCCTCGCGCAGAGCCGTTACCTTCATAGGCTGCTCTCTGATCACGCTGCACCACATTCTCGTGTACGTGAAATTCGCACTCCAGAAAAGCAGGTTGTAACGTCCCGCAGGACCTTCCCATGGCGCATTCGAGCTCTCGCCCTCGCTGACTTTGTGTTAACCGTGATCGAAATTGGCTGTACGTCTTCAAACATACTGTCGAAACGGGTTTTTGAAGGACCCTTCGTAGTTTTTGCCTGGCTGGTCTCTCTTTTCTGGTACATCTTCTTCACCGAGCTGGGACTGCTGGCGCTGCTGCTCTCGGCGCTGTTTCGGGCTTCGACCATCATGCGAGGCAAGGACGGATTACTACGGCAACAATTTTCTTTCTTGGGCGGCTGTACATCCGTTCACCCGCCATACACTCCGTTATCGAAGCTCCTCGGCCGGTCCATTTCAAGGCCGCTAGTTCGGTACGTACCTGATGCATATAACACCAACCTTGGATTAACCTTCATTCGCAGGGGAGAGGCCGCAAGCATCGTTTTCGCGAGAGCGGTCATCATCAGTCTGTGCGCCATCCTCCTCCCGTTCATCGCCTTCGACTTCATCTGGGTGGTGCCGCAATTCGCGCAAGCGTACACGCAGTCCATGGTAATAACGAGCGAAGGCGACGTTAGCTTCCCCAGCGTAAATGCCACCGTCTTCTTGGTGCGTTTACATTGCTGCCTCGGCTTCCTACTAAACGGTATACAGGCAGGATTCCGCAACATCTTATTCAACACATCTGCTTCGAACATCCACGTCTCTGCAAACGGAAACACCAACTGCTCACGCGTCGATTCGTTTGGCACTACCACCGCGTTGGTGGTCCTCGAATGTGCGTACACTAAATAAATCCTTTCTTCCGACATCTGACTCTCGTTCCACCAAGGCCCGTATCGGTGGCCGTTCATCCAGAACCTCTCGATCTCGATATCGATCCCGGCGGATATCCACTGGCTCCGGGTCTCTGTAAAGGCGGACGATACGGACGTGATCCCAGAACCGACCCCGGTCCTCCGTGGAGCGAACCTCTTTGGTATGTTAACCTGGACGAAAAGGGAGGTGAGGACACAGACCCGCACGAGGGCGTTATGGCCGGTACGTTTTCTCTCCACTACGAGTCTCCCTACATTGCATACGAGATGAACGGCTAATCGCCCATTGCCTCTAGACATACATCTCACTCTTCATTCCCGAAATCACCGCCCTGCAGCCCTTCCCCGGCGCCAACACGGGCGGAGCGAGCCTCACTCGGCTGACGCTGGTCAACGAATACGGCACCGCGACGAAACTGCTGCAAGACACCGCAGCCGCGACCGTCCTCTCCGGCATCGCCAGCTTCGGCGGTCTGTGGACCTTCATCAACACAGTGTTTGCCCTCCTCTTCGGGGCGAACGTCGTGTATTTTGCATTTGGTTAGTATGTCCGCATATGCGTTGAGATATGTATGTATGGTTTCCCTGACCGAAGTTCCGCAGGCCACCGACCGCTATCCGCGCTCGGCGTCGTGCACGTGCTGCAGCACGGGACGCTGGTGCGCCAGTGGCACCAGGACTTTCCGGCCCTGCATTCCGAGGGCGGCGTACCCGGGACGGAGGAGGCGGGCATCGTTGCGTTCATCCGGGAACGACTTGTGGATGTGGGGGATGATCCGCGGTCGGACGAGGACAAGGATATTGGGGCGAACGACGTTGAAGCGCAGACAGGGTCGGGGTCAGACGATCGGGGAGGGGCTGGGACCGGTTTTCTCGAGGAGGAAGGAACAGGTCCTGAACTTGGAGGACCGGCTGATCCCGCGACGTTTCAACCACAAGAGAATCACAGCTTGTTGAATACCAGATAGTGCAGGGCGTGATAATACAGCTCCATAGATATAAACCGCATTAATGAGCAGTGTCATTAGGAAATGTATTAATTATACTTTCGGGTCGACGTCCTGGCACCGTAGAAAATAGTCAAAAAGAGACAAAAATTAAAGGAAGGTGTACGGCGCACGCACCCACAACCACAGTCAATGAATATGGATGACATGTCGTGTCAAAGCCACCAGCGCAGGTATCCTACTGTCCAACTGCTCTTATATTGGCGTAGAACCGCCCACTCCATCATCGAGTTCCTCTTTTAACTTCCTTATCCCCTCCACGAAAGCGCCGCTGCTTGAATGCATTGGAAACCAACTTAAGCGTGACGCGGGGTACGGGAGCCTGACAAAATGCAGTTGGATACGGCCTCCACTTCGCGCAACGCGCAGCGCATCGTCTTCCAAGTCCGAGTGCACATGACGGTTCGGCCCATGCTCACACAGAAATCGGAAATTCAATGGCCCTCCTGAATAGTCGAAGACCAAACATGGCATGCGGTCCGGATATGCGTTTATGAAATCCAACTCGTATCGGAGAATGTCGAGTTGGGAGAGGTTGTAGTCGTGATTGATAAGAGCACGCAGGAAGGATTTATCCCGTGTAGTCAAATGTTCGGGTTCGTCTAAAGTGGGGGGATTAGAGAGGACGAAAAGGTGTTGCTTAGACTGACCCCGATTCGCTGAAACTAAACGAGGGCAGGCGGTGCGGTGACCATCTTCCCAATCGACGCTTTGACATCGTCTCGAGCAGTAATACTGCCGTTTGCACCCCGAACAGCGCATGAGTACGCGTTTCCGATGGATTTCGGCGCACTGGAGAACGATTATATTACGTCGGTTGACCGTTCAAGTGTCTCACCTTCAAACTTCCACACGGCTTGAGGGAGATGTAGCTTGCGGACTTATAACGCTTCAGGATGTTTATCCGGCTTTGCGCCAGATCACAAAATGCACTCCATGCCTCAAACAGGTCGGACTGTACAAATGCTGGGGTCGCCTGAAGGTCCTCGACGTCGTGTAAAGCTGGTTCGAAACACGACAAGACGGAGTAAAAGCAAGTGCAAAGCCTAAATGGCTCCAGAGCAGCTTGAAGGTAACTGCTGATGTCCGAGTCTCTGTTGTTGGAGGCGGATGTGATCATCGCAGGGAATAAGCCCGCCCGAATTGCCTCCACGAGCAATCGGTGGGGACAAGGTTGTTCCCCGAATTGTGCTGCGAGGTAACTCCAGACACTGGAGAGTAGTTCTGTGACAACCGTGGCATTGCTGAAAAGTGCGTCATTGGCAATTGCCAGCGCCATTGTCTCGCTTCTCGGCGAGTGCGGATGCGGCGCGTACAAAAGCTGCCACAATACCACAGGAGAGCAAGGCAGCATGGAAGAGTGGATCCTCTCTGTTGTGGATCACAAAGATGATAACACAGCTGAGGTAGACCCCAGAATAGGTGGGTTCTGGTCGGGTTACATAGCGATTGATGTGCTGCACGGTGAGAGTCGCCAGATGAACAAACCCCCCAGCACCTTCTGCGTACTGTTCTAGATGACCGGAGCCGACTACGGGAGACAAAGTTTCGGTGTCCGAAGGAACACTTTCCCGAGCGTGGACAGAGAGAAATGACACCACTTCTTTAAGAGATTCGTGCGGTGTCTTGTCTTCTTGCTCCAGGAGGAATAGTGTTCACGCACGAGTAACGATTACCTGCATTTCGGGGATCCGATGGCATTCGCGAAGGACCACCGGGTCGGTTTTTAGTCTGGCGATGACCGACAACTTACAAGGACACGCGATGGAGATCCAACTCCGAATATGGCGCGACGACTGGTGATATGCATGTCCAATATGTATGGAGGAAATGGATCCAGGGTTGAATGCGGTTCCATATAAGCTGAGTGGCCTCTGGAGGGATGGGATGGAGGGTCGAAAGGTAACTGAATGCACATATTGCATTGATGATGCGGCAGAGGACGGGATCGGCACTGCTCAGATTGGAATCGAGCTGTTCGGCGTTCGGTATTCCACGGGGATCGAGGTTAGGAAAGAAGACGGGAAGGGAGCTGATGTAGAATGTTTGAGACAACTCAGCGGCCGCGCGAAGTAGACGTTGGAGGTCTGGAGTGGGTAGATACCCAGGAGGGGGTAAGCTTACTCGGAGGCGTAGAGGTATCTGAGAGACCGCGCGCTCGAGGTGAAGGACCTGAGGAAGCATGTCAAAAGAGGAAATCGATATTTCGGAATTGATGCCGAATCTTTTCTTTGACAACGTGGGATTGTATTTCCGTTTTCAAACCGCAAGGTTCGAAAGGACCTCAGGTAGTTTACCACAAAGGATGACTGCCACAACGTGATTTTTCGCCAGATAAAAGTGTCTGGCAGAAATCAGCAAAAACGAAACTTACCTTGGTTTGCCTTCAGTTCAAAGGCCTCGAGCGACTCCTAAATCAATAAACTTGGAGTCTTGCCTTCCAGTCTGCAGAATGGAAGTATTATGGATTGTGTGTAGGCATGATTGCATGGGTGGTAAATATTATTATGGGAATACTTTTACTCCTGCGACTCGAGTTCAGAACGCCGGTGCTCCGGAGCCTGCAGGCAAATCAACTGCAAGTTATTCTCCGCGACGCACACATCCAACACCATCCCCAGAATCGTCCGCTCGGGCTCGTACGCCGCAAAGTTCTGGTCGGCGGTGAGGTAGAGCGTCCGGAGGGCGGGAACACCGAGAGCTTTGTGGCGAAGGACGAAGCGCGCGAGATCAGTGGCGGGCACGTCCGTCACAGACAAGTGCTCGAGCTGAGGAAATATGGCCTCGCGGGGTACGCGGAAACGACTCTCGGGCTGGAGAAGCGCGTTTTGGAAGGTGTCGCCGGCGGCGCAAAGGATGAGCATGTTGAGAGCGGGCATGCCGGCAAAAAACGCGTCAACGGCGCTGCGGGGGCAGTCCTGAACGCAGTAGAGGTAGAGGTGCGCGAGGGTGGTGCAGCTGCGGCTCAGATGCGCGAGGAGTCGCGGCATATCGCAGCCATGTGGCTCGGCGCCGTCCTCCAGCGTGTAGGGAGTCGCCATGAGGACTCCGTTCTGGAGGTTGAGTGAGGCCAGTGTAGGGGCGATGATTAGCCCAACCAGAGGGGAAAGGTCGTCGAGCCAAAGAAAATCGACCTGCGTTAACCTGGGAAGCACAACGGGCTCGAGGACGGTGTTCGGGTCGTCCCACTGCGGCGCTCAACCCTTGAACTCGAAGGCCTCCAGCGTAGTGCTGGCCAAGAATACGATACGGAAAAATATATTTTGAATATATTCACTTGAATACAAATATAATACGCTCCCGAGGCCCACCACAGAATACGAATATACCGGAATATGAATACGATACAATATGAATATAATATAATACAGGCCAGCCGTAATCAAATATATTCGGATATTTTCGGAGGCCAGGATCTCAATGGCGGCCATCAGAAGCCGTGCTTGGATAGTTGGCGGAGATTCGGCATAGGGCCAAGAGTGAGAAACGGATCAGGGGTGCTGTATAGCTGTCATTCAGATCTCGGATATATCAGGATCAAGATGTCAGGACTTTTTCTTTCGAAGCTTGTCATGTCAGGACCCCTGATAATAGACTTCGAGGCTAGATCTCAAAAATCCGGAATCTGGGCATTTTTGTCCGGACAAAATAAAAGTTCCCACGCTTTCTGAGTACGCGGAAATCACTTTTTTCGGTGGACGAGCATTTTCGGGTTTTTTTTTGGTCAAAATTTTGGCGAAATTTTGTCCGGTTGGGGGATCTGGCCTCGAAGCCTATTATCAGGGGTCCTGTCATGTCCCTCGACCAAGACTTGGGAAAACTCCGTGCCGCCATCGATGGCCTTCCTCCGTCCTGTCATTCTGGCCCCGGCGCGATGGCCCCCTCGCAGAATATCTCATGCCAACATTATCCAGCACCACGGAGGAAAATCCACAACTGGTCTTTCCCACCTCCTCAGACGGTCCGTACTCCATCTTCAATGAACAGTGGGAGCGTGTCTTCCAGAAGAAGCCCACGGACCCCTCCGATCAACTGCAGCGCCTCATGTGTCGCGGCAAACACGGCCTGATCTTGGCCTATTCTTGGGCGGCACATTACGCCCGACTTTGATGATTCGCTCGGATGGTGGAGGGTAGGCTTCAATTTGGGCTTTTCCTGGCTAGCATAGTTCTGACGTTCAAACTAGAACAACCAGGGCACTCTGAAACATATGAGCCGCGTTGCGCGCGATATCTTGGCCATCCCGGGTGTCAGCATTTCCGTCGAGCGTCTGTTCTCGAGCGTCAAGAAGACTTTATCTGATGATCGCTCATCCATGACTGCAGAGACAGCGTCAGTGGACATTGTTACAAAGGAATGGATCAAAGCGGGTCTGGCAGAGGGCTTGAACTGGATGGATTTTATTAGAATTATTGAACGGTAGAATATATCGCAATATATTCAAAATATATTCGTATTCACCTTCAAAAATATGAATATGATACGCTACAAATACGATACGGGCCTCCAGTAGTGAATATGATACAGATATGAATACGATACGCCAAAATCGTATTCATATCATATCATGGCCAGCACTACGAGTCCAGCGTAGATTTGCAGCCCTCGAGAATATCCTGCATGGCTTCCATCGAGAGTCGAGCGGCGCGGATGAGACCGTTTATACAGAGGTGCGTGATATTCGCGGAGGCCCAACTGGACCAGTGCACAGCACCGTCTGCCACGGGTGGCATGCGGAAAGGGATGTGTTCCGACGCGTCGGAAGCGAGCCGGAGGCTAAAATCCATCTCCTTTGGGGTCCCCGTCCGCACGGCGATGTAGAGCGTGTCCAGAACGGGCATTGCCACGGGAAAGCATCCAAAGAGCGCAGGCAGCTGCGCCATATCGGCGCATACCAGTCCCAGGGTGGTGAGTCTGTTGGCGTTGGACGCTAACAGCGCGAACTCCGGGTCCGCCTCGGTGGCGCTAGTCGACAGGGGAACTCGGACCATTGCGTTTACAGGCATAGTCTGTCAACGCTACAAGTACGCGCGCGAGCGCCCACTGGGGTGGTCCGAGTCCGAGCTGCTGGAGGTGTAAAGTGCACTCCATATTGTGGGCGTGGCAAGGGCGGTGGCACGCCATGACGAGCAGACGTGCGAGAGGACGACGGGGAAATAGTATTCGCCCGATTGAATGGCATCCTTGGTGCAGAGGATGAAGAGGTCGTGGAGAATATCGTGGGGAATGAGGGTGGCTGGGGATCTTGATACAGTTGTCTGGTTCATATCGGGATAATACAGTGCAAGAGAAATACAAGTGAGGGTATCGGGGTGAGTGTTGTTGTGGTGGCATCCTCAGACTCGCACCTTATATTCCAAAGAGGTCGGCCAAAGCGGACACAGTGCGTGCCACGCAACGAAGGGATGTAGCAACGCTTTGGAACTGCGAAGTGCGAGGGTAAGAGTGACTCGGCGTTGGTAGCCATTTCGAGGAACTGGCGAAGTACAAGGCGGCGTGTTGTGGTGGCCTCCTTGTTCAACGGGTTCCCCAATTGGGTTTGCATCTTGACCCGAGCAGTGGCTTTGGAAACTCGTGGCTAGTCACAATGAACTGTTGACGCTTTGGCAGAGAAAACCAGGTGGAGGAACGAGTAAAAGACGCGCATGCATCGCCACTGATCAATTGACACGGTTTTGATTTTGGTTGAAAATCACATGCGTCTTTCTTTCAGCAGAAAACTTGGGAGGGAGGGAGGGAGTGTATTAACTGCGGTGGTCCCTTAAATCAAGGAGAAGAACCGTACCGGGGACCGGAGAAAAATGCTAAGCCATTTATAAAGCCAGCTTTGATTGGAATTCAAAATTATTTGCGTTCAGATCGTGTCGGGACGTCGAACGCATTCATGTCACACCGGCAATCACGAAATTTCGGGCGGCCCGAGCCGCAAATCGAAACTCAAAGTGTTGAGTTAACAATATTTGACCGTGAAATCCAACCTGATTCTCTAAGTTTCGTAAAAGAATTCATGTGCGCTGAAAGCCAAAGAAAAATCTTTGTATTCGACTTAACTGAAACGTTAATGGTACTCAAAGTTTCAGTTTACAAAAAAGGTGAGCCGAAATCATGTTGCAAAACTAGAGGTATCAACATACAAAAAGCTGGAGCTGAAACTAATATAAAATTTAGTGTCTCAGGTGTGCTTTCAGCGCTGCTGAAAGCAAAGTCGAAACTTTGCATTTCTAACGAGGTGAAATTAAACCAGATTCGATTTCAGCTGGTTCGAAATGCAAAGTTTCGGCTTTGATTTCAGGTGAGGTGAAAGCACACCTGAAATGCTAGAATCCGTATTGGTTTCAGCTACATTGTTTTCCATGTTGATGCCTATGGTTTCGCAACACAATTTCAGCTTACACTATTTTGTAAACTGGAACTTTGAGTACCATTAAAGTTTCACTGAAGTTGAATACAAAGACTTTTTTTTGGCTTTCAGTGCGCACGAATTCTTTTACAAAACTCAGAGAATCAGCTTAGATTTCAGGCCCAACTATTGTCAATTCGACGCTTAGAATTTCGACTTGCGGCTCGGCTCATCCGAAATTTCGTGATTGCCGGTGTGTGTAGTAATAAATTCAAGTACTTGCTCATCGATGGGATCCGACCGATTCGGTTGCCTTTTGGTCCGGGGTGAGGGTACAAATTTCCCGAAGCTGCTGGCTTTTGAGACGCTTCCCCTCTTCACTCAAAACACGCACCAGTTTTTGACCGAAAGCAAGGCCTGGCTTGCTCGTTATACCCCGTTTCAAACTAACTCCTGGAGATATCATCTCCGTGACGAGGTTCACACTGAACATGGGGTATTCATCGAGGAACTTGCGCTCATGGCCAATGTGCGAGCCTACTGGCAGATCGCATATCAGGTTCGTCGCCAGTTATGTTCAATTTCGGACTCCTCAAACTGAAACTACTAGCGCGTCATTGATTGCGTTCCGTTGGCGGTGGAACACGAATTTAGCCAGCGTCTAGCAAATCGCCTTCAAGAGGTGCTGTTTGCAGACCTATTGCAAGGACCGGATGTAGGTGCCAGGATGCAAGAGCTTCTCATCGAAGAGCCGACTATCTCCGCCAAACGGACCTTGCTGAAGAGTCGGATTGCTCGGTTAGAGAAGATCAAGCTGAAGCTCGACGGTTTGAGTTGAAACATGTTTTCGTCATCGGTGTGGAAATGTCACGACTACATAGTCCTCGATTTTTTACATGCAGATATGAAAAAGTGGGCAATATTTGCACCCTTATGTGTTCGGTTTGCATGGTTAGGAAGCAAAATTTGCATGGTCAGGGAGCAAATTACGACTGCGTTATAAGCTTTCCCACGGTTGAAGTTCTGAGTTCAAATCTCGTGGCGCTCGCAATTGATCCAAGGCTAGGATTGCCTGACATTATCCGACGCGCATGATCCTCAAAAACGATACAAACAAATATATATCCCGAGATCAAAACCGAGCCCACATAGAAACTATTTGAGAGATCCCAAGTCCATAAAAAATTGTTGTCCCATTCTGCATCGTCAGTGCAGACGATGTCGTTTAGTACGTCTTGCAGTATCCAGCACTATCGGTGATGTAGTCAACACTGCCGTCGGGCTGGGTCTGACCGCCACAGTTATCCGCAGTTGACGCGTCGAGGCATTTCGAGAAGAGCGAGCAAGTGAGCTGGGTGCTCCCGCCCTATCAACGTGTGAGCAGTTTGTCCTGTCATACAAATTTCGAGTTTTGACCAACCTTTCCGTTGACGTCGTGGTAAGCTATTCAAATTGTCAGTCGTCGGCTCGGTCAAGGTAACAACTGATACATACTGTTGAAGAAGGTGCATCCAGCGACCGAGTCGCACATGGCCTGACAATCTGCAGACGGAATGAGGCATTTTCAGAGGAAGAAGAGACGAATTAATTACCCGCCACGGTATCCACGAGACCGTAAGTCTGGTAACTGCTGTCCTGAGCGGCGCAGGTGAGATTGTAGAAGCTCTGGCTGTAGCCCGGAGGCGGGGGCGGGGGCGAGGGCGGGTAGTGCGGGGGCGGGGGCGGGTAGTGAGGAGGCGGGGGCGGCGCCTTAGGGCACTGGAGGCAGAATGGGAAGAGTCTCAAGAGGTCGCAGATGAGCTGAATGGTGTTTTATTTTAATGGCATTCTGCGCAGTAGGAAGTGAAACGAACCTCGTCCACGAGGCAGATAATCCCCGAAGGTGGAGAGCTCTTGCCGTAGTACCATCCGGGATGGTGGCCCGCCTGCCACGGGGGAGTGGGCGCCCCGTAGTGATTGCTGGAAGTGAGAGTAATCGCAGAAGAGATGGAATCCGAGGAGAACGAGGCGGCCGACACGCCAGTGGCAATGACGGCAAGAGCGGAGAACGCAGCGGTGAATCGCATTCTGGTGGGTGTATAGAGAGAGGGTGTGACTCGCTGTGGAAGCACAATTTTCAACGACTCCCAGCGTCCCTTTTATATGATTGCTGAGCGTGAATGTTCCGATCATCAGGAATTTCTGTCGGGTGAGATCTGTTTCGCATGTCGATGAGAAGTTCAAGGACGTTGATCCATTCCCGCATTTACCGCAAAAGGGCAAATCTGGCCGGGTTCACATACCTTTCGCCGTAATGAGCTGTTCCATGTCCCGTCTTTGAATAGTTCCAGGCTTCGTGCAGACTGCATCTGAGTGGGATATTAAGGGACGCCCAGGTACAAGTGGAAGTTAGTCACACTTCATCGTGATTGGCATCCGGTGGCAGCGCAGTGATATGTAACCAAGAAAAACAAAATATCGACCGCGACCATCCGAATAAAACTACAACGCTCAAGCCCGCCTAGAGGACTGTTGGTTGTTGACCGCCGCACTGTCTCAACGCAGGAATAGAGAGAGAGAAAAGGCAGAATTATAGCGCGAGGTTCGTACGCGGTGAGCAGTGACGTTGACATCGGTTCGAAAATCACAGAAAGGAGTCAGAGAAAGATAAGACATTGGGTGAGGTTCAAACCAACTACACCAGAACATCGGAACCTTGCGTCCGAGATTCTTGATTTTCCAATGGGAATATTACTGTAACTTGAATTTCACGTCTTCTCTCGATGCCAGAAGTCTACACCTGGACCATCGCATGTGTTGATGGACACCTTCAGCGCTTGAGATGAAATAGCTACCGCAGGAGCTCTGCTTTCAATCTTTGCACCATGATTTTTGAAGATCAATGAGCCGTGTTATGTATAGCGGTGTTGACTTGTTAAATGCACCAAGTGTCCGGGAGCACTTGGCAACGTGAGGATGCCAACAATGCTGCGTCCGGAATGGAAGAGACTTTGATCTCTGGTCGGAGAAGGTGAATGGCCGTCCCTGGCATGCCAGCAGAAGACCATTACCACGCCCACCGTACATCATCCCCATGAGACCGCATTGAACACGCGTCGAGGACATTTTGGCGTCACTGAATCTTTGACACGGCAGAGGAGTGAGTTAGAGGAACCGTTCGATTGGTCTAATTAGATTTCCCCAAAAAGGAACATCACGTGCCTCTGCCGACTCGGCTCCTTGCGGCTTGCCCAACTGCTGGTAAAACTCGCAATAGAAATACCCTTTGTCGCCAGAATCCATGCCCAGTGATATTTCTACTAAAAGGTAGAGGGGATCCTGGCTCGCAAGGAAACGAGATATGACACCGAACAAAGAAAAACTGAGGACACCCGATAAAGAGGAGTTCATATAATCTTGCCTACGATGTCATATGAAGGTCTTAGGATGCAGGAATTTAGTTCAAACAGTTATGCTTGGCCAGTGGATATGAGTACAATTTGCGCAAGTTGAACTACCCGCACACGCACTGCGGGATCCCCGAATAAAATCAGACAGGGTGAATTATAAGAGGCACAAGGGCCCATTCACAAAGAGCGTCTCGGCCGCAGATAATGGAGGTATTGAAACGTGTTGACTGACTGACGAGGTTCAAAGAAGCATTGGCCGCGGCGAAACGTAATTTCCCCACAAGCATCTTCGACGACCGAGCCCCTTTGCGTCTGGGGAATCAGAGATGGCGGAAGGTCAACCAGGGTCAACCTCGATGTCAGAAGAAGGGTGACGATGCGATGATCGGCAACCTCGGCATCTTGAACCCTACTTCGGCCCGACCGGCAGTTGAGCCAAACAAACCCCCATATCGCGGTGATTCTCGAATGTGCGTACACTAAATAAATAAATCCTTTCTGCCGACATCTGACCCTCGTTCCACCAAGGCCCATATCGGTGGCCCTTCATTCAGAACCTCTCCATCTCGATGTCGATCCCGGCGGATATCCACTGGCTCCACGTTGGTGACCTACATATAAAACAATTTGCACTCTCCCGTCGAATCGAACCCGTTGATTGCCACTTTGATTCGCGAGTTTATTTCCCACGGTTCACTTTTACTGTTGAAAGACTTGTGACTTTACTTTGACATAACTCAACCTCCAAAACGAATTTGTATTGAACTCAAGCCCTAAAACCAAGCCCGACCCATCTACAAGTCGGACCACGACAAGTCTGACACGACTTGCAAACCTGGCCCCTTATATATGTTTTACCTCCCTAAAAAAAGAGAAAAAAAATACAGCCGGCGCAACGTGGCGCCGGCTACTGGTTGTCAGGGCAAAAATGGAGTCAGGTGGGGGTTTGCGCATTCGTTACGGGGCTTACTGTAGGGTTGCAACTGGCTGAAGTCAGAAACAGCGGGCTGTAGTTTGGGATCTGAAAATTGAAGTCAGGACTGATTCTCGCATGTTGACAAGTCTCACCGTAGGAAAAAGGTGGGGTATGTGAGAATGAGTTGAAGGCCTAGGGTTGAAGTCAGAATGGGTTCTTGCTGTTTAACAAGACTGACCTTAGGGTTGGCTTGGTGGAATTGGGTGCCCTCGTGCCTGGGAAAGGTTAGATCGGGGGACATTGCCTGCAGGCTTAGTGTTATGCAATAAGGTAAGGTCGAGTTTGCTGAGGCAGAGGGGGGGGGATCAAGGGAATATTGAGAAGGCGGGAATGTCGGCCATTCGAGGGGATGGTGGTGGTACGAGAGCAAGAGGCATTGTTTGTTTGTCTCAGCTGCATTCCGACTGTTGCGGTGAGCGGCGAAATCAACCGTGTGCGTGCAAGTCTGTGTACAACGGTCTCACCCATTAAAATTAATTCTCAACTACTATTAGTAGTAAGAAAAAATTAATTTTCAACTACTATTCTACTACGGTTCTACACACCTATACCCACTATACTGTGTACAATACCGCACCGCTGGCGACCCATCTTGGGAATCAAGAATGAAAATTGAGCAGAATGAAAATGAAAATGAAACTGAAAAATGGAAATGAAATGAAACTGAAAGATTCTACACACGTATAGTATACTTACTATACTGCCTACACTGCTGAACCACCTTCGGAATCAAGAATGAAAATCGGACAGAATGGAACAAGAATGGAGATGAAAATGAGAATGAAAATGAAAATGAAAATGAGACGAAAATGAAGACTACACGCGGCAACGGCACTGCTGCGGCAAAATCACTTTGCCCGGCCAGAAGAACATTCCCAAACTATTTACTCCGTTATATTGCTACTTCTCCATGTACGCCTTCAACTCCCCCAACCATTTGTCGAATTTGCGCTGGAATTCTGCCGCGGAGCCGTCGAGGTCCTTGGTCGAGCCGAAAAATTCCTTCCCATTCCCAACACGGTCATTGACGAACGCGGCAAAGTGCAAGCGGCCCTCTTTCTGTCGATCGTGCGCGTCCTTCAAAGAGCGCACCATCATGTAGTCCGCAAACAAGGCTTCATAAACAACGAGGTCCGTTGTCTCGTTGGCCGTGTATGGGGTAGGTTGACTAATTCCGGTACACCTCTTGTCTGCCAGATACCGTTCAAACGGCACGAGGACATCCCGAAATCCGTATTGGGTGCCGGCGGGGTCAATGATCCAGGCCTCGTCAACGCTGGCAGTGCTCATGCCAACCTTGAGCACGGTGTGGGGTCCCTCACCGAAGTCAAGCGAGGGATCTCGCTCGACAAGCTTGGTTGGCACAAGGGGCTTTCCGATCTTTAGATCGAGGTTCTCGACCGACGAGGCGACACCTGACATGGAAGGTAAGCACAGTGAATATATCGGTTTCCGATTTCCTCACCTGCGAGAAGCTTCCGTGCCAATGGCCCCAAGAGGGAGCGCGCCAGGGTACACTGATTATGTGTCAAGGCTGCCTCCTTATGCGCCACGTTCGCGGTGAGATCGAACGGGAAGCGCCGAATAGAGATGTCGGGGGATGGGTCGCGATATAGGTGAAGCACACCACCCCGGAGTTCGATCTTCGCGAGGGGAATATCGAAGAGGGCTTCGCGATACGCTAGGAGGGCTGCCCTGAGGATCGTCGCCACTCGAAGGAGCCTCCTCCGTTTCTTCAAATTGGTGCACCGGGCCTTGTGGATTGCCCAGTGACCTTGTTGGCATTTGGTGCTGCAGTAGACAACATCGACAGCGTCGCGGGGCTTGTACTCTGGTGCATCCATACACCCGACACATCGCGCCGATGCTGCAAGGCCGCAGCTTGCACATTTGGTGGGCGTCATTGTGGTTTCAGCGTGGCTTTAGCTGTCACTCAAGGCCTATTATAGGCCCCACTGCCTTTTGCTTCCCTAAACCACGCGGCCCGGAATTCCGCGCGATTCACTTTTTTTGTCCAGCCGCGGCGTCCCCATGGCCGCCGGCACAGTGTGTACACCGCCGTTTGGTTGAAACCTTTTGAGAATGTTTCGGCCGAACACTTGTCAGATATTCTCACGGACATTGTGCAAACAAAAGATTGTCAATTCCTCAAGCATTTCACAACATTACATTTGAACAATGTTTTGAATAATGTTCTCTTCACATCCTTCGAACATTTGCGGGACAGCCGATGGAGATATAAATCACAAAAATTTACTGCATTCTTTGGGATCATGCACATACAGTAGAGCCGTAGAGTAAGGTACATGTAAGCTATTTCCCTACGCGTCTCGAGCCTTCCCCCACACGTCCACCTTCGGTTCAGGCTCCAAGCCGGTCTTGTATTTGACGCGTCAAGCTCAAGTCAACACACCGATTTCAAACCAACTCACCAAGAGAGCGCCCGCGGCAAAGAAAGGGAATGCGATTATTGGCGCTTGACAGCGTGAAGGCCACTAAACCACGCAGGTACCCCGCGGGCCGATTTTTTTTGACTTACCAGCGACAAGTACGGTAATTGATCAGAGTGAGGACACGAACAGCGCCTGCGGCGAAGAAAGATATTGCATGCCACGTGTCTCCCTTCAATTCAGCGCGTCTCGAGCCCAGCGAGGAACAGTCTTGGAATCGATCCGTTAATCAAGTTCAAGTCACCGCCGATTTTCATGTAAGGACAAAGAAACAACTCCGCGGCGGAGAGAAAAATACTATTCTGGGACCTTCAGGATAGTGTAAAGACATTAGGGAACGTACGCACCTGCACCGCGCCCGCGGCCCGGTTTTTTCGGGGTTTACCCGCGATTTTCTGGTTGGACGTCCTTTCTAACACGCTTCGTATCAGCTGAATCAATTTGACGCGTCTTAGTTAAATGCCACGCGTCTCCAGGAGACCTAGATCACCCGGGAACTTGGGACAGTCAGTGCATGTCTCAATCTCGGACCAACGTCAATTCACGTCAACTCATTCAGCTTTTAACATGAGAAACACAATGTGTTCAAGTGATCGACTACGACAAGACACGGCGTACATACCCACAATCCATGGCCAAAAGTAGTACGCACCGAGGGCGCCGAGTCTAAGGGAGAAGAGAGCGCGTGAGTAAGGCTCAGTGTAGATAACGGAAGACATACTTGAAGGAGTTTATCGCGTCGCATTCGGTGCACGCGAACGCTAGTCGGGGCGGAGCGCGATACGTAGAAGAGAAAACAAAAAAACAGTCAGTGAGAAGTGGGCGGCGAGAACGCACCTCCATCGCCTCGCCAAGTTCATCACCCCCCACCTCAATCCCCGCATCCCTTCGCCTCGACGCCGGCGACGCCCACGCATCCCTTCCCCCTCCCGCGCTGTCAATGCGTCCACCGTCCTAATAATCCGCCGCTACACCCAATCATCAGCCTCCTCCACCTCTGCGCGAGCAGGATGGAGTGCGCGCGCTGCGGCTCTGTGTAGCCCCCGCACACAGCTCTTGATCGGCGCGACGCAGGCGTGTGCGCGCCGGCTACTCTGCCGCGCAGCCTCGATGTGTGCGGGGACGCGACAACAGAGGGAGTACATGCATGCGCACCGTGCGAGGGACATCCGGACTCAGTTCGGGTGGCAGAGACGACGGTGCGATGACGACGCAGGCGGGGCGAAGTGGAGGGGGAGAGGGCGAAGGGGAGGAGAGCGCAGCAGCTGCGCGCCGGGATACGAGTTGCGTGTCCGCCTGCCTGATTTGGCAGCACGGCTTCGGGAGCATACGACTCGTCCACGCGTGACCAGCAGCACCCCGTCGCGGCTGGAGGGAGGGGAGTGCAGGGAGGAAAGGGTAAGTGAGGCAGGGAAGGGGGACACGAGGAGGACGTGGAGTCCTCGACTAGTCCAGGCGACGCCACGCATGCCAACGGACAGCGGCAACTGCGCGGACTTGGTGCCTGGTTGGTGCTCGGTGGCCCGGGGGAGGGAGGTCGTGAGCGCAGGTGAGAAGAAAAGAAAGGAGGGCGTACGTGGAGGCCTTGACTCGTGGCGAACGGCAGCGGTGTGGCCGAGTTGACGCTTTGCGGTTGGGCTGTGAGAGTAGATAAGGCAGTGGCAAGGCACGTAGATAGTAGACGTACGATGAGGCGTGAGGCTTGAGATGAGTGAAGGCGGTGCTGGTGGGACGGGAGGAGGCGGAGACGCGAGGGCGGGCTGGTGTGAAGGAAGACCAGTGCGTGAAGGGTGGGCGGCAGTCTGAGAAGAGAGGACAAGAGTCGAGTGGGGGAGCGACTGGCGACGTCATGGCAACGGGATTCGAGAGTAACCATTATTGGGGACGGACTACGCTTTCGTCGGGGAGCCAAGGGAGAGGAGGGGCCAGGATACAGGGTATCGGCGAGACAAGGACAGTGAGATCCGGCATGAGGTTAGGGTTAAGAGAGGTCGGGCCGGAGAGAACCAAGCAACCATATCGCTTGTACGCTCATTGTCTCCCACCATGTCAGTTCTCGCGTTTTTGACCCAGTTCTCTCCTCTGTTTCTCGACTTACCTTGTGTTCAAGACAAATTTTTCCTCAACATACGAGGCTAGACTCCCACCATACTCTTTTGCAGTGTTGCGGTTAAGGGTTAAGGGTTAATTAAGGGTAGGCCTTAATAAGGCCTTAACATTAACCCTTAATTACTGGCTGAAAACATGTTAAGGGCATAATAAGGGCATGCTAAGGGAGAGTGATGGCCCATCACCTAGGCCACAAAGTTATCGTGCAGCATTACTGAGGAGTTCCAAGTGGGAAAAAAATATGGCCCTGATGTCAGTTTCAGCTAGGTCTTCCCCATTTTTTTTTCATGATGGGAACATCCATTGCACGCCAATAATGATAGCTTTGGCTAGTAAAGGTTATGTTCCCAGGGAGAAGTGAGGAAACTTTGGGTCTGGGATGCGAAGGAAGTCAATTGTAGGGGCACATACATATGAACATGGGACCATTTCAACTTTGTGGCTTCGTTTGCGGTAATTTCGGTTGATTTTCCCGTTTAGGAAATTAAGCCTTATTAAGGGGTACCCTTATTAAGCCACTTAAGGGTCCTAAGGGCTTAACGAAAATTTTCACCCTTAATAAGGCCTTAATCCGCAACACTGCTCTTTTGCCGCCTCAAAGCAAGGTTTTAGTTTTTTGGCTCCTGTTTTCCTGGTGACTTGGCTCGTTTTCTGTTCAAGACAAATCTCTGCTCAGCCAGCATCATGGGACCCAATTCAGCACTGTGGCACCGGGGATTCAAGCAGTCCAGCCTGAACTTGCAAGTTCTCTGACACGCTGCATCTTTGCGCTTTAACTAAGGTCAAGCAAAGATCCCTATCCAAGCGACTCTATTCTCGTCGACAGCAAGTGTCGTCTTTGGACTCTGTTGCCAGCACACACGTCTGGTCGCAGCGCACAACGACAGCAATCACGAATGGCTAAATTCACAACATTGCTCCCGAACTATTTAACCTCGCCGTCTCAACAGCCCGCGCTTTCCGATGCTTCTCTTCAGCCCCGCCTTCAGGGTGTACTGTACTATTTCGTTCAATTCGCAAATGCACGTGACCAAATGTTTTCCCGACAAATCTCCAAAATCCGCTAAAACTGAAAGAAAATTATTGGCGGGGTCCCCAGAAATCGGGTGTGACCCGTGACATGCGAATTGAATGAAATAGTACAGTATACTCTGCGCTTCCTCCTACTTTCCAACATCTGCACCATTATCTTTGTCGCATATCCGTCTCCGTCCGTCACCCCCTCACGCAGAACCGTCACCTTCATAGTCTGCTCTCTCATCACGCCGCACCACATTCTCGTGTACGTCCAATTCGCACTCCAGCGAAGCAAGTTGTAACGTCTCGCAGGAGCTTCCCATGGCGCATCCGAGCTCTCGCCCTCGTTGACTTTGTGCTTACCGTGATCGAAATTGGCTGTACGTCCTTCAAACATACTGTCGAAATGAGTTTTTCAAAGTTTTCGCCTGGCTGGTCTCTTTTCTGGTACATCTTCTTCACGGAGCTGGGATTACTAGCGCTACTGCTCTCGGCGCTTTTCCGGGCTTCGACCATCATGCGATGCAAGGACTCATTACTACGGCAACAGTTTTCTTTCTTGGGCGGCTGTACGCCCATTCACCCGCCATACACTCCATTGTCGACGCTCCTCGGCTGGTCCACTTCAAGGCCGCTAGTTAGTTCGGTGCGCATTCTTCGTCGCATATAAAACCAACCTTGGATCAACCTTCATTCGCAGGGGAGAGGCGAGGCCACGAGCATCGTTTTCGCGAGGGCGATCGATCATCATCATCAGTCTGTCTGTGCGCCCGCCATCCTCCTCCCCTTCATCGCTTTCGTTCGACTTCATCTGGGTGGTGCCGCAATTCGCGCAGGCCATGGTAATAACGACGTTCGCTTCCCCACCGTCTTCTTGGTGTGTCTGTCGCTGCCCTCAGCTTCCAGCTTCCTAGTACTAAATAGTATGAAGGCAGGCAGGCAGGGTTCCGCATAAAATTATTCAACACGTCCACGTCTCTGCAAACAAATGGAAACACCAACCAACTGCTCACGCGTCGATCGCGATTCGTTTGGCATTACCACCACCGCGTCGGTGCTCCTCGAATGTGCGTACATTAAATGAATAAATCCTTCCTCCCGTCATATGTATCTGACCCTCGTTCCACCCAGGCCCGTATCGGTGGCCGATGTCGATCCGGCGGATATCCACTGGCTCCGCGTCTCCGTGAAGGCGGACGATTGATACGGATGTGATAAAAACCAGAACCGACCCCAGTGCTGCGTGGAGCGAACCTCTTTGGTATGGTGACTTGGACAAAGAGGCAGGTGAGGACGCAAGCGTTATGGCCCGTATGTTTTCTCCCCACTACGAGTCCATGAGACGAACCACTCGGGCTAATCGTCCCTGCCTCTAGACATACCTACATCTCACTCTTCATCCCCTCATCACCGCCCTGCCTGCAGCCCTTCCCAGGCGCCACCACAGGCGGCGCTCGCCTCAAGCCTCACCCGGCTGACACCAATGGTGAATGAATACGGCACCGCGACAAAGCTGCTCCAAGACACCGCAGACGCGACCGTCCTCTCCGGTATGGCCAGGTTCGGCGGTCTCTGAACCTTCCTTCATCAACACCGTGTTTGCGTTCCTCCCTCCTCTTCGGGGCGAACATCGTGTATTTTGCATTCGGTATGTTATGTCCGCATATATATGCGTTGAGATGTTATGTATGTATGTATGGTTTCCCTGACCGAAGTCCCGCTGGCCACCGACCGCTATCTGCGCTCGGCTGCGGCACAGGACGCTGGTGCGCCAGTGGCAGGCACCAGGACTTTCCGGCCCTGCATTCCGAGGGCGGCCGGCGTACCCGGGACGGAGGAGGCGGGTATCGTTGCGTTCATCCGGGACGACTTGTGGATGTTGGGGATGCCAGTCATCCGCGGTTGGACGAGGATAAGAATAAGGATAATTTAAATGGTGTTGGGGCGGGCGACGTCGAAGCGCAGACGGGATCGGGGTCGGACGATCGGGGAGGGGCTGGGACCGGTTTTCCCGAGGAGGAAGGAACAGGTCCTGAACTTGGAGGACCGGCTGATCCCGTAGGGTTTCAACCGCAGGAAAACCACAGCTTGTTGACTACCAGATAGCGTCGGGAGCGGGAGATGGATGGGCGTGATAATAGAGCCGTGTTTCGGAGTGTATAACTATACATCTAGTCTCTCTTGACAGACACTCTATCAGTACTTAGCTCGTACCTCGCTTGATAGAGTCTGTTGGTTACCGCGTAACTTACCCGGTATCCTGCGTTATGAGGTAAGCATCATGAATGCTTGGACAAACAAAGCCTTGGCGAGACGCGTCTGGACGTGTTTTTCTTGTCTCGCGCTGATTTGAGCAACCAAAACCGCTCAAGGACATTGGAACTTCCATTAAAGTGATCTATTAATTTTCCCTGCTTGAACGAGCTTTCCTGGGAAGGTTCATCGAAAATGCAACGAAAATAGGCAGAAAATATTCACCTTCAAATTAACTGGGTCATAAGCCTGACGGAAATTATAGGAACTCTCCTGTATTACTTATTGCCCAAACACAGCCTCGATATTGGCCTTCGGCGCGTTGTTTGCCTTATGGCGCGTCCAAGTCGCGTTCCTGGAGTGTGCACGTGAGTGATGCTTATATAATAACGCAGGATACCGGGTAAGTGGGCGTGGTAACTAACAGACTACTATACATCGGGATTTTAACAATCTGCGCGTGAGCTCGCGTACGCGCTCGTACGTGTGCGTACGCGAGCCCACAAGACGTCAAAGATCGCGCGTGGGCGCGATCACGAGCTATGTCCAAAATCACACGCGACCCCCTTACGCGAGTCTACACGAGCCACGCGAGCACAGCTTTGATTGAAATGCCAGCCGATCCGAATAGTTCGAGGCCTAAAAAATGTTGAATGGACTCCAAGCAACACAGCGGCAGTCATAACTTAGCTGAATGTGAGGGTGCGGTATGTAGAAAGCCCACCTAAAATTTCGAAATCCATCAAAAGCTCGCGTACTCTCGCGGACGCGAGCTACGCGACATCACAAGATCAAAAGATGGCGCGTACATTGTGCTTTTGCTGATGTATTACATGTAATCCACAATGCGCATTAATGAATAGTGTCGTCCACTGGAACCTTTTCCCGGATTTCAAGCCGAAGACGAAGAGGAACCACTGTTTGTATGTAGTGTGTTGAAGCGAAGTTGGGGTTGAAGTGGAGCAGGGAAATCCGCGGTATCCACTCAGAGATCAGGAACCACCTGTGTTTCAAGCAACTTTCCGAGCGGCACGCTTGAAATGGTTTGACCTTTCATGCTACCCAAGAGGGACGGTGACAAAGTTGGAAAGAAATCGTGTGATCCATCATCCAAGACACGCAAGGCAAGTTCATACCGGCTCGAGAGCTGGCCGACCTTTTATGTTACCCAAGAAGAATGGCGTGGCAAAGCTAAAATCGCCTGCTTCATCATTGAAGACACACATGTCAAGCGTTCCAAGCCGAAATTCGGATTAAGGCCCAAGGGGACATCGGGATTAAATTTCGGATGGGGGGAGGGGGGCCTGGTGAAGGCCAAAAAAAACTTTGTACTATAAGTTTTGGGAGGGCCATGGGAGGGTGTAAAAACGTTAGTAGAGGCATATGAGGGCCCCCAATGAATAATTAACCTCAGTTTTTGCTTCCCATTCACATCAAAAGATGTTGGAATAATGACTCCAGCCAAGTTCAACCAAAAGTGGTTGGTCAGTGGTCCTGGAGGTCGTTCAAAAAAATTCTGCAGGTCCACTTACAGCCTTAGTAGGCCTTCAGATGGCTTTAGAAAGGATAATAATATAATTATTTTAGGCTGGATTAAAAGACTAGTGAAAACAACTTGTATTAGTGAGCAAATACATTGTAGTTAAAATAATGCAAATTGACACCGTGAAATAGCCTTCGCAAAGGAAGATAATTTAGTTCAACTTTTTTGTTCTAGGAAACCATCGCGTTTCATTCACATTTGAAAGGTGATTGAAGTCAAAGAGAATTGAGTGCAGAAATAAACTGTTTGATTTGACGGGTTCTCAACGGATTAAGGAAACAAAGGGTTTCCACCTTTGTTTTCGGCAGGATTAAAAGACTAGTGAAAACCCTTTGTTTCCTTAATATGTTGAGAACCCGTTGAATCAAACAGTTTATTTCTGTACTCAATTCTCTTTGACTTCAATCACCTTTCAAATAATGTGAATGAAACGCGATGGTTTCCTAGAACAAAAAAATTGAACTAAATTATCTTGCTTCGCGAAGGCTATTTCACGGTGTCATTTGGCGTTATTTTCACTACAATGTATTTTCCTATAAACATAAGTTGGTTTCACTAGCCTTTTAATCCAGCCTAAAAGAATTCTATTCTGGGCGTA
>JARKIB010000493.1:0-80879 GCA_029378385.1 Mycena metata | reverse complement strand
ATCCCACGAGTCCCAATACTACATGTTTCTGCAGGTAAATCCCTCTATTCCCCAAGTGGCCCACTAACTAGTTCGGCCCGGTAAGCAGTCGCTGATAATACGCACTCTGTACCTTTGACTTTTAATTTCCCTTCCCACTTTTCAATTCCTTCCCTACATCGCATCCTCCACCTCTCCATCTTACCCCCGTCCTCTACGTTTTCTTTATGCCTTTGCGGACTTGGCGCAATGAGCACGAGTCCTCGCGCATCCCCATTCCCCACCTCCTTCATCACCCTTGTCCCCACTTCCATCTCCCTTGTCCTTGTCCTCGCCTCCCTGTTGTACCGCCTGCGCGCACGGACATCGCACAGCCTGAACAGGGACACGTCCGGATCGCGTGTGCGCCTGTGCGTGAGTCCCTGCGAACACACCACCGTCCTTCCCTTCCTGCCTCTCATCTCGCCGTCTCCGTCCCCACCCTGCTCTTGTACCTCGCGCGCGCGCGGATTTTGCACGATGAACGCACGCGCGAGTCCCGCACGATGCACTGCAGAGGCAATCACGCCCGGCGAGTCCCGCGCATGTATCTGCCCGCTGATGCGGATGCCGTGCACAATGCGCATCGAAGTTCCCCACCTTGCCAGCGCGCCTCGCTATCTTCACGTCTCCACGCCGTCCCTCTTCCCTCCCCGTTTCCCTCCTCCCTGTTCTTCCCTCTCCACTCTCCCCACTCCTTCCTCGTCCATCTCCCCCTACCTTTGCGTCCCGTGCGCATGCGGTGTCATTGCGCGTTTGTGCGGTATTCCGCGCCGAGTGCCGCACGCGTGCAATCGTGGGCAATCACATGGCGCAAGTCGAATGCAGTGTTCGCGGGGTTTGCGCATGTGGGTGTAGCAGACATAAAGTTAAATATTCGTAGTCGGCTTTGAATGAATGAATCGAAATTACCTGGATCCAAAATGAAATTTGTGTGAGCAACGGCAGCAAATTGAAGGCGGAAGAGGACGTACCACGAGTTTCCCACTGTGGACTCGAGTAAGGAAGGGCGGACGAGGGAATTCGAGGCGACGATGTGAAGGTTAACGCGGGGAGGTGAACTCTGGATTCTGAATACTTAAACCACGCAGGATGAGGTGAGTTAAGTATCGAACAGAATGAACGCTGTGCGCGCATACGCAGCTCGAAATTTATAGCTCACAAATGCGCAGCTAAAGTTTGCGTAATATAGCCTGCATTCTGAGTTCGTTCACTCAAAGTGATTGCGGCGGAAGCTCTGCAGAAAGAAATTAGTGGATTGTGTGTAACGAAGATGGAAAGACACGTACCAATCTGAGTGGCGCGGGTTTAGCTAGTTTTTGAATACATATTGAACTTGAGCCCAAAGACTCAAATGAAAAAATAAGTGTTGAATGAACTGTATGCATGACAGGTCGTCGGAACTTTGTACCCGAAGTACCGAACTTTTGCGAACATGTACTTGTAGGCACTACCCGAACCTCTTGTGAACCTTTGATTCGCTTGATATGACCGGTGGTCGGTGAATGATTGATCTGGTGGTTTGCTTACCGGGCTGTGGTTTCTTTAGCGAGACACAGCTACCGAATTGGGTTACCTCGTGGTTCGGCTAAACTGGCCACTGATCGCCAACTGACTTGAGCTCAGTTCAGAATATTCTGCATATATATACCCATGAAAGTACTCTTTCTTTCACTTTCTCTCCCACACACTCTCTATCCCAGTATCTCTACACCTACCACTCACTGTATGTCTCCATACTTTGCCTCAGTGCGACTCTGTTATTCATTCAAACCCATAGCCTTTTGCCTATCAAATTTTGTGCGACATACTTGTTGTTAAACTCCCAAATACTAACACCTCTGTAGGGAAAGCAATTCAATGGACAAAACCTCGTGAACCTCTTCATGCAGTTCCTCGCAAACAATGCCCCAGGACTGCTAACTGCTGTCGCTCCTGGGCAGGCTCCTCAGCCTGCAGCCCCAAATCCAGCTCCGACTGCTTCTCAGCCAGCTCTTCCTCCACCCTCAAGCCAGCCATCGCTCCCTGCTCGGCCTACTGCTCCCCCGATTCAACCCTACCAAAGTCTTCGGGTTGCTCCATCGTCGCTCTCAGTGCAGCTCCCCCCTTTGCCTCCCCTGTCATCTTCCTCATCTTTGAGTCTGAATTTGGTCGTCAACCATCAAAGTATTTCGCTCTTTTGTGCCCTTTTTATCACACTGATCGTAGGTCCAGATCATGCTTGTTGACGACAATGACACCATTTACCTTGGTGGACGACCTCACTCTCTGCTTCCCTCGATGATTGCAAGTGGAACCCTGTCTTTTCGCACTTACTTCCTCGAGTGTTGCATCTCAGCCTCGTTCCTTTTGAGGGCTGCCCAGGCATCATACACCACCGAAGAACCTTGTTCTCGTCGCCAGTTTATCCACCACTGGCTGCTCTGCCAGTCGCTCAATGGTATCGACAACCACACCTTTGCTTAGAGTAAATTTATACCCTTTTGACCTCCCATTTCATGACTTTTTCGCTCCCTTCATTGTCTACTTTGCTCTGGTGCTTACTCTAAACCTTTACTACTTTTAATCTCCTCAATTCATTATAGCCCTTTATCGCTCATTTAATTTCTTTCTTTGCTGCCTTTCAACTCCCTCCATCTGTTCGTTCTATGCTCAATTTTGCATACCTCTATTACTCTTTAATCGCCTTTTCATCGGCTTAGTTTACACTGGCTATAACTTGTAGGACGACCTCATAAATGTGATATTTTTGTGTTCCCCTTCAAGCATTGATACCACCTTTGATCTGTCTGCTTCTGTCTTATGCTCTGTTGGTCTAGAGGTTTTCGTCCCTAACTCTGTTCAAGGTTAGTGATGGGGAGCCACATTACCGTACTTAAGTTCGAATCCCCCCTATTACACTATTGTTTACCTTTCTCCTGTGCTCTTTGCATTTTTTTTATGTTTTTTAAAAAATATTATTTCCTCGCACTCCACCTCTGGAGAGCACAGCGCAAATACCAAAGTTGAATGTGAGGAACAGTCAAAATGCAGTGTTATTTAAAGTACGACAAAAAGCCAAGGCAATGCTCCATAAATGAATGATGTCCGAGTTTGCAGCAAGACCCCACCACTGTCCGACGACAGGACCGCTGATAATCCCGGGTGAGGTCGGATCCCAAAATCTGGCCCTCGGGAATTTTGTGGGGAATTTCCGTCTTCGCTGGACCAAAATTTTGTCGGGACTGGGGCTCTGACCTTGGGTCATTTTTGTTTTGTCGGGATTCGGGATCAGACCTCAAACCGCCCAAAAATAGCTCTAAAATCACGGAAAAATCGAATTGAATTCTTAGTTTATGCAATCGTCCTCGGGCAGCTCTAGAACATCTATATTCACCTTTCCCTTTCTCTGAAATGTATTTAGGCTGGCCACAGCTGTCGCCGACGCAGCGTTTTCCGGCAAAAGTTCATTAAGCATCTTGTACTACTGGTATGCTCGAAGACCAATCTCGACGGTAGGGAACATGTTGACGTATTCGTCCTTCGGTAAAAGTGTGAGAGAAGAGCCAATAGTTTTCAATGAATATTATGCTGTCTTACATCTCATTGCTCTGGATACACCCGTCTGGATCACCAATTCGAGTTGTTTCTCATACGGCCACTTTTTTGATTCACACAGCACTAAATTCGACGCTGACACTGACTCGACACCACCAATCAAGAAAAAAATCGGCCGGCACCATGACCTCGGCCGACCATGATGTCGGGACTTTAAATCAAACCTACACCTCGGGTCTGCCGGTTGTCGGGACTTCAACTCAAACATTTTTTTCCGCCAGGCCCATTTGTCGGGACTCGGGCTCACACATCGGGGGGCCAAAATCGAAATTTTGTCGGGATCCTGGATCCGACCTCACCCGGGATTATCATCGGTCCTCCAACGACGGCCTCGAGAGCGGCGACCTGGTCTAGGTGAAGAGGTGCTTGGGGCAATTCAACTGGGACTTCATTCAGGTGCTTCTCTGTGGTCGACATTGAGACTACTCGGGTTCCGTATTTCGGAGAGCACTGGCAAGACAGCACTTATGGGCCCTGGCCAGTGACCAGTCTCGTGCCGGCTACCACTGAACTGTCTATACCCAGTGTACACCAGGATGTTCTCAACGAGATTTTCGCTGTGGATTTTGCCCACCCAAAAACGAGAGACTATCTGGGGACTTGGGGGTGCTAACTACCCTTCAGCCCGAAACCCACTTATGGTCGCTTTTCTGACACTCCCAGATCACCCGCAGATATTCTTTCCATACAGACATCACGGAACTATCCCACCTGCGGTTAATTATCCCCTTCCACCCTTTACTCCTCATTATTCCCAGCACATGTTGCCCAATATCCCTGCCAACAATCTTCTTCATCCACCCTTCACTCATTATTCCCAGCACATGTTGCCCGATATCCCTGCTGACAATCTTCTCCATCCACCCTTCGCTCCTCATTATTCCCAGCACATACCCCACCGACAATCTTCTTCATCCTTCATTTTTGTTCCCTGAAGCTGTCGGTCTCGATTTCACTGGCACCAATATTCTCACTCCAGCTGACCTACTACATCCTTCGGTCCTGTTCTCTAACGTGGCTAACATCCTGGGTCTCGAGTCCGCATTGACTCTGCCTTATTTGTGAGGGGACAGCAAACATTGTCCCAGATGGTCCGGAATTGGCAAGCAGTGGAACTCGTGTGTGAGAGGTTTGGTGTCTCTCATGACTACTTGCAGCATCAATTCACTGGTGGACTGACCATCACACTCGACGAAGTCCTCCGCCACCTAGGGTGGAACCTGACTTCGTATAAAAAGAAATGCACCTGGTTCCAATGGGCAGAGCAGGCTTCCAAACAGGTCTGGCATACCCCTTCGGCTCCCTGTAAGCTTTTCCCATCTTAAACTTGCCCACCCTCGACTCTGTTCCTCAGGCCAAACTGACACGACTTTTGCACTTTTCTGCATCTGGAAAGCGATCTGCTTCCTCTGGAAAGCAGGTGGTCCTATTGCAACAGGGTGGGAACCTTCGAAAGTGTCCACCAACAACAACGAGAAGGATGCAGCGGTTCTGACACAGGCCATAATTGAGTCTTCGAAGACAAAACTTAGTGCGCTACTGCGGGACCAGCAGTAAAAGAGTTTAGTTGAACTAGAGATACCAATAAATCTACTGCTTCTCATGCACAAACTCCAGACAATTTCCATCACCAGCACCAACCCCAGACTCGTGAAATCCATTCTTTGCATGCTCAAAGGCCGCTTGAATCTGGGCAGAGAAGCCAATTGTGATGGTACAATTATGAGCTCCACAGAGATGGGTTGTTCCATGCCGGAAAGTAGGGTCGAAAGCGAAAAGTGTACCTGTGGCCTGTTTTACAACCACTCTCAGAGACATTTCAACAAAGTTCCCCCACCGCCGATTGGCTAGAACGCAGGATGTTCCGTGGCAGGATAGGCCCAGATTGGGACCGTGTTGAGGGGCGTGAAGACATAGATGGGGTAATTGATGTCCCACCGGCAGTAGAGAAAGTGTCCACAGGGAGGCTGGCCAAAGGGGGGTCTATGGTGCGGTCAGCATTGACACTAATTGCACAGGCCCCATCAGCATAGCAGGGATCGAGATGGAGAGAACTGAACACAGGAAGTTCTAAGCATTGAAACACTGGACCGTGACTAACACTCACACTGGATAATCCACTGTTAAATATGCTTCAGGAGGGGCCCTCTGAACATCTGGAAAGGAATATGTGACACCATTCAGGCCCAACACAAACCCGGTCCCTTGAATGACATAAAATTGAGGGGTATAGTCAAGGATGTGAAAAACAAATACCTTCCTTGAATAAGGGCTACATGGTAGAGTGGTTAATCCTGCTGTCCTGATTTCTGATTAGTTTTGGAAGTCCCGGGTCCCGCGAGGGTTCGAACCCCGGTAAAACCACTCAAATGGCTTTGTGGATACGCCAGTGACAAGCCGAGCCTCCGTGCCGGCTGCTGGTCGGAAACTTCCGTCGGCTTCGAACCATCAGGGATTTTAGTGGGTATTGCTTAAAGCCGAGCCCCACAGTACCGTCTATAAAAGACAATGGTCTGCGTAAATGCATTTTCACCCTGGCGTAATAGTGGTCACGCAACAATATTTCGGGTCATAGTTTCCCAGAAAGGCTACTTTGTGTGATTGTCCGGCCGAACTAATGTTGGCCCAAAAGGGGGCGCAAGCCTAGACCCAAGGGGGGCACCATAACTGCGGGTTATGGGCTCGTTGGACAATCAAATGCACCGCAAAAAAACAAAATTCCTTCCTTGACATTCCGGGTCGCACTTCTGGGCATGGAATGTTTTTCAAGTTTGTGGTCAATCCGGTGTGTGATGTCAGTCGGGAGCCAAGTTTTGGCAGCCGCCCAAACAGTGGTCGTTGCAGCTATAATATCATTTATGTTCGATTTTGGTGGTGTCATCCAACTGCTTAGCATAGCTTTTCGCCAGTCCAAACACTCTGGCATGACGGGGTCCAGTATTGAAGCCAACCTGAACTATTTTACCAGGTGCATCTGGCTGCAAGAAAATGAGAAGGATGGTAGAAAGGGATGAAAGAGCCTGCACCCGCACATCACGACGTTGTTGGACAGCAACATCGACAACATTCTTCAGCCAGGCAAGGAACACAGCGGATTCAGGATACCCCGCTCCGAACACACCGTACAGGACCACAAGAGTTGGAGTCGGGACCAAGACCTCTGAATCGTTTTCTATATGATTAAATCAACAAGCTGGATAACCACCCAATACATATCCATACCAGAAGGAAGATGATCAAGAAAAACAGCTGATTCATTTATGTCACAGATGTAAAAGCCAGCGGCCTCGTTGCAAACAAAGTCACGTAAATACGGGCGGCAATGAGTGTCAGCGAGTACAGTGCGAAGACCAGGACCGAAAGACAAATTGCGCTTGCGCCAGATAATATAGGGGTTTTGAAGACTTCCACGAGGGGCATTCTGGTCAAGGGGATTCTCTGCCAGGATATCGTCTATAGATTTGGATGGCTGCTGGAGCTCAAGGCTGTAAACCTTGGAAATTTTATCAGCACAGCCTATAGATGGAGAGAGATAACAAACTAGGGACCGCTTCTGACGATGGGTAGCAGTACCAAGCCTATTGTTGTTCTCAACTTCCCTGTGTTTGGAACTGACCAACTGAAGGACCTGCTTCAGGTCTCAGTGGTTGGTGGCAATGTTGAGCAAGTAGCGAATGAGCTCTTGGAAATTTACCTGTGCAATTCATGTAAGTAAATGAGAAGCAGGAAAAAATAAAAGAGAGAGATGCCTGAGGAGTTGGAGAGACCGAAAAGAATGAATCAAATTTGAGCTTGAAAGCATTCAGCTCTTCTTCATTCCCGACATCGATGTTTCGAAGGGAATTCAAGTGGTCTGGATCACAGAAATGGGCCAAAACTGGTTCACATAAGAGACTGTAGAATTTGGACTTGAAGAAACCTACCAGCATTCTGACTGGCCTTCTTTGTTTCACTTTTGTGCTTTTCCATGATGGGGGAGAACAGAAGACGACTCAGACGAAGTTCGTTGCCATTCAAATCTGCATAACAACACAAGGTGTGCAGCAACTGATTGAGATATCAGTGTGTCCATTTATTGACCAATTTGCAATTTTGCATGCAGTTTGAAGCAGGAACATGACCTCAAAAATGCGAATCTAATGATATCAAATACTCCTGCTGTGGTGATATACAGAGGTCGAGAAAATTGCAGCCTTATTTACATGTATTATCATGATGATCCCAGCATGATAGCTTCCTGGTATGGAATCTTGATCTGGATCACACTTGAAACCAAGGGGAGAGGGCGAAAACCACCAACAGTGGATGCAGAACCACAGCCAAGCTGCCGATGGAGTTAATCTACATCATCCCCGAGTTCAAGTTCAACTTGATCAAAGCTCGACTTTAAAGTTCAAGTTCCGAGTTCCTTTACTCTTTCTGGAAGTTTTTGACCTGAATGCTCAACTTGGCTAAAAAGTTCGACTAAACTAGTAGAAAATGTACTGTCTTCACATTCATTTGGCATGAGATCTAGAATAAATGATGAAAAATGAGTTTATAGAACTGGGACTGGGTACGTTATTGGGGGAGGAGATGGAACAAAAAAAAAATCGCACAAGGAAGTTTTAACAGTTACTTGAGCTTGGTTGGACCACTGAGGCTGTCGTACTTCAGAGAGAGCGAGGTCAGCAAATCTTGCAGAGTCAGGAAAGATGACTAATGGGCGCAACATTGAAATATTCTTCGATGGTTCAACATGGCGTTGAACCAGTCTACGAAAATTTGAAACAGGCAAGTTCGTGCATAGATGATAAAATGACCGAAAGGAAAATGAACGTACCTCGGATGAAATTGTTCCATCGAGACCTTGGCACGTTGATATCGAGCTCGAACGAAGTATGTTATGACTGAAAGGAAGGGTCTGTGACGCTTCAACCAACGGTTCAACGAAGAGAGTAGATAGAATTTGGTGAAGTTGAGTTCAACCCCATTGAAGTGAGGTTGAACTCAACCTCAGCTCAAAGCGAGTGGAAGATGAACAAAACCATACCTCCGTTGAAATTGTCCTACGAGTTCAAGTTTGAACTGAGGAATGCACGCCGGCCGCTGGAAGGAATGGTCAGCGAGCCTAAGGGCTTGTGAGGAAGATAGCTGAGAAGAAAGGGATTGGGCGCAGGCGCAAATTTGAACGGAGTTGAATGGTTGAACAATACTTTCCCTTCAACGGTCACAGGTCCGGCCTCTGACGAAGCAAGGTCTAGTGAGACTCAATATCAATCTGATGATGTACGATGAAGACACACCTTGGGAGTAAAACGAGACAGTCAAACGGCCGCCAGGATTGACAACAATCCCAGTGTCCAGCAAAGCCATAATTTCGGTACGATCTCGCCAAGTTAGTAAAAAACAGTGCACCATTGAACGGGTTAGAAGCAAACCAAAGAACAGCTTGAAGTGAGTTGTGATTCCCGAGTCAATCAATCCAGGTTGCATTGACCTCGGTTTCGCCCGGCCAGTCTTGAACTAATCCAACTTGAGTAAAATGTTGAGCGGTGAAAAATTGAGAAAATAACTACCATGGAACGAGGTTAAGCCGGATTTGAACGAGACCTGGATTCGTTTGAAGGCCGCGGTGTAATTGAAGCCAATAGAGGTCGAAAATGGGATATGTAGGTGGTTGGCCTGAGTGGACATGAACTCGACATGAAATTGGGCGCCAGAAACTCAAAAAGTAGTCTGTGGAGGGTTCATGAGTTTCAAGGTAACAATAAGAGCGAAGGGACACACACCTCGGATGAGAACGAAATCCTGAGGTGAGGCAAATCGACGATAGCCTCCACTGCGAAGATAGGTTATTGGGATCCTGATGGATCACGCCGGAGGCCGAGTACAAATGTTGACCGATGTTGAGGGGAGCTGAAGTGCATTGAAGGACTTCCTGAGGTTCTGAAAGAGGGTCAGCATCCTTACAAGAAACATATAATAGACCGGACCTGAGTAAACTCAACATGAGGTCAAAATTGACGACAGTCTCCGCGGTAAGTTAACGGCGCGGATTCGGCCAAAGGGCGTTGAAGGCAGTTGGAGCGAAAAAGTGGTCTGAATGACTTGATCAAGACCTGAAGGAAGGTAAATCCTGCAGTAAATGAAACTGAAGTACAATAGAACACACCTGAGGCTGATCTACATTTCGAGTCAAACTGTCAATAGTTTCCGCGAAAATGTCAAGTCGGCCGTTCCATTAGCGCGGAAAGCTGCTCAAAGGACGTGTTTGAAATATGGAGGAAGGTAAGTATTGTTGCAAATGACAACGAGGTAAAATAGAACGGACCCTGGCCAATCTATACTCAAGTCAAATTGACAATAATTCCCCCCGGCGCAAGATGTCAAATCGGCCGTTTGGATGGCGTCGAAGGTATTTACCGCAGGCACACAGAACCATAGCAAGACTTGGATGAGCTCTAAGCAAGAATGGGAGTGAGCACTGAGACAGAAGGGTATACCTATATGTATCTTGAAGCCTTGAAGGCAGATTAAACGGCGCTGAGATTATGTTGAAAGGGACGGAGGGGTGGCCAAAACATCAAGGGAAGACGAGATCGGTGCCTGTACGAATCATATTTGAGGTGTTGCAGAGCGAAATTGATACTGGAATTGAGTTGTGCCGCGGGAATTCGGCCTTGAAGCTCAAGTGCGTAGAATCGGAACATTGGAAGTGATTTGAAGTGGGTTGAGCTCGACGAATTTTAATGAATTGAATGCAATCTATGACAGAAAAAATCAACGAGAACTGCAGATAAAGAGCAAAGATATGGTCCTTGGTCCGCCTGTTAGAATTGGCAGAGTTTGAAATGGTTGAAAGGTCCTAGAAGAGGCTCTGAAGTTGAGTAAGTAAATGTATGAGTGGGGTGAGGCAAAAGAACGAATAGTCTGGTGTAGCGAATTGCGACGAAGACGATGGTGGTTGATGTCAACCAATGAGCGTGGGAACGAGTGGCGAATCGGATCAAGCTGCCCGGTGAAAGTCGAGGTCGGCGTCGAGGGCCAATGGGTGGCATGCCGAGGGCGGTCAGAATAGGTGGATGTGTGGATGCCGGATGCGCCGGTAAATTGCTGGAGGTTGAGAGTGGTACATGATGAAGGAAATTGGGCGGAAAGACGATTGACGAGAAATTAAGGACAGGACAGCATGTACTTATGGATTTCGTGCTGCCTTTATATTCTATGAATTAGCCCGGAGGCGATTTTAGAAGTGCGGAATCATTGACAATTGGTGACTTATTCATCCGAGTCCCAAAATGGACTTGGTAGTTACCGAAAGTGCACAATGGGATAACAGGAAGGATATGGGATACTTGAGATAAAAAGGAGACCATTGTCATGCTTGTGTTTGTGTCACGATTAGGACCTAATCTAATTGCTCCAACACCTATTGTTATCGTTCTAGCGCCTCGGGAACAATCGTGGGACAACTGGGAGAATGCCGGCTAGATGCCAAAGACGGAAATATATGGATGGTTATCATTGTGCGGAACACACACCAAGTTAATACACGAGAACACGGCATTGATAGAACGAAACATTACCACATTAAGTTAATATACACTGACAGCCCCGATCATACTTCGAACGCTATCCTCGAGAACACATATATTTAGTTTAATAGTTCGTACTACTTACCCATGACCAGAACAGTATAAATACGAGTAGTAGTACACTTGTAGTCTTCAAGTCTTTTATTTGATTCATTTCTCAAAATCCTACCACATCTCACTCCCCAATCTGCTTCCTTTGTGTAGATCGGACGAGATAAGGCTTTGATTGTGACATAATAAAAGACTTGACTTCTTACCACACCGTACCACCATCTCCGACCTCCTTTTCAAACCATCTCCTTGCACACTTCTTGTGTACCCCATCTATCCCCTCCCAATTCGTGCACTTCTTGCGTATCTTTACTCTCCTCATCTGGTCTCTCGTAATTGAAGATCCATTTCCCTATTCCCCACCTGCTGATTCCCTACCTCATCCACAGCGAGTCAAAACAATTGCAGCAACCATCAAAGAGAGCCACTCTATAACCAGACAGACACTGTTCTATGGGAAACATTGAGTCCGTCCCAGAACAATAGCAGTCGCAGGAGTACCATCACCTCTTAACCCAAGGGGGCCGTCTCGCTATTATCGGGTGTGTTGTAGAAGACCCGGGATAGTTCTGTTTGCAACAGCTTTCTCTTTGTGACCCTACCAACCGCTTAGTGTGGCAGAAGAAAAGTCGCGACATACCGTGCACCCTCAACTGGTTCTTCGGAGTCAACTCCAACCCCGCCGTCCCCTCCACATCCGCTCCCGCCACTTTTACCTGCACCTATTGTGCACTCCCCCACCACTACCACCGACCCCTCCCTCTACCTTTCCTTCCTGACATTTACCACCATGTTGCGACCTGCATTCCCCTCTGAGCACAAGGACCCTATGACCCCAACAAGGGGGTCGTCCAAAGTTTCCTTCGCCCGCATGCCCCTATGTTTGATGGCAGAGCCAAGGCAAAGTGGGTCACCTTTATGGATGCACTAGACAATTACATCTGGGTGCACAATTCGGGGTTTGACTCCGAGAAGAAGAAAATTGCCTTCACAATCTCCCTACTTGGGAAGGTGGATGGAACCCCTTGCCTGGCATCCAATTTTCTTACGAATTGGAAGAAATGGACCCTGGTCCTGGGAGCCTTGAGAGCAGGCTACACTTTTGCAAAAGATTCAAGCCAAAAGGCAAAATGGGGGGGGGGGGACCCCATCATAACCACTTTTTTTCTTTCCACCAGAAAAGTGTTTCTGCATGATTTTCCACTCGAGCGGTACACTTCTGAAAAAAGTGGTTCAGAAATTTGGAATGCACAGCCACTGCGGGTCGGGTCGGGCCAATGGTTTTGGTGATGTTATTTTGACCTCGGCAAGTTCGGGTCAGTCTACACCAGTCTGGAGGGGATTTCTGGATGTCTCAAATCACCTTGTAGTGCTCAAATTGGGACGAAATAGAAGGATCTTCTGCTGGACAAACTGTTGGAATCCCCAGGATTTGGAACTTCCCACGGTCACATATCGTAATTTATAAACATGCTGGGTTCCCACGCTTGGAAGATGTTGCAGGAACCCATGAAGTACGAATGTGACTTGAGTTTGTGCAGGGCATGATCCTCCTCATTCTCTTCAATGAATCTGAGTGCACTACAGGCAGTTAATTAAATCAGCAATAAAGGCAGCCCAGGTGGAGAATAAGAATTCATCCTTTTTGAGTGACACTCAGCCCAAAGTTCTGCAGAGTCCTTTGCCATAAAGGACATGATATACTGAACAACCTTCTCCTCTGAGGGGTGGCCATCCTCAGTGAAGGCCTCTAGGAGGAGGTGGGCATAGGAGTGGACAGCATGAAGGAATGCCCGACCTTGGGTCTAATTGCTGTCAAAGACGAACGAGAGGCTCAGTTGGAAGACCCATTTTGCTCCAGGGGTAATGTTGCTGAATATCCCTGGACCCGGGTCCGGAGCTCATGCAGGAAGGGACAAGGCAGGCGAAGGGACATGTGGTGGTGGTGGGTTCTGATTGGTGACTATACAGATGAGTTGATCCAGAGTCTCCTCGATCCGGGCCATGTGGTCAGCAGTGGCAGCAGCAACAGCAGCAGTGTCTGCCATAACAGGATTGGGAGAGGGGAGGAGGAGGCAAGATTGGAGGTAGGAGAGGCAGGAGCACTAGAGTTGTGGTCTGAGTCCACGGTGCCAAATCCCGTAATCTTGACTGGTTAATCCCTTAGAGAGTTTCTTCTGCTGCAAGGGCAACCTTGAGGCCCGAGAATACTCAAGAGTCCGAGCGAGGGAGATCCAAAGATATAAATAAGTAGGCTAGAATACAAGGAAGTATAATGCACCTAGCAAGGGAGATCCAAAGAGAAGAAACTCTGAGGATTTCCACATTAGGCTGCAGGTATAAACAGCTGCTATACAGATGTACGTGACTGGAGTGGTCAGCAGAGATCCTGAGCTTGATCACATACATGATGCCAGCAGAAGGCAGTGGGCTGACTGGACGGTGTGAGATAGGGGTTCCCTTGACAGAGACTACTGTCTGGAAGAAGTCTCAAAACCTTTCTCCACTTTACAACTCACCAAAACTGCACTAAAACCTCTCAAGATCACAGGACTTTGATGAACTGATAGGAATAAAAAAACTGATCACTTTACCAGAAGAATATAAAACCCGGTTTATAAACATCTATTTATAAACCAGTTTACAAACCAGACTAATAAATAGTACCCTATTGTCCCACCCATCATTTTAGCTCGGTCTTGTTGCCGGGACACGGCTCTTTGTGGCCTCCTCAGATGACACAAATACACATGCTATGAAAATGAAAACTGTTGAAAAACTACAGAATGAGATCAGGAAACTGATGAAATCTTCCTTTGGAAATCTTCAGTTTGGTTTTCATGCCGCCACATTTTGTTTTGAGTCACGGAAGGTTTGGCTCTGATTGAACAAAGGGTAGGTCTGGCAACTAAGGAAAACAGGAACAGGTTTAGATAGCATTAACTATGATGATTGTAATTTAATGTGATCACGGACACGGGAGAAACACTAAGGACACTCATATAGCAGCATGTATACCAGAATGTTTTGTGCTGTGCCTCCATGTATTCAATATCTAATCCACCTCAGACTGAATCTCATCCTTTGAAGCATCTAACATCTTATCAATCAGGGCTAAGATCATGGGCTTAACCCATCAGTGATCAAACAACTATGGGTGGTTTGGACTGTTTCAGCAGCCTTACAATGTTGAGGTGGTCATTCCTGAATGCTAGGTACAGAGCAGTTACACCATCTTTCCTCACTGTGTGAACAGATGCATTGTGTTCAATGAGCAGCATTGCAATGTCAATGTGACCATTCTCCAATGCGAGATGCAGTGCAGTGGAGCCATCTTCATTGACCAAGTCAAGAGATGCATTGTGTTCAATGAGCAGCCTTGCAATATGGAGGTGACCCCACTTTGATATGAGATGCAGAGCAGTCCAGCCATGCTTGTTGACCAAGTCAAGAGATGCATGGTTTTCAATGAGCAGCTTTGCAATGTGGAGGTGACCCCACCTTGATGCAAGATGCAGCACAGTCCAGTCATCTTTCATGACTAAGTCAACAGATGGATTATGTTCAATGAGCAGCCTTGCAATCTCGAGATGTCCATTCTTGAATGCTAGATGCAGCGCCATTGAGCCATCTTTGTCAACTAAGTTGACAGATGCATGGTGTTCAATGAGCAGCCTTGCAATGCCAATGTGACCATTCTCCAATGCGAGATGCAGAGCAGTCCAGCCATGTTTGTTAACCAAGTCAAGAGATGCATTATGTTCCATGAGCAGCCTTGCAATATGGAGGTGGCCCCACCTCGATGCAAGATGCAGCACAGTTGAGCCATCTTTGTTGACTAAGTCAAGAGATGCATTGTGTTCAATGAGCAGCCTTGCAATGTCGAAGCGACCATTCCTCGATGCAAGATGCAGCACAGTCCAACCATCTTCCTGGACCAAGTCAACAGATGCATTGTGTTCAATGAGCAGCCTTGCAATGTCGAGACGACCATTCCACAATGCTAGATACAGAGCAGTGGAGCCATCTTTGTTGACTAAGTCAACAGATGCATTGTGTTCAGTGAGCAGCCTTGCAATGTCGAGGTGACCGCATCCCGATGCCAGATGCAGTGCAGTTGACCCATGTTTGTTGACTAAATCAACAGATGCATTGTGTTCAATGAGCAGCCTTGCAATGTTGAGGTAACCCTGCCTCGATGCTATATGCAGCGCAGTTGAACCGTCTTTGTTGTTGATTAAGTCAACAGATGCATTGTGTTGAATGAGCAGAGAGTGAAGTCCCCTTGTGTAACCCATTTCAGCACAAATACACACCACTGGTGGTATTGGTTCATCCCAAACACGGCTCCGATGCAGGTGACACAATTGGTAAAAAGCAGCATGTTGGCTGCTTCCATCCTTCAAAAGATGCATTGTTGAAGGAAGTAGTGCCTCCTGATCCTGTTCAGTGCAAAGCCGTAGGTGATGGACCCAATATTTTGCTGCATACAAGGCAATTGGGTAGTCTCTGAGTGTTTCTTTGGTCATTTTATGCTTGGGCCCTGCAAAAATAAGGAGATAGCGGAAACAATTCTCGGTAATAAATCTCTGGGAGACTTTGTTTGAGAGGTCAATGATTGTGCCAAATTCTTGATGGAATTGTGTGGAAAGGATATAATCCTTCACAGATGAATGTGCAAAAGAGATTGATTTATCCCAGGCCCAGGGCCCATTTGTAATCACGATCAGACCCTCCAACAGTTTGAAGATTTCAGTGTTGCCTCCATGTCTAGTTGGGTCATAAATGGATCGAGTTGAGTCCGAAAAGTCGAACTTAGGATCTGATAAGGGAAATGCAATAGCATCTGCTAGCTCGTCTGGCGTAAGTTCTCTGGCAGAGTACACAAGCCACCGGAAGATTGCTTGAATAAAAGCAGTGTTTCTGAGAGTATCTTTTGCTCGGGTTAAGAAACGGGTATAAATCCCGAACAGGTCAGCTGGGAGGGCTGCTAAGCTCTCCTCCACATCTTCTTGGAAAAAACAACTGCGCAATTCAATGAGGAGGCATGCAGCCATGCGAAACCTGAATATAAAAATTAGCTTCAGCATAAATTACATCACAATGAGAGGACCAACATTCCGTTGCTCTTCTGCAAAATCTGCTCTGTGACATAATTTGCATGATTCTCATCACTGGCCCAATTCCCCATCTTCGGAATTTCGTTGCCAATGAAGGATCTAATGTCACCAATTGAAACCCCAGAACCAAGCTCAATGAAGGTTACATCCTTGAATGCATTCTTGAATTCCTCTAGAGGTTGGCTGGTAAACAGGAGGTGCAGTTTATCCTTGGCAGACTGGCATAGGCTGTGAATGGACTTGATGAGGTGATTCCAGTCGGGTTTGTTGCATTCATCAAGCCCATCAATGACAACATATGTTTGGCCCAACTCTGAAAGTAAGTTCTCCAAGACTTCTTGTAGATGGATGAGCTGTGGCTGTATAGTTCCGTTTCCCAGTGTGATATACAGCTGATTGAGAGTGCCATAGGGGGAAGGTGACCATCTGGAGAGCTGCCAGATGATAGAACATAACATGAGGTTCATGTGCTGCCTCTCGTTCCTGAAATCAAAATAGAAAAATGCAACTGCGGACTGAGGACCAAGAATTTCCTCAATCACTGTCGAGCTGACCACGTGAGTACCGTCAGTGGTAGACCATATATAGTAGGGATATGAAACACCTGAGTACACTCTTTCCAGTGCCAGCTGCAACCAATTAGACATGGGATTGAAACATATTAATAAAGACCTCACAGATCCCTTTGATCCACAAAGCACCAGGTGTGGTCTTCCATTTCATGAATCCAATATCATCTTGGAGCCAGTGCCCAGTGGCTTCATGATGAAGCTTCCGCAGTTCTTGCTGTCTGTCCTGTGTAGTAGGAGGAGACCCCAACCACTTGTACAGAGTTTCTTCCAGTCTAAACCCAATTCAGCTTCAAAAGAAATCTTCAGCACAGAAATTAATTAACCCATGGCCCTGGTTCACACTGCTGTTGTTTTGAAAAAGAATTTTTGGTCAAAAGGAAGGACCAACGTACATGTTATTGTTCAAGTTCTGAACTCCGCTGACATTCAACGTCGGACCCTGCCCTGGACCCCCGGCACCACCACTTATGCCTCCCTGTCCACCCACGCCCCCTGTGCCTCCTGGAGATGAGAGGGTATGATACTAATGTCCTAACTTAACTCTCAAGTTCTTTACGCACCATACACATTAACAATCTTGATTTCATAGCTTTCACCGGACATGGTCGAAATGGATTGTTATACTGCTGAATTTCTGTAGGTGGAGGACTGTGTAAGCCAAAATCAAAGATTACACAGCAGAAAGAGACACCCACAGAGAGGATGAGGAGGAGGTATCCCTGTCGACGTGGAGGTGGAAGACAAGACAAGTCTGGCAGCCTTGATGGAGGACAGCATGCACTTTCACACGATGGATATCATGTCATGGGCTTGACCGGGGCTTCCGAGACAAAAATAGGATATTTGAATTTCAAAATTAGGATGTGAGCCGCAACTTGTAGCCCAACTTGCCCTCCAACTTTCCGAGAGCACGAATGCTATTCCGAGTTCAGAGCTGAGAGGCATTTAGTGCCGAAAGTGCGCGCAACAATGAGCAAATTTGCACCCGCGGTATTAATTCGTTCGTAATTAATTGGCAATTAACCTGAGCCCTGAGGAAAGATGAGAAAATCGACGAAAACTTACTGGATGTCCCGCGAGAGTCTTCGCGCTTTTGTCGTGGGTGCGCGAGCCAAAGTCCCGGCCCACAAACCAACCCGAACACCCGGTTCCCTCCTCCGTCCAATCTTATCTCCCCCTTCCCACATTTCCTGATCATCATCTTATCTCTAACCCTAACCCCACTCTTGCACGTTGTCACTTCCTTCCTTTTCTCACCAAGACCTTCAAGCAGTTCTCGATGGACCCAGTGCTGGACGACACAATGCCGCCGGGGCAGGACAGGAGTCGCTTGTATGTCCCTTTCCTGTCTTCCTATTTTTCTATCGGGTGGGATTGGATTGAACGGGACGGGATACGGAGGCAACGGCGACTTTGTGTTGCCGAGTCCGTGGTCTTGGAGTCCCTTGGTGCCCCTGCTCTGGCTCCCCCTGCCTCCCTCTGTGCGCCTACCCAATCTACTCCTCTCCGCCTCTTCGCAGCGACCGAATTTTGCGGGCTACCGAACTTGGGACGACGCTGATTGCTGACCACGACGTTTGGTTTGCAACACAAGCTGACGGTGCGCCGGGAGCCGAAGCAGGCGCGCATGTGCGGTGGAAAGACATGGCTTTGCGAGAGACGTGCGACACGATGCGTTCGCGCGTTCGGCGTCTTCGCGACCGCTCTGGGGTTTCTTCACGGCCAAGAATCCCTTGGCCATGGCACTCGCATTCATGTGTACTCGTACTCATCGTACCCGCGCGTCATCGTGCGCGTACCGATCCTTCCCCATCGTGGTGCGGTGGGCGGTCTGCGGGCGTTCTTGTGCGGTGTGCGGCCGGGCCTCTCTGCTCTCTGCTGTGGCGCCGGCCATTCGTGCTATGTGCTATCTGCGTGCGCGGTCCCTCCAGGCAGTTCCCTCACGCTCCCCACGGGCGAGCCGGGCCTCGGCTCACCAACGCGCGATACCCCTGCTCCTCCAGCTGCGTCGTGTCGTACGCGTACTAGCCTCGCCGATTTTCTTTCCAGCTAAAATCTCCCTTCCCCGCTTGCCACCTTCCCCCTTCTCTCTTACTTAATTTTCACAAGACGCTGATGCTAACGCTCACCCAGGAACGACGTCCGACACTGCAAGTCCATCTACAGCGCGCCCTTTTATGTATACATGGCGAAGAAGTTCCCGGGGGTGGAGGGTGCGTTCTTCCTTCATTTTGCGTTTTTTTTTTCTGCTTGTTTCTTGGGTGGGAGAGAGGAGGGATACATGCATCCTTTCCCGCGACGCATGCATGCAGCACCTGCGGATGTCGAGCGGGAGAGTTTACGTGCGCGTTTAAACGAGCCTTTTTTTCTTTCGACGCCCTAATACGCGTTTGGACGAGGATGAGAGCGAGCCCTTTTCTTGTGGCGGAAGGAGTCGGAGGCGGCGGAGTTTGTACTCGAGCTTTGCGGGTAGCTGGGAGTTCATGTGCAGGCTGCGTGTGTGGGGAGTGGCCGCGAGAATGAGTACGAGGACGAGTGGGACGTCGGGCGCACCTTGTGTCCGAGCTTCGTCTTTGCCTACCTTTTTTTTCGACGGGCGCGGGGGAGTGCTGCCATACGGGGTGTGCGCATGTTGCTCGCTAGGTTTCGTCTTTTGGGGAGCCTGCAGAGAGCGGGTGATGTCGCCTCGAGCTGTGGTGGTCTTGGCGATGGACTCGACGGGGGCGGGTGGTGTCGATGGTGGTGCACTCGACCAGGACGGTCAATACGCACACGCACGTACTGCGCGGCGCTGTTCCTATCTTTGCGCCTGCTGCTGCGAGGGAGTCGCTCCCCGGCGAGGCCGAGGTCGTGCGCAGAAGCGGGGAGGTATCATACTATCATGATACCGCCCACGGCGGATGCGGAAGGAGCGCGGATGGGCAGTGCCCTTGTGCGTACTCGACGTGCTGCGGGCGGACGTGGTCGTCGCCGCTGGGCTTTCAAGGTCGTTGTCCGCCGGAAGAGTGCGGGCGCAGCGACATTACCTCATCCCATGATGATACACGAACGGGTGGATAGTGCTGTCGGGCGGCGCGACGAATGGACGTACAGGAGGACGCGAGAACATTTTTCCTTGGCCTGTGAGCCGCTGTTGGGCGGCGCGCCGAGTGGGCGATTGCGCTACTCCTACCACGAGCGGCGGTGACGTGTTTTCCTTTTCTGGTGGGAGGACGACCTACCATCTATCGTCTTCTTCCTTTCTCAAAAAAGAAACTTCTTTGCGTCTTCCTCGCTTTCCCCTCCCTCCTCTTCACCTTCCTCTCTCTCTCTTTATCCATCACACCCAATATGCTAACCTCCTTTCGCAGAATCCTCCCTCCTCAGTAAGAAGACGATTCCTCATTGAAAACCCGTCGCGTCGGCCAGCGAAGCGCATGCGCACGGACGACGGCATGGGGAACACGGGGGGCGCGCCGCCCGTGGGGACGCCGTGGCCGTCAACGCCGTTGATTCCGCCCCCGCCTGGGGCGGAGATTCAGGGACCGGGGGGTTCGGTGAGTATTCGTTCTTTCGATCTTCAGAAATCGGGAGGTGATCTAATGGCATGATAGGTGATGATTCACCGCGCGCCGACCCAGCAGCAGCAGGGGATGTAGCCGTCCCGGCGCCGTACGACGTGGGTGGACATGCGCCGCATCAGCAGCAGCAACATCCCGGTCAGCAGCAGCAACATCAACCGCACCAACAGCAGCAGCAGCTCATCCCGCCCCCGCCGCTGGGTCCCTATGCCCCGCCGCCACCCCCGCCACACCAGCGACAGCTCGACTTCCTCGCAGCCGGTGCCGCGCAGGTTCATCAAGGTCGCAGACGCTCTTACAAGTTTCTCAAGTCGTCGGTCCAATTCGTGGTTTTCGCGGCTTCTTTATCCCTCAAACGATGCATCCATCCTCAAGTACATCCTCAAGTACATGCCGCTGTCAAGTCGAAAGATCTGGGGTTCCCCATGCGCCACATGGAGTACCGGCAACGTCCGCGGCGAAGACAAGGCTATCCTCAAATTCGTCAAACGACAGTCATCTTCAAATGTCATGTCACTTCCCTCACGCCCACTCAAGTCATCCCTGCTCATTAACTGCTCTTCGCCCGCCAAACCCTCTAAAATTGCAAAATCATTCCAAGTTCTTTGATGTATCAAACACTCTACCGTGTCGAATGGTTCCAGGGGGCTGCGACTACAGCTCGAATCGAGACACTGGTGCTCGTCTCGTCTTGAAGCACGGCTCTGTCGTCGTGGGGTGTATGCCGAGTCCCGCTGTTGTCGCCTTCGAATTCGCGCTACATCTAGTACATACTCTGTAAGTAGTGTATGTATTCGAGGCCGAATCCACTACCTTTCGAATTTGTGATGAGGTGGATGGGCACAAGAGTCAGTGAGAACCTCGCTGCGCCGAGGAGTATTCGACGAGAGGGCAGGAAAGCCACAAAAGGCGACTGGCGCCGACGCGAGCGTTCGGTGGGCATGGTATGCGGGTTATGAGTTCGTTTTATTGAGTGTGAAGCATAACTCGACGCTGGACAGTGAAATGTTAAGTGTAGTTCGGCCGTGCAAGTCCGAAACAGAAACGAAGGAAAGCAGAAGTGCCGTCATTCTTCCTTTCTTCGCCCACTACCGCCCTTCCTCCATCGCGTTTCCTCTTGGCCTTCTCTTGCCCCACCGCGTCAACATTCGCTATCCCTGAACTAAGCGCTGCAAGGGCCCAAGTCGGTGTCGCGACGAACCCTCCCCGCCCAAGAAGCATCACCGCCTGCTCCTACGGCCACCTCGACGACCTGCGCCAACACGACGTGCAAGAAGGTCAAAGTCAACCGCACCGCACGCGCCGAATGTGCAAGTCGTGCTGCGAAGACCACTGTGCCACTCCGACAGCAAACCCATTGCCCACTCGCTCCACTGGACGCCGACCGCGACCTCCCCTCCTACGCCAGTCCTTCCTGCAGAACCCATCATTCACCGTCATTCTCCACCGTCCACTACACCCATCCTCCCACCCGATCCCCGCTCCCTTCCCCATCTTGACGCCGCGCACCTCCAAGTCGAAATTCGCTGTACGCAGCGTACGCGTACGCGCGACTCTCGCCCGTTCTGATACGCAGCGTACATACATCCACCTCCGACGTCGTTGTACCGAGCCCTTCACGTCCCCACGCTCACTTGTTCTCCCCGCACAGTACACCACGAGCCGCGCATGACATCCGCTATTTATGCCTTCGCGGACTCGCGCATCCCATTCCTCACCTCCTTCTTCACCATCATCGTCCCCGCTTCCATCTCCTTCATCCACCCTCGTCCTCGTACCCGCCTCCCTCTTGTACCGTGTGCGCACGCGGACATCGCACAGCGTGCGCACGCGTGGACATGTGCGGATCCCGTATGTGCGAGTCCCCGCACACGCACCACTGTCCTTCCTACCTCTCATCTCGCCGTCCCCACCCCGCTGTTGTACCTCCGCCCGAACGCGGACTTCGCACAATGAGCGCACGCGCCCGGCGAGTCCCGCGCATGTATCTGCCCGCCGATGCCGGATGCCGTTCGCCATGCTCGCTGAAGTTCCCCTACGTCGGTGGCGCGTGCATCGCCCTCGCCATCTTCCCTCCCCGTTTTCCTCCTCTTCACTCCCCCATTTCCCTCCTCCCCATTCTCCCCACTCCGTCCTCTCCCCTACCTTCGCGTCCCATGCGTATGCGATGTCGTTGCGCCGCGTGTGCGGCATTCCGCGCCGGGTGCCGCACACGTGTCGCGTTTGGCCGTGTCGCGCAAGTCGGGTCCCGCGAATGGCGCACAGGCTCGAACTGCCCGCATGTGGGTGTAGCAGACGTAGTGTATAGTGAAACGTACGTAGTCGGCATGGAATAAATTACTTGCATCCAAAAAACTCTTGTGAGCAAATTCAAGGCAAGGCGGGAAATCGTGAGGAGAGGACTCCATGTACCGCGCGTTTCGGATTGTGACTCGAGTAAGGAAGGGCGGACCAGGGAATTCGAGGCGACGATTTGAAGGGTAACGCGGGGAGGTGGATGTCGAATTCTGAATATTTGAAACCGCGCTGAAGGATGAGATGGAGTTATTATAAGGATCGAACGGAATGAATGCAGTGCGCGCATACGCAGCTCGAAATTTAGAACTGTTTGTATTATATTACGCGGGATACTCTGTGAACGGTCAGTGAAGCTTCAGAAAAGGGCGGGACGAGGGGAATAAGGTACATACCGGCAACGACATCAGCCTTTCGACATTTTGATTGTCGGTTGTGAGGTTGCCGCAACCGGACAACCTCAAAAATCCCCGAATTTACTGTAAAAAAGTGAACAGAGTAAATCCAATAATGGGTTGGTTTGGTCAATTGAATTCGAGCTGACTCGGAGTGTTGAACGAAGAGTTGGACTTGGGACCGTCGAATGAACTGCCAGTGAAGACTTGTGGGTATGTTGGTGGGGGAGGAGATGGAAGGAAACAAAAAAAAAAGACTCGCACAAGTAGAATAACGGTTGAACTTGAGCTTCGTTGGAATGGGCTGTTGTAGTTGTATGCAAGCTATTGATATAGGAGGGTCAGTGAATGGACGGAGGCAGGGAAGATAAATTGGATTATCTATGGGCGCAACGTTGAAATATCCTTCTATGGTTCAACCTGGCGTTGAACCATTGAGACTTTGAAACAGCACGAAGGTAGTTTCATGCGTGGATGATGGAATGAACGAAAGGAGCTTACCTTGTCCATCGAGAGACGTTGGCACGCTAATATAGGTAACATACTACTTTCGAGCTCAATATCAGTGATATTGAGCTCGAAAGTAGTATGTTGGGGCTGAAAGAAGGGTCAGTGATGCTTCAACCAACGATTGAACGAAGGAGAGAGTAGATAGAATTTGGAGAGGTTGAGTTCAACCCGTTGAAGTGAGGTTGAACTCAACTTTAGCTCAAAGCGAATAGAAGATGAACAAAGCCATACCTCCGTTGAAACTGTCCTACGAGTTCAAATTTGAACTGAAAAACGCACGCCGGCCGCTGGAACTTGGAAGGAATGGTCAGCGAGGGTTTGTGGAATGAGAAGCAGAAGGAAAATAACGGAGAAGAAGGGATCGGGCCCAAATTTGAATGGAGTTGAACTGAGGCTGAATTCAACCTCATACATAGCCTCACTTGAGCTCAGGTGAGGAGATAGTATGACCTTATTTTTCATCAAATATTCGAGCTTTAGTTCGGGACTTTTACTTCGAAGTTGACCTGGCTAAGCGAACATGACAGGTCGTCGGAACTTTGTACCCGAAGTACCGAACTTTTGCGAACATGTACTTGTAGGCACTACCTGAACCTCTTGCGAACCTTTGGTTTGCTTGATATGACCGGTGGTCGGGGAATGATTGATCTGGTGGTTTGCTTACTGGGCTGTGGTTTCTTTAGCGAGACACAGCTACCAAATTGGGTTACCTCGTGGTTCGGCTAAACCGGCCATTGATGGCCAACTAATTTGAGCTCAGTTCAGAATATTCTGCACCCAATGCTGACTTGGGCAATTTCTGGAACTCCTTACCTGCTGAAAGCATTGGGCAATATCAAAGTATTTCGCTCTTTTTATCACACTGATTATAAGTCCAGATCATACTTGTTTATGACAACAACACCATTTACCTTGACAGACGACCTCACTCTCTCCTTCCCTTGATGATTGCAAGTGGAACCCTGTCTTTTCGCACTTGCTTCCTTGAGTGTCGCATCCCAGCCTCGTTCCTCTTGAGGGCTGCCCAGTGGAATCTTGCTCACCTAGCAAGATACCAAGATGAGAGGGAACCCAGACAACCCAGAAGAAGACTCAGACAAGATCAAGTAGCAGTAAGACCCTCTTCTGGGGTGGGGAAGTCAAGATGATAAAGAGGTACAGGGAGACATTGTAGTACAGAAATATGATAAAGAGGTACAGGGAGACATCGTAGTACAGAAATAAGAGAGATGAGGTGTCCGTGTGTGGCACCGAGGCTGTAAGTAAACAGATGTAAGCAGCATGATTACACCCAGACATCATACACTTCCAAAGAACCTCGTTCTTGTCGCCAGTTTATTCACTACTGGCTGCTCTGTCAGTCGCTCAATGGTATCGACAACCACACCTTGGCTTAGAGTAAATTTATACCTCTATTACTCTTTAATCTCCTTTTCATCAACTTAGTTTACACTGGCTGTAATTTGCAGGACGACTTCACAAATGTGATATTTTTGTGTTCCCCTTTCAGTATTGATACTAGGTTTTATCTGTCTACTTCTGTTCTATGCTCTGTTGGTCTAGAGGTTTTACATCCCTAACTCTGTTCAAGGTTGGTGATGGGGAACCACATCACCGTAAGTTCAAATCCCGCCTATTGTACGATTGTTTACCTTTCTCCTGCACTCTTTGCATCTCTTTTTCATATTTTAAAAATATATATATATTTCCTCGCACTCTAGCTCTGGAGAGAACAGCGCAAATACCATAGTCGAATGTGAGGAACAGTCAAAATACAGTGTTATTTAAAGTATGACAAAAAGCTAAGGCAATGCTCCATAAATGAATGATGTCCGAGTTTGGAGTATGACTACGCCACTGTGGGATGTCGGTCTCGAGAACAGTGACCTGGTCGGGGTAAAAGGGACCCTGTGGTGATTCAACTGGGACTTTATTGAGATGCTCAGGGGGTCCAACTTGTCCCAGCCAGAAAGTCCAGCCTGTCTCTTCTGCAATGTTTTCGCGCTGTGAGTGTAGGAGAGTGTCATTATGAAGCCCCTTCCAATCAACACAGACCTTAAGCTGTTCCTCCGATGCATTTGCAGCCAGAGCATGCTCATGCGCCCCGTGCACGAGTGTGTCAAAATAGAACATGTTGGCAGGAGCTCCATTCCGGACTCGGATCCAGTGCTCATTCCACGAGTGGGCGAAGAAAGTAAGTTGATGGTTGATTGTTGGCAGGAAAAGGTGGTGGAGGACCCAGATATGGTTCACGTTGTTGATATCGAGCCCATGATGCAGCTCCAGCATTGTGAAGTTTTGCTCCAGGTGGCCCCAACATGGGCTGTAACATCAACCCAAAGCCGCTCGATTCGCACATTATGGATGCTCCTAGAATCTCGTAGGCAAGGATTTGACAGAGGTACAAGTGGTGAGATCCCATACCGGCCCCATATATAAGAACCCTGGCGAGCGCCACAGTGCTCTTCCATCCATGCTGTGATCTCAATGTTCTCCACACCATGGTCCCCACGGAGACACAATAGCACACTAAAAGTATGTGCTGCACCGTAGAAGAGCATTAAGACTGTACTCCCCCACTGATTGTTGCTGGCCCGCTGATAAGCCAGCAATTGGGCCACACGCGGAATTTGCCATTTTTGCTCATTCTGTGCCACTAGCTATATTGTAATCGGCTATATAAATCACTCAGCAGAGGGCTAGTGTCAGTCCAGGCAGCTAACTAGGAGACAGCAGTGTATATACTATAAGCTTTAAGGTGTGAACTTACTGGAAGGTCAATACTGGCTGGAAAGTCAAAATCATACTTAAAGCTTTAAGTCAAACCTTCTCTTTTAGGAAACCCTCAGGGTTCGTAGGAGTTGGGCGTTCACTCTAATCAAGGACAGGAGGAAATACTATCTGTATGTGACTAGGGTTGAGGAATGGGGCTTTACAAGGGCAACCTATGTTGACTAGAACATTTGTCTGCAGCAGAGTTGGCATTTCCTGTCAATCAAGCCAACGATCCAAGGACCGGAAAGGTCTGACTGCATAGCCAGGAACGGCACCTCAAAGGGAGCAGTAGCAGCAACAAAGTCTTGCTGCCGGCTAAACCAAAATTGTGACGACAAGAAGCTATTAATAGTCTTGACTCGAACAGACTCAGATGGCTCTTCACGAATGACTCGAATTGACTCGAATGACTCGAGGCTGATTCACCAGGAGTCACACGCACTGAATTGGAATGACATGACGAGGCTAGAATATTATTTGGACACGCCAGAAGCGGACATATATTATTTATTTAATTGTACCAACATCCGTGCAGATTATTCTCCTTATCCAGTCAAGATTCGTATGTAAATTAGTAGATTGTACTCAGTAGGAGTCCGTGATATTATGGACTCAGCGTTTAGACCATTATGTACATTACCGTTTCGAGTTTCCGTGTTTTGTGGTATGTAGGATTTAGTATATAAGTAGAGGTAGAGCTTAGGTGGAAGCCAGTGGACCATACCCTTCTTGTTAGGAGCACAGCATAACACGTGCCTCTGTCTGGGAAGTCTCACAGAATCCATTCGGTGTACATTTGAGTGTCTTAGAGATACTTTGGTGTCTATCAATATATTGGAATTGGATTATATTTGTTGTGCAGCGTCAGTGTCAGCGTTTTAGGGTCAGCATCAGTGTCAGTCTTTAGGGTCACAGCGTCAGCATCAGTAAATATTACAGTGGAACTTGTCAACTTTCAGTTACAGTTCAAACCCAGCGTTGAACTAAGTTTAGTTCACCACACAACCACCCGGTGTATATCACCACAAACCTTTTTGAAAACCACAACTCTTCTAAGAACTATAAAGGTCGCATCAGCACCCAATAGGTCCGAGAAACCAAACGGTTGACTTAAAGCTTCAAGTCGAAACCTAGTTTTCAGCTATTGCAACAGCCGTAATACAGTTGGAACCCCACGAACACATATACAAGCGGAGAAGTGACTAGGTGTTTGATTTGGAGTGTGTTTAGTGTGTGGTTTAGCCATACATCGAGACCCAGTATCCAGCTCATTTCCTCCTGGTCATCCCGATCTGCGGTGTATCACTGCAGCCCAGTAATGAGATGGGAGTAGCCATGAATGAATCCATGGATTACAACTCTCCAGCGGATCAAACCTTGAGGCACATTAGGCAGAACAGGCCCGAGATGAACACAGTACTCCTACGTGCTGTCCGTCATGGTGCCAGAGTAAGTTTGGGCCAGCAACATAGTATTGCTGTTGGCAAATTCGGATGCACTGGAATACACGATGAACCGGATCGATGCGACAGAGTGATTCACAGATGCAGTCCCGCTGGACATGGTGGCCAAGTCAGCAGAGCATTCCATCGAGCATGCTAATTCCTGCACACCGGAAATGTGTACACAATCAGAGTAAGAGGCTGCCTAACTTCCAGTCTGTGATCATAGAGAAGTCACCAGTCGAGGGTGGCGGGGGAGGTGCGGCATCAGCAGGCATGACTTGTGGTACTACATAATCAGAGTCCAGAATATTGTCCTTGAGATCCGGGGGAGCTTCTGGCACCTCAGTATTTTTGGAAGGAGGGTCCTCGAAGGGTGCTGCCTGGGGCTCAAGAAGGCCTTGTCACAGAAGGGCAGACCGAACGACACCCCGAGAGACATTCAGCAAGCGCCTAATAATATTGGTAGAGCGATGCTCATGTGCAAACTGCAAGAAATGGAGATTAATAACGACTCTGGGCCTACCAGGCCGACCAGTGTGTACCTGTTCTACAACAGTGGGATGGCCGTGGTGTGATCCATCTAGGGCCTGCTGATACATGATCTGTACGTCGTTTAGCAGTTTTGGTCATGTCATTTAGCAGCTTAGTGTAGCTTTTTACCAGTCCAAACACTCTGGCATGACGAGGTCCAGCATTGAAGCCAACCCAAACCATTTTACCAGGTGCATCTGGCTGCAAGAAAGTGAGAAGGATGGTAGAAGCAGATAAAAGAACCCGCACCCGCACATCACGACCTTCCTGGACAGCAACATCAACAACATTCTTGGGCACGGTGGATTCGGGAGACCCCACTCCGAACACACCGTGCGGGACTACAAGAGTTGGAGTCGTGACCAGGACCTTTGGGTCATTTTCTATACGGTTAAATCAACAAGCTGGATAACCAACCAATATATATTCATACCAGAAGGAAGATAATCAAGAAAAACCGTGTTACAGATGTAAAAGCCAGCGGCCTCGTCGCAAACAAAGTCATGTGAATATGGGCGGCAATGAGTGTCAGCAAGTAAAATGCGTAGACCAGGACCGAAAGACAAATCACGCTTGTGCCACATAATATGGGGGTTTTGAAGACTTCCGCAAAGGGCATCCTAGTCAAGGGATTCCCTGCCAGGATATCGTCCACAGATTTAGATGGCTGCTGGAGTTTAAGGCCGTTGAAACGGCGCCACACCAAGGCACGTGCCATCTAGCTAAACTTTGCGCTTTTTAAGCCACTAGTTACACTAGTGTTCCTAGGAAGACAAAGCTAGCTTCTGTATCAACAGAACTCTGTCTGGTGGTACAAAGGAGAACCAGAGCGAGCTCCGACTGCTGGTTGTAGTATGAACGAGACTGAGGCACGCGGTTACAAGCGATACCAGGATCAGAAGTACATTATCAAGGAGGATATTCCTGCCTAGGAACGGAGTACAACAAGGGATCTATAAATGTAGAGCCAATGACTGCACAACGAGGAACCTAGCATTTGCCTAGGAGGACAGAACCCCGCCATAACCAAGTAGATGCCAAGGACGAGGGTCCTAGGGCCATTGGTTACGCAAATTGCTACCAAGGAAGACGGATCGGAAACGATAGCCAGTCTCCTAGGAGAGAACGCACAGTACCTAGGGGCGGATTAAACCTGACTATTTTAGAAGGACTAGCCTAACGGCACCCTTGAAAGCCAAATGGAGACGATTGGCAACGATGGGAAGATGTCACCTTGCTAAGAAGTTCAGACCGCGAACGAACAGACATTATCGGAGGATGACAAGACATGAATGAGTGAGCTAGGCGACGCGGAACCGCCTCGGAAGAATGACACATGATCGGCTGCAGTCTGCAGCCAGTTATTGCAAATACCAGACCCACCCAGGCCAAGGAAAGCATCAGCAATGCTGACTGTTTCATCTGGCCGCACTTACGAATCACCTCGGCAGCGTTTTCTTGCTTGCCGAACGACCAAACACCACCACTCCATTACTCATTTCATCTTATCTCATCTCAAAGGACTCAGTAGTATAAAAGGAACCAGAAAAGGCCGCTATAGCTCAGTTCATCCCCGCTCATCGTAGAACGGTGTGGGTGTCCTCGGGCGATCTGCGGAGAGAATAACATATTTTTCCTCTGTATCTGTATTGTCTGTAGAATCGAATCTTGGTTTTTGATTGGCTATTTTCGGAGTGGCATTTAAGTTGAATATCTCTGAGAACCAGCGCAAGTATAAACAACTAAGTTTCGCGTTGGAACAAGAGGCGGTTTGTTGCTCCACGTATAAATCTACGAGGGCCACACGCGCTAGGAAGGAAGACTTATCCGTTGCATTGGCTGCGTGGTTACTTCGCATTGGCAACGCAGAGGCTGCACTAGTTTCGACCTAAACACCAAGTTAGGCGCTAGCTAGGTAGAACACTTTGGTTGAGCGCAGTGGAAGATTGAACCGGTAGATTGCAGTGAACAGAGTTGGTTGTCCCTAGGCCCCAAAAAGCCAAAGTGTACGAAAATGTTCTTGCGTTAGTACAGGAAACGCAAGTCCAGCAAGGCGGTTATCTGGCCTAGTCTTGTTGAGAGGCAGTACTTGTGGAAGCAGCATAGCCCTATTGGGATTTTCAGACGGAAACTTTACAAACTTTGCCTAGGAGCTACTTCGGTAACCCTAGTACCCTACCCCCCCCCAAACCCATTCACAAATCACCAGTCGGTGTGCAGCATTTCGCGTCAAGGATTGTGGTAGTACCAAAGAACAGACCAGAGAGTAGGACCAGTGTCAGTAGTTGAACAGAAATCGATACCTTTTCGTTGCCCCTAGGAATCCAAAACCAGTAGTCGCATACTACGGCTCGGACCCGAACTCAACCAAGGAGTGCGCCAGTTCTTGGGAGTATAAAGTGAAGTGTGTTAGTTGTGTGTGTTAGTGGTTTGTTGCATTTAGTGCGCATTCCCTAGGCATATCCTAGCGAGTTTCATTGTCAGGCGCAGCTGCCCGTTTCACCGTAAACCTTGGAGATTTTATCAGCACAGCCCAGAGATGGAGAGAGATAACAAACTAGGGGCCGGGTAGCAGTACCAAGCCTATTTCTGTTCTCAAGTTCCCTATATTTGGAACTGACGGATTGAAGCACCTGCTTGAGGTCTCGGTAGTTGGTGGTGATGCTGAGCAAGTAGCGAATGATGTCTCGGAAATTTCCCTGTGCAATTCATATAAGTAAATTAGAAGCCGGAAAGATAAAAGACAGAGATGCCTGAGGAATTGGAGAGACTGCGAAGAATGAATCAAATTTGAGCCTGAAGGCATCCAGCTCTTCCTCATTCCCGATGTCGAGGTTTCGAAGGGAATTCAAGTGGTCTGGTTCACAGAGATGGGCCAGAACTAGTAACTGTGGGAAAAGAGCAGAGATACAGTGGTACTTGGTCCGAAAACAAGCCCGTTAGCAGTGGCTGAGCTTTTAAGTGGTTGAAAGGTCCTAGAAGAGGCCATAAGAAGTTTAGTAACTGAATGAATGAATGAGTGGAGTGAAAAGAACCACTAGTTGAGCCGGTGTGGTGATGTGCGACGAAGACGATGGTTGATGTCAACCAATAGGTGTGGGAACCAGTGGCGAATCGGATCAAGTTGCCCGGCGAACGTTGAGGGCTAATGGGTGGCATTCCGAAGACGAGGGACGGTCAGAATACTGTACTATTATGACCATTGGTTCAGGTGACGTGCAATGGACCGTCGTGAACTGAACCAATTTGGTGTCAGTGATGGTGACATTCCAATTTTCGGGCTCAAATAGGGGCAAAAGCGATGAGAAAACCTCGGCCGACAGGTGCCGAAACCTGCCGGCCGTCCATTTATGGTAATTTAAGCTGATTGCCGATGAATGAACGACTTACCCCAGTGAACCTTTATAGTGGCGGGTGACAACCTGTGAACCTTTGGTCGTAATAGTACAGTAGGTCTCCGTGTGGATGCCGGAATTGCTGGAGGTTGAGAGTGGTAGGAAGCAAGGGGAACTTACAACATGGGAGGTACAAGTATATTTTTGTTGTAGGCAACTCAGGATGAAAATATCGGATGGGGGGAAGGGGGGTCTGTCCAAGGTTGAAAAAACTTCTTACTATAAGTTATGGGAGGAAAAGGCTTGGAGTCCCTAGTGCTAGCAAGATCCAGTTCAGAAAAGAATTTGAACCTGAGCCGAACTGAACTGAACCGGACATGGTGGTGGGGTGATGGTAGCAGTACTTACGGGAGTAAGTGAATGTATCGTATGGTGGGTTTCTATGAGTGCAGCTTTTATGAGAGAGAATGAGTAAAGAAAAGGAAGAGAGATGATATGTAAAGAGGGAAAAACTAATCTGTAGAGACATAACACGTTGGTGTTAAAAGTCCATGATTGAGTTTGGGGTTCATTGGGCGATACTTGTTCTGAGGGATTAATAGCTATAGTGTAAGTATGTCGAAGAGAGATGGGATGAGTTGATAAGTAAATAAACAAAGAAAGAAAGATAGAGGGAAAAAAAGGAAAAACTAATGCCATCCTCGCCTGCCCCCGTTCCGCCGCCATCCACCCTCCTAGCATGCCTCTCGGTACTGCTACCCCACCACTGCTCCCTCAAACTGTCCCAAGGACTGCACAAAAGCACCAGTCACCTTCAGGACCTTCAGCTCAGAGAAAAGAGTTGACATGTGGAAGGAGCCAAAGTAATCAGCTGCTCTTGCTGTCAGCATAGAGGGGTGTTCAAGGGCTAGGCATTCAAGGAGGTAGTGTGTGTGCATTTCATGTATGGGTTACCACATGCTTAGCATTTTCGCAACAAAGCCATGAGGAGTTTAACTATTTGCAGCATGCAGATTGTACATATGGTTGTTTACACCCATGATGAGATGAATCTGGAATGAATGGGACTCAGATTTTCTTCTTTATGGAATGCCTGCTCTGCTGCCTGGGTAATCGGTAACATATCTTCGCTGCAGGGAATGTCTTCCCCCACAGCCAAGATTATTTCTGAAATGAGGGTGGGCTCTGTTCGGTCGAATATCCATTTTGTAACAGTTTTCGCAGGCAAAATTCAAGGAAGCTGATTCGATTGAACGAGTTCGCAGGCGCTAGTGATTGTTAAACCAGCAAAGAAATTCAGCAAAAATCTGCTTTGGGGGTGTGGGGTCGTATATGCGGTGACCAACATGGTGAAAAGCAAGAGACCTGTGTGAAATTTTCATGATGGCAATTTCTAGTCTGGATCAATTGTTGGGTCCCGACCCGTAGCCTGCAAAAGCGTGACTTTCACGTGCGACCCCGTGAGATTCCCGTGATCTTAGATATTCACTTGACCTCTCATACACCTGAAAACTCAACGGAAAATTAATCATGGTCTCCTACTGTGTATTTAACTCTCCCTCCGCATTTCTTCTTGGGATTTGACGCACAGCATACATGCTGGGATCGTGGGAAAGGCACGTGCACACACGTGAAAGTCACGCTTTGCGGGCTACGGGTCGGGACCCAACAATTAAATCAGACTCTAAAAAATTTCGACTGTCTTAATTTTAGTTTATTGAGTCTGACATTTAGGAGACTAGGCAATTTCGGGGATATCAAATGCAATGCTGAGGATTGGCAGCCAACGTCGATGGTCAGGTCAGCTCGATGTTCAGCCCACAACATTAGAAGGGAAACAATAAGGATTAAATCAAGGGGGAACCGGCATTCAAAAAAAATTATATCAGGCCATTTTTCTTTTTTCTGACTCGACCACTGGGCTAACGAACGTAACGTTCCCACGCACCATATATGGTAATTTAGCATGTGTTCAAGTTGCCGGTGAGCTGGAAAATCAATGCAGACTATCAATACTGAACTCTTTTCAACTGGAGTATCTAAACCTTCAAAACAACTTCCCAAGAGTACCAGCAACATCTGCGGCGAAGACCAATCATCTTCGAATTCCTCAAACAATAGTCATATCCAAATGTCACTTTCCTCATGGCCGGTCAAGTTATCTTTGCTCGTTAACTGCTCTTCGCCCGCCAAACCTCTAAAATTGCAAAATGACTTTGATGTATCAAACACTCTACCATGTTGAATGGTTCCGGTGGGCTGTGATCTGCGACCATAGCTTGAGTCGAGACTGGTGCTCGTCTCACCTTGAAGCACGGCTATGGCATTTTTTTTTTTTTCTTCTTTTTTTTTCCTCATTGTTATTTGCCCCTCGCCGCGTGCAGCACGGTAGGCATACTTCTACACACTGTATGTATGTACTCTCTGGGATACTGCTATGTGTGGTATGAGTCTGCGAAAACTTGTCTGAGCGTCCAACATAGGACGAACAGACGAACACATGGAACGCGCAATAAATGCAGAACTGGGCACCTGTGGGATAAAGTAAATGGTGCACAGAGTAGAGTAAAGATATAGGCCTCCTGAGGGTGGGCTCTGGTGAGTATGATAAGAGGGGTGAAGAGCATGGGAGGGATGAGCATAGGCATTGAGTTGGGATTATGGGGTCTGCGAGCGGAGGCGCGGCGTGGGGGACAAGTGAGAGCCTCGGCACCATGAACCGAACATGAGTGTACCGTGTTTGACTAAAAAGTCGGCATCTGCTTTGAAGGTCAGGGAGATCCGGAACGGAACATTCGTCTGAGTCTTGTCGCTGGACATCCTAGAGAAGCCCTTGATTTTCCCTTCGAAACCTCCCTTCCGTAGCCAGTCATGAGGATCGTCGTCTCCTGGCGGCACTGGAACGTCGTGAACTACGACCGAGTGCCAGGCAACCCCGTGGTCGACCCGGGGGAACCCTTTGATGCCCCCCAAAAGCCCCAACAAAGGGCCGATCGCCCGCCAGGTGGTGAGAATGTGTTTGATCTCCGTGAAACCGTCCGGCAGGCCAGGATCCCGATCGTCGACCTTGTCGACCCGATAATCATGGTATTTGACCGTTAGATTTCCACTCCTCGTCCACCGGCTGCCGTCAGCGCGCACATCGGGGTCTTTGCTGAGCGCTCTGAAAAGCACAGAGGGATGGGGTTGAGAGGTGGGCTGCGCATCATGAAGGTCGAGGCGGAAGACAACGTCCGGGACAGAGTTGGGATCAGGGTTCCGTTGCGGCCGCATAGGTTTCGGAGATTTTATTTCCGTCACAACCGTCGGCGGCCTAATGGGGTGGGTGGCGGTGCTCGTCACGTCGGCGTACGTGGCGCTTTCCTATTTTTGGAGCGGGGTCGGTGGGTCTGCTGTGGTCAGCATGGGGGGCAGAGGGCACTGGGCTGGTGCAGGGGTCATGGTACGTCTGTGGAGCGCCCTAAGGACCTCGGTAGTATGGGCGGTGAGGATTGGTGTGGCGGTAGCATCGAGGATGATCATGAGGGTGGCGAGTGCAGAGTCAAGGAGGGATTCGAGGTGGTAATGGTGGGCAGAGAGGTCGGTAAGTGTCGCAAGGCCTTTAGAGACCAGGGTTGGACCGGAGAGGGCTGTTGGTGGTGGCCCAGCTTTGTTGGGCACCTTCCGGTCATGGTGGTTACTGCGTGAGAACATCCCTATGGCGTTGTGGGGTGTATGTCGCGTCCGGGTGTCCTAGGCTTCGCACTACATCTAGTACATACTCTGTAAGTAGTGTATGCAGAGTTAATATTAGAGACCAAATCCACCACCTTTCGAACTCATAATGAGGTGGATACAAAGGCCAGATCTGGTAAGTAAATACTTATGCTTCAAATAAGGAAAACCAGACTAGATTTGAATGTAGCATTAACTATTATGATTGCAATTCATCGTGATCACAGACATGGGAGACACTAAGGACACTCATATAGCAGGATGTATACCACAATTTTCTGTGCTGTCCCTCCATGTATCCAACATCTAATCTATCTCAGACTGAATCTCATCCGTTGAAACATCTGACATCTTATCTATCAGGGCTAAATCATGGGCTTAACTATCAGGGATTGAACAATGATGGGTGGTTTGGGTTGTATCAGCAGCCTTGCAGTGTCATTGACCATTTTCCAATGCAAGATGCAAAGCAGTGGGGCCATTTTTTGCTGACTAAGTTAACAGACAACAAGCAGCTGCACAATATTGAGGTGACCTCTTATTGATGCAAGATCCAGCACGGTTGAACCAGCTTTGTTCACTGAATCAATAGATGCATTGTGTTCAATAAGCAGTCTCACAATCTCAAGGTGGCCATTCCATGATGCAAGATGCAGAGCAGTCCAGTCATCTTCCTTGACTAAGTTGACAGACGTAGTGTGTTCAATAAGCAGCCTTGCAATGTCGAGATGACCCCACCTCGATGCCAAATGCAGTGCAGTCCAGCCATTGTTGTTGACCGAGTCAACAGCTGCATTGTGTTCAAAGAGCAGCCTTGCAATGTTGAGGTGATCATTCATCACTGCCAGATGCAATGCAGTCCAGCCACCTTTGTTGGCTAAGTCAACAGATGCATTGTGTTCAAGAAGCAGTTTTACAATATTGAGGTGACCATCTATTGATGCCAGATGCAGTGCAGTGCAGTCTGGTCATACCCGTCAACCAAGTCAACAGATGCATTGTGTTCAACAAACAGCCTTGTAATGTCAAGGTGGCCATCCCTCAATGCTATATGTAGTGCAGTCAAACCATCTTTGACCAAGTCAACAGATGCATTGTGTTCAATTAGCAGCCTTGCAATGTCGAGGTGTCCATTCTCCAATGTGAGATGCAGTGCCGTCCAGCCATCTTGGTCAACCAAGTCAACAGGTGCATTGTGTTCAATAAGCAGCCCTGCAATGTTGGGATAGCCATCCCTCAATGTTATATGCAGTGCAGTCTGGCCATACCCGTCAACCAAGTCAAGAGATGCATTGTTTTCAATGAGCAGCCTTGCAACGCTGATGTGACCATTCATTAATGCACGATGCAGCACAGTCAAGCCAGTTTTGTCCACTGAGTCAACAGATGCATTGTGTTTAATAAGCAGCCTCGCAATGTCGAGGTGACCTCTTATTGATGCAAGATGCAGTGTGGTTGAGCCAGCTTTACTCACTGGATCAACAGATGCATTGTGTTTAATGAGCAAACTTGCAATCCCAAGGTGATTATTACTTGATGCGAGATGCAACGCAGTTGAGCCATCCCTGCTTACTAAATTGACAGATGCATTGTGTTTAATGAGCAGCCTGGCAATGTCGAGGTGACCATTCCTCGATGCAAGATGCAGTGCAGTTGAGCCATCTTCCTTGACAAAGTCAACAGATGCATTTTGTTTAATGAGCAGCCTTGCACTATCGAGGTGACCATCCATCAATGTGAGATGCAGTGGAGTCCAGCCATATTTGTCGGTCAAGTCAGCAGCTGCATTGTGTTCAATGAGCAGCCTTGCGATGTCGAGGTGACCATTCTCTGATGCTAGATGCAAAGCAGTGGAGCCATCGTTGTAAACTAAGTTGACAGATGCACTGTATTCAATGAGCAGCCTTGCAATGTGGAAGTGACCATTCTCTGATGCGAGATACAGTGCAGTCCAGCCATATTTGTTGGTCAAGTCAGCAGATGCATTGTGTTCAATGAGCAGCCTCGCAATATTATGTCAAAAATATAAGGCCAGGATGGCGAAGGGCCGGAGGACTCGGAAGGACCACGAGTTGCGGAGTGCAAGTGCAGGAGCACAGGAGGTGGCACAGAGGACAGTGAAGTCAAGTATATAGAGATAGAACTCCCGACGTGAAGGTACATGCCAGGTATATAAAGTACTCGATATGTATCAAAGAACCAAGATCCAGCTGTACTCGGACTGACGGGAACAAACATATACTGACATATTAAGGTGACCATTCCTCGATGCGAGATGCAGTGCAGTCTGGCCATACCCATCAACCAAGTCAACAGATGCATTGTGTTGAATGAGCCGCCTTGCAATGTCAAGGTAACCATTCCTTAATGCGGGATGCAGCCCAGTCCAGCCATTGTTGTTGACTAAGTCAACAGATGCATTGTGTTCAATGAGCAAACTTGCAATGTCAAGGCAACCATTCCCTGATGCAAGGTGCAGCCCAGTCCAGCTATTGTTGTCAACTAAGTCAACAGATGCATTGTGTTCAATGAGCAAACTTGCAATGTCAAGGTGGCCATCCCTCGATGCTATATGTAGTGCAGTCAAGTCATCTTTGGCCAAGTCAACAGATGCATTGTGTTCAATGAGCAGCCTGGCAATGTCGAGGTAGCCATTCCTCGATGCAAGATGCAGTGCAGTCCAGCCATCTTTGTCAACCAAGTCAACGGGTGCATTGTGTTCAATAAGCAGCCTTGCAATGTCGGGATAGCCATCCCTCAATGTTATATGCAGTGCAGTCTGGCCATACCCGTCAACCAAGTCAAGAGATGCACTGTGTTCAATGAGCAGCCTTGCAATGTCAAAGTGACCATTCCTCAATGCGAGATGCAGTGCAGTTGAGCCATCTACCCTGACAAAGTCAACAGATGCATTGTGTTCAATAGGCAGCCTTGCAATGTCGAGGTGACCTTTTATCGATGCAAGATGCAGCACGGTTGAACCAGCTTTGTTTACTGAATCAATAGATGCCTTGTGTTCAATGAGCAGTCTCACGATCTGGAGGTGACCATCCCTCAATGTTATATGCAGTGCAGTCTGGCCATACCCGTCAACCAAGTCAAGAGATGCCTTGTGTTCAATGAGCAGCCTTGCAATGTTGAGGTGACCATTCCTTGATGTGAGGTACAGTGCAGTTGATCCATCTTCCCTGACCAAGTCAACAGATGCATTGTGTTCAAGGAGCAGCCTTGCAATGTCGAGGTGACCATACTCTGATGCAAGATGCAGCGAGGTCGATCCATCTTTGTCAACTAAGTCAAGAGATACATTGTGTTGAATGAGCAGCCTTGCAATGCCAAGGTGAACATTCCTTGACGCAAAATGCAGCTCAGTTGTGCCATCTTTGTTGACCAAGTCAACAGATGCATTGTGTTCAATGAGGAGTCTTGCAATGTTGAAGTGACCATTTCTCAATGCTATGTGGAGTGCAGTCTGGCCATTTTCCTCCACTGAGTCGACAGATGCATTGTGTGGGGTGAGCAGAGAGTGTACTCCCTGACTATATTCCATTTCAGCACAAATACATAGTGGTGGTGATATTGGTTCATCCCAAACACGGCTCCACCAAGAATACTTCGAGGGACGCAATTGGTACCAAGCGGCATGTTGGTTGCTTCCATCCTCCAGGAGATGCATTGTTAAAGGAAGTAACACCTCCTGGTCTGGCTCAGTGCAAAACTTCAGATGATGAAACCAATATTCTGCTGCATACAATGCAATCAGGTAGTCTCTGACTGTTTCCTTGGTCATTCTATGCTCTGGCCTTGCAAAAATAAGAAGATAGCGGAGACAATTCTGGGTAATAAATCTCTGGGAGACCCCATTTGAGAGGTCAATGATTGTGCCAAATTGCTGATGGAATTGTGAGGAAAGAATATAATCCTTCACGGATGAATGTGCAAGGGCAATTGATTTATCTCTGTGCTCATTTTTAATCATGATCAGCCCCTCCAACAGTTTGAAGATTTCAGTGTTGCCTCCACGTCTAGTTGGGTCATAAATGGATTTGGTCAGGTCCAAAAAGTCAAACTTGGGGTCTGATAAGGGGAATGCAATAGCATCTGCTAGCTCGTCTGGTGTAAGTTCTCTGGCAGAGAACACAAGCCACCGGAAGATTGCTTGAATAAAAGCTGTCTTTCTGAGAGAATCTTTTGCCCGGGTTAAGAAACGGGTATAGATCCCGAATAGATCAGATGGGAGACCTGTTAGGCTCTCCTCCACATCTTCTCGGAAAAAACAGCTGCGCAATTCAATGAGACATGCAGCCATGCGAAACCTGAATGTACAACTTAGCTTTCAGGATAAGATACACCACAATGAGAGGACCAACATTCCATTGCTCTTCTGCACAATCTGCTCTGTGACATAATTTGCATAATTCTCATCACTGGCCCAATTTCCCATCTTGAGACCTATTGTGACCTTTCGACCGGATGTATTATAATTCATGCAGTGGTTTTGTCACTGCTTCACTCTTCACAGATTTTCTATTGAATATTCCCAGGCAATCCATAAATATGCATGAGTCTGGCTATTCTGGTAAATTGAGTCATCGAGCTGCAGTGCGGAGAATACACCAACTTGATAAACTGAGACAGTTCATTCACATTCACCGAGCCAGTGGAGACTGACCATCCAGATATTTTACTCTAAACTGTCACTTCTGCCAGTGACTGGATTTTGTGAATCATTGAGACATTCAATGTTGTATTTTGGTTGCTTTCACCCAATTGATAGTACATCCCCACGGTTAAATTCCACCCTACGGTATCAGCGTGCTGCCTTTACACATCATCAAATGCTTCCTTTGTTGCTGTGTTGGCGCCGGAGGGGGGGGCTATATCATACTCTCGTGGTCCAAATACCTGAACAACGAGTTTACGGAAGACAAACAGGTAGTACCGTATGGGTGATTATCCTTACAAACATCTACCAGATGCCAACTGAACACACAACCATTCCAGGGGTTAGTATGTGCAAGACGCTGGCAGTCCATGGACTGGCTGGCCTCTTTTGTAGGAGCTGGACTCCAGTTATAACCTCGTGGGCCCTGACCTCCAGCACAAATAAATGTTGGTGTACGGTAGGAGTCCCCTACTCCCTGGGATTAATTCCCCGGAATCCACCAGCACACAGAAGCTGTTGCACACCATCCCCTTGCAAGATGCATGCAGACTAAATTCAAGAGACACCAGCCCAGTAAGGGTGTAATCTCTCGTTGTTGAAGTACATCCGCAAAAAATGCCCAAGGACTTGTAGCCCTCCCGTGAATCTCTGGGACCTCGGCATAGATTTTGGTAAGGAAGATCTTGTGTATCTTTACTAGTTTTGGGTGGTCACACAAGAACATTGCGTGTGGGGGGTCTTTGATGTCTGTACCGCAGAATCGGCACAAGCATCATTCACGCGGGACGATCAGCTTCCCCCGCTCCTTCCAGCGAAAGCACTCAACTGCAATAGAGTGACTGGACAGAACCATCCTGGTCAGCGCGCACCTGTGCTTGGAAACTCCGTGACAAGTTTCCCGGTGGTAGAATCCATCTCTAAATAGCCAGTCAAAAGCTCTTTGGTTCTCGAGGCACCCTCAATCTTTTGTTGAAAACAACATTATCTCATCCTGGATAACAAATTATCCCATTCACCGGGCGAGTCCAACAACCGTGTTTTTGTGCTTCGAAGCCGATTACTGTCCTTGCCAACTATTTGTGAATATGCCTCAGAGTCACGCACAAAATCAATAAAAATGAGAATGAACTTATAGCCATTTGCAGAACTTAGGGCGCGGGCCTGGTTTTTTTTTTAAAAACACTTTACAACGAGAATCATTATTTTGAGCTCAGTTCTTGTCCGTTTACCCTGGAAATATGCTCATTGTGTCCGCAATGCAAATACGGAGGGCACCATGGTCCTCGTTTTTCCTGATGCCATCATAATTGCCTTATTGGGAAAATATCGGCCTTTTTGTACAGAACTTGTCGCATACTCTGTGTTATGGTCAGATTGACATATAAATTTAAGACAACATACTTGTGAGTATTAATAAGGGCTAGAGATACCGGTATTTCGAATGTGTGCTTTATTTCACTGGTATTCTGCATTCTCATGGTAAGGGATATCTGAATACCTTGTATATGAGAAAATAGATGTGATATAAAAAATACCGGTATTTCCGGCCGTCTGTAATACACCAAAGACCATCCTCTCAAATTAATATGTCAATCTGACCATAACACAGAGTATGCAACAAGTTCTGTACAAAAAGGCCGATATTTTCCCAATAGGGCAATTATGATGGCATCAGGAAAAACGAGTACCGTAGTGCCCTCCGTATTTGCATTGCGGACACAATGAGCATATTTCCAGGGCAAACGGACAAGAACTGAGCTCAAAATAATGATTCTCGTTGAAAAGTGTTTTCTTTTAAAAAACAGGCCCGCTCCCTAAGTTCTGCAAATGGCTGTAAATGGTATGCACAGGTTAAGCAACAGCACTTCAACACCCAAAGTGCAGGGAGATTCGAAAAACACGGGAAACGGTGCCATTAGAACAGAGTTTGGGTGCTTTATTGAATGCAAACTGTGGGAATCCAGGAAAGCCTCGCCCTGATCACCCTCCAAATTGGGGAATGCCCCCACTCACAAAGGCTGTTTGGTGCCCTCTGGGAAGCCCCCAAAAATCATTCTAGCAATTTTCCTCAGTTAAGTAGATGCCAAAGTGAACTTAAGACTCTTGATGTGTCAGCCAGGCCTCGGCCCTGATAACTAACTTTTGACTTTTCATGTTGTCCTCTTGGTGCAGTTGGTACAATGCCTTCTGTTTGTTTGACCTCGAATCCACGTGGTACGTGGTTCGATCCCCGCGCAGTGCCTTCTCTTTGGACGCTTTGAACAGGTTTAAATCCTGTTTAATCACTGCTCCATCACTTGTCCATCACGGTGAAACGGCGCCACACCAAGGCAGTGCCATCTAGCTAAACTTTGCGCTTTTTAAGCCACTAGTTACACTAGTGTTCCTAGGAAGACAAAGCTAGCTTCTGTATCAACAGGACTCTGTCTGGTGGTACAAAGGAGAACCAGAGCGAGCTCCGACTGCTGGTTGTAGTATGAACGAGACTGAGGCACGCGGTTACAAGCGATACCAGGATCAGAAGTACATTATCAAGGAGGATATTCCTGCCTAGGAACGGAGTACAACAAGGGATCTATAAATGTAGAGCCAATGACTGCACAACGAGGAACCTAGCATTTGCCTAGGAGGACAGAACCCCGCCATAACCAAGTAGATGCCAAGGACGAGGGTCCTAGGGCCATTGGTCACGCAAATTCTACCAAGGAAGACGGATCGGAAACGATAGCCAGTCTCCTAGGAGAGAACGCACAGTACCTAGGGGCGGATTAAACCTGACTATTTTAGAAGGACTAGCCTAACGGCACCCTTGAAAGCCAAATGGAGACGATTGGCAACGATGGGAAGATGTCACCTTGCTAAGAAGTTCAGACCGCGAACGAACAGACGTTATCGGAGGATGACAAGACATGAATGAGTGAGCTAGGCGACGCGGAACCGCCTCGGAAGAATGACACATGATCGGCTGCAGTCTGCAGCCAGTTATTGCAAATACCAGACCCACCTAGGCCAAGGAAAGCATCAGCAATGCTGACTGTTTCATCTGGCCGCACTTACGAATCACCTCGGCAGCGTTTTCTTGCTTGCCGAACGACCAAACACCACCACTCCATTACTCATTTCATCTTATCTCATCTCAAAGGACTCAGTAGTATAAAAGGAACCAGAAAAGGCCGCTATAGCTCAGTTCATCCCCGCTCATCGTAGAACGGTGTGGGTGTCCTCGGGCGATCTGCGGAGAGAATAACATATTTTTCCTCTGTATCTGTATTGTCTGTAGAATCGAATCTTGGTTTTTGATTGGCTATTTTCGGAGTGGCATTTAAGTTGAATATCTCTGAGAACCAGCGCAAGTATAAACAACTAAGTTTCGCGTTGGAACAAGAGGCGGTTTGTTGCTCCACGTATAAATCTACGAGGGCCACACGCGCTAGGAAGGAAGACTTATCCGTTGCATTGGCTGCGTGGTTACTTCGCATTGGCAACGCAGAGGCTGCACTAGTTTCGACCTAAACACCAAGTTAGGCGCTAGCTAGGTAGAACACTTTGGTTGAGCGCAGTGGAAGATTGAACCGGTAGATTGCAGTGAACAGAGTTGGTTGTCCCTAGGCCCCAAAAAGCCAAAGTGTACGAAAATGTTCTTGCGTTAGTACAGGAAACGCAAGTCCAGCAAGGCGGTTATCTGGCCTAGTCTTGTTGAGAGGCAGTACTTGTGGAAGCAGCATAGCCCTATTGGGATTTTCAGACGGAAACTTTACAAACTTTGCCTAGGAGCTACTTCGGTAACCCTAGTACCCTACCCCCCCCCAAACCCATTCACAAATCACCAGTCGGTGTGCAGCATTTCGCGTCAAGGATTGTGGTAGTACCAAAGAACAGACCAGAGAGTAGGACCAGTGTCAGTAGTTGAACAGAAATCGATACCTTTTCGTTGCCCCTAGGAATCCAAAACCAGTAGTCGCATACTACGGCTCGGACCCGAACTCAACCAAGGAGTGCGCCAGTTCTTGGGAGTATAAAGTGAAGTTGTGTTAGTTGTGTGTGTTAGTGGTTTGTTGCATTTAGTGTGCATTCCCTAGGCATATCCTAGCGAGTTTCATTGTCAGGCGCAGCTGCCCGTTTCAACGGATTAATTAATCCCTGATTTAATCCGCGATTACGGTTGAGACGGCCCCTGATTAATCAAAACTCCTAGGGCTTCATGTGCAGTTCGGACTCTGAGCTCAAAGGCCAATGATTGTAGAAGGTCCTTGTCCGGGATCCCGATCCAACCGGTGTCTTCACGGGCTTGGAGTTTATGGATCATCTCCGCGCTTGCTATTTTCTTGGAGCTGAAAATTACTAGGGGCTGGTCTCGGGCAGCTCGTTGCAACACTATTAGTGTTGAGGCTAGTTCGGCTCTCTGGGACGTCTGGGGCTCATTCTCTAGCACTTTCAGTGATAGGTTTCTTGGGTCTTCGGGGCTATACCAGATACTGCCCCCGGTGTGTAGCTTCCCTTCTTGGTCACAATTTACTGCACTCCCTATGAAGACCGATTTTTCTCCTCGGGACATCGGGGCTTGTTGTTGCGGGCGAGGGGGGACTACCCGTTCTACGTGTCGTGGAGCACGTGTGAGGACTCTAAAGCCCTCAGCTATGGTCGTGATCGGCGGAGGGGAGCGAAAGATGTATTCATCGCCTTGACGGACGAAGAGTACACCGTGGTTGTGTCTAAGGCAATTTGCTGCAGCGGTGCTGTGGTACTGAATCTTGTCTGGGTCTTCTCCGGTATGATGCCAAAGCGGAAGACCCCCTTGAATCTTGCGGGTTGGGTTCGGGGTGTCAAATTCAACTCCATGTTTCTTTGTGGTGAGCAGCATGCCCCGGTGCCTTTTCGGCCACTTCTTTTTGTTTGCTGACCACGTCTGAAGGAATAATTGGACTAATGCCTCGGGGTCCGCCCGTGAGTCCTTCGCGACCCGATTCTTTAGACAATGGTCTAGTAGACTCCCCCATTCTGCCCTGTGGTAGGAGCAAGTTTTGAGTGAGATGAGAATCTCAACCTTCTTTTTAGGTGGTGGCTGTGCAGGCCGAGTATCCGGCCTTGATCCTTGATCGGCAGCACATGTTAAGAGTACTTGAACCAGACATGTGCTCACACGGTCCATGTCCACACCACTTTCAGGAGACATTAGAATATATGCCACCATCCGGCCACAGCAGAGACATGCTTCCTGTGGCTCAATAGTAGGTTACCCTACAGCCGAGGCATCACATCAACATCGGCCATCAAACACTGATTACCCCACTCTAGGGGCGAAGTTCAAACCACCCTCCAGTGTCTTGCTTGCTCATAAAACAGTGGTACTGAGTTCAAAATGAGAAAGAAAAAACAAAGGATTGAAGATTAAAAAAAAGTATAGTACAACCAAAAAAAAAAGATTGCAAACACAAACAACACGGAAAAAAGGCATAAAAACACGAAAAAAACACCTGAATAATAAATGTGCAAAGTAACCGCCATACATAGGTGAACAACTGAAACCATTTTCACTATTTTTTGACCTCAAGGTGAAAAAATTCAAAAGAAAGGCAAAAAATAGTGAAAAGTCTGGATTTTCCAGTTAATTCTTTAGTGAAAAATGCCTGAAAAACAAACAGCATTTTTCAGCATAATTGTGGTGAAAGACTCGAATCTCTCAACCAGTGAGACTACAGAAAATACGAAAAATAACTGCTGAAAAGTGGGGGGGAAAAGCCTAAATAATAAATGTGAAATGTGACCTCCATATCCTCTGGTGTCTCACTTGCTCTGAAAGTTGTGATTCACATGTCATAAAATAGTAGTGCCAAGTTGACTGAACACATGTAAAAGAAAAAACAAAGGATTGAAAAATTGAGAAAAAATAATAATAATATGATACAACAAAACAGCTTTAGAGACACAAATAATACGAAAAAGGCATAAAATAACCCCTGAATAAGAAATGTACAAAGTGATGTGGGAGGTACGCTAAAGACACTCATATAGCAGTATGTATACCAGAATGTTCTGTGTTGTGCCTCCATGTACTCAATATTGAATCCACCTCAGACCGAATCTGATCCAATCCACCTCAGACCGAATCTGATCCTTTGAAGCATCTGACATCCTATCTATCAGGGCTAAGATCATAGGCTAACCCATCAGTGTTTGAACAACTATGTGTGGTTTGGAGTCTTTTAGCAGCCTTGCAATGTTAAGGTGGCCATTCCTGAATGCTAGATACATGGCAGTTACACCATCTTTCCTCACTGAGTTCACAAATGCATTGTGTTCAATGAGCAGCCTTGCAATGTTGAGGTGACCATTCTCCGATGCCAGATGCAGTGCAGTTGAGCCATCTTTGTCCTTTAAGTCAACAGATGCATGGTGTTCAATGAGCAGCCTTGCAATGCCGAGGTGACCATTCTCTGATGCGAGATGCAGTGCAGTAGAGCCATCTTTGCCATCTAAGTCAACAGATGCATGGTGTCCAATGAGCAGCCTTGCAATGTCAAGGTGACCATTCCTCGATGTGAAATGCAATGCAGCCCACCCTTTTTTGTTGACCAAGTTAACAGATGCATTGTGTTCAATGAGCAGCCTTGCAATGTTGAGGTGACCATTCCTTGATGCAAGATGCAATGCAGTTGAGCTCTCTTTTCGGACCAAGTCAACAAATACATTGTGTTGAATGAGCAGCTTTGCAATGTCGAGGTGACCATTCCTCGATGCAAAATGCAGAGCAGTTAAGCCATCTTCCGTGACTGAGTGAACAGATGCATTGTGTTGAATGAGCAGCCCTGCAATATCGAGGTGACCCTGGCTTGATGCGAGATGTAGAGCAGTCCACCCAGCTGTATCAGCCAAATCAACAGGTGCATTGTGTTCAATGAGCAGCCTTGCAATGTCGAGGTAACCATTCACCGATGTAAGATGCAGAGCAATCAAGCCATCTTTGTCAGCCGAGTCAACAGATGCATTGTGTTCAATGAGCAGCCTTGCAATGTCGAGGTGACCATTCTCCGAGGCGAGATGCAGTGCAGTAGAGCCATCTTTTTGGACCAAGTCAACAAAGACATTGTGTTCAATGAGCAGCCTTGCAATATCGAGGTGACCTTTCTCCGATGCGAGATGCAGTGCAGTAGAACCATCTTTTTGGACCAAGTCAACAGATACATTATGTTCAATGAGCAGCCGTGCAATGTTGAGATGACCATTCCTCGATGCAAAATGCAATGCAGCCCACCCTTTTTTGTTGACCAAGTCAACAGATACATTATGTTCAATGAGCAGCCGTGCAATGTTGAGGTGACCATTCCTTGATGCAAAATGCAATGCAGCCCACCCTTTCTTGTCAGCCAAGTCAACAGATGCATTGTATTCAATGAGCAGTCTTGCAATGTCGAGATCACCATTCCTTGATGCGAGATGCAGAGCAGTTAAGCCATCTTTGTCAGCCAAGTCAACAGATGCATTGTGTTCAATGAGCAGCCTTGCAATGTCGAGGTGACCATTTCTCCATGCAAAATGCAGAGCAGTTAAGCCATCTTCCGTGACTGAGTGAACAGATGCATTGTGTTCAATGAGCAGCCTTGCAATGTCGAGGTGACCATTCCTCGATGTGAGATGCAGAGCAGTCAAGCCATCTTCTGTGATCAAGTGAACAGATGCATTGTGTTCAATGAGCAGCCTTGCAATGTCGAGGTGACCATTCATTGATGCGAGATGCAGAGCAATCAAGCCGCCTTTGTCAGCCAAGTCCACACATGCATTGTGTTCAATGAGCAGCCTTGCAATGTCGAGGTGACCATTCCTTGATGTGAGATGCAGAGCAGTTAAGCCATCTTTGTCGGCCAAGTCAACAGATGCATTGTGTTCAATGAGCAGCCTTGCAATGTCACAGTGACCGTGCCTCGATGCCAGATGCAATGCAGTCCACCCATCTTTCTTGACCAAGTCAACAGATGCATTGTATTCAATGAGCAGCCTTGCAATGTCACGGTAACCGTGCCTCGATGCCAGATGCAATGCAGTCCACCCATCTTTCTTGACCAAGTCAACAGATGCATTGTATTCAATGAGCAGCCTTATGATGTCGAGGTGACCAAACCGCGATGCCAGATGCAATGCAGTGTATCCATCTTTGTGAGCCAAGTCAACAGATGCATGGTGTTCAATGAGCAGCCTTGCAACGTTGCAGTGACCATTCTCTGATACTATATGCAGTGCAGTCATCATATAGTTCTCACGCAAGTCAACAGATGCATTGTGTTCAATGAGCAGCTTTACAAGGTCAACGTGACCATCATTCGATGCGAGATGCAATGCAGTCCACCCATCTCTGTTGACCAACTCAACAGATGCATTGTGTTCAATGAGCAGCCTTGCAATGTTGAGGTGGCCCTTCATGGATGCTATATGCAGGGCAGTTGAACCATCTTTTTTGACTACTAAATCCACAGACGCATTGTGTTCTATGAGCAGCCTTGCAATGTCAAAGTGACCATTCCTCGATGCGAGATGCAGAGCAGTTAAACCATCTTCGTTGACTACTAAATCCACAGATGCATTGTGTTCAATAAGCAGCCTTGCAATGTCAAAGTGACCATTCCTCGATGCAAGATGCAGAGCAGTCAAGCCATCTTCTGTGACTGAGTTTACAGGTACATTGTGTTGAATGAGCAGGAAGTGTACTCCCATAGTGTAACCTATTTCAGCACATATGCACACCGGTGGTGATATTGGTTTATCCCAAACACGGCTCTGATAAGGATGCAAGGGACGCAATTGGTATAAAGCAGCATGTTGACTGCTTCCACTCTCCAGAAGATGCATTGTTGAAGCAAGTAGCACCTCCTGCTCCGCTTCATTGCAATATTGTAAGTGATGGAACCAATATTCTGCTGCATACAATGCAATCGGATAGTCTCTGAGTGTTTCCTTGGTCATTTTATGTTTGGGCCCTGCAAAAATAAGGAGATAGCGGAGACAATTCTGGGTAATAAATTGCTGGGAGACAGTTTTTCCCAGGTCAAGACTTGTGCCAAATTGCTGATGAAATTGTGGGGAAAGAATATAATCCTTCACGGATGAATGTGCAAGGGTGATTGATTCACTGCTGTGCTTGTTTTCGATCACGATCAGACCCTCCAACAGTTTGAAAATTTCAGTGTTGCCTCCACGTCTACTTGGGTCATAAATCGATTTGGCTGGGTCCAAAAAGTTGAATTTGGGATCTGATAAAGGGAATGCAATAGCGTCTGCTAGCTCGTCTGGTGTAAGTTCTCTGGCAGAGAACACAAGCCATCGGAAAATTGCTTGAATTAAAGCTGGTCTTCTGAGAGAACTTTTTGCCCGGGTTAAGAAATGGCTATAAATTCCGAAAAGATCAGCTGGGAGGCCTGTTAGGCTCTCCTCCACATCCTCTTGGAAATAGCAATCACCCAATTCAATGAGGAGACATGCAGCCATTCGAAACCTGAATATACAGATTAGCTTCAGGGTAAATTACATCACAATGAGAGGACCAACATTCCGTTGCTCTTCTGCACAATCTGCTCCGTGACATAATTTGCATAATCTTTATCACTGGCCCAATTTCCCATCTTTGGAATTTCGCTGCCAATGAAGGATCTAATGTCGTTGGTTGAAACGGCAGAACCAAGTTCGATGAAGGTTACATCCTTGAATGCATTCTTGAATTCCTCAAGAGGTTGACTGGTAAACAGAAGGTGCAATTTATCGTTGGCATGCCGGCATAGGCTGTGGATGAGCTTGATGAGGTGCTTCCAGTCAGGTTTGATGCATTCATCAAGCCCATCAATAACAATCCATGTCTGGTCTAATTCTGAAAATAAATTCTCGAGAACTTGTTGTAGATGGATGAACTGTGGCTGTATAGTTCCGTTTCCCAATGTTTGATACAGCTGATTGAGAGCATTGCAGGATGAAGGTGACCGCCCAGAGAGCTGCCAGACGATAGAACGCAGCATGAGGTCCATATGCTGCCTCTCATTCCTAAAATCAAAGTAGAAAAATGCAACTGCGGACCGAGGAGGACAGGCCTCAACAATTTGTTGAATCACTGTCGAGCTGACCATGTGAGTACCATCAGTGGCTGACCATATATATTGCAGTGATATGAAATACCTTAGTACACTCTTTCCGGTGCCAGCTGAAACCAATTAGACATGGGAGTAGAAACATTAATAAAAATCTCACATATTCCTTTGATCCACAAAGCACCAGGTGTGGTCTTCCATTCCATGAATTTAGTATCATCATGGAGCCAGTACCCAGTGGCTTCATGATGAAGTTTCCGCAGTTCATGCTGTCTGCCCTGTGTGGTAGGAGGAGACCCCAACCACTTGTACAGAGTTTCTTCCAGTCTAAACCCAAGTCAGCTTCAAAGAAATCTTGAGCCCAGAAATTAATTAACCCAGCACCCTGGTTCACACTGCTGTCGTTTGAGAAAGAACATTTGGGGAAAATGAAGGATCAACATACATATGCATGTTATTGTTCAAGTTCTGAACTTCACTGAAATATGCCATCGGACCGTGCCCTAAACCCCCGGCACCACCAATTATGCCGCCCCGTCCACCTACGCCTCCTGTGCCTCCTGGGGGTTGAGAGGTTATGATACTGGTGTCCCAACTCTAGTTATTTGCATACCAAACATATTGACAGTCCTGAATTCACTGCTTTCACCGGACATGGTCAAAATAGATTATTGTACTGTTGCTCTTTAGTGGGTGGAGGACTGTGTAAGCCAAAATCAAAGATTACACAGCAGGAAGAGACACCCACAGAGAGGATGAGGAGGAGGTATCCCTTTCGACGTGGAGGTGGAAGACAAGACAAGGCTGGCAGCCTTGAGCACCGCCTCGTGGAGGACAGTATGCACTTTCACACGATGGATATCATGTCACAAATTTACGCCCTTGACCCAGGGCTTCCAAGACAAAAATAGGGTGTTTCGGCACTGGGATGTGAGCCCTCACACTTGTACTCCGACTTTTCCGAAAGTTGATGCACAAAAGTCAAGTTGCGACTTGACATCCAACTTGACCCCAACTGGTGCCTCAACTCATGCCCTAACTTTGGGCATAGCATCGGCTACTACATACCCCTTACGTCACTGTATTACAACATTTACGATACTGAATATTCTAGACTCTAGTTGATACCTTAGCAACCTTACCGACGTCAATCCTGTAGTATATGTTGTCCTTTGCTCGTTGTAGTACACTTGTCGAATTGACCCCAGTTTTCAGTTCTCGTTCGGCCTCTCGGAGCTCTGCCCAGTGACATGGCTATCTGGGTGACATGAACACTTGATATCGACAGTACAGTAGTTGACCACCACAACCTACGGCAAATGACCTCGTCACTTTCTTTCGTAGACTTAGGAGTGTGAGGGGTTTTCAAAATGAAAAATTATTTGAGTGGTAATCAATTCATTGAACTTATAACTCGTGTCCCAGCTTTGGCTATGTATCTTGCTTTTTAGGGTGGGTTTGATTTTGATGCTGAGGCGAAAAACAGTTCAACCCTTAGTATTTTATGATACCAGTGGGTGACTTCCCGTAAGGTAAATCTATTCCGCTAGGATATTTCGGATGCCGAGGCACCTGTCAGGACCCCATCACTTGTGTCGCCCAAAAGCGGACGGTTTTTATTCGACATCAGGCGACTAGATTAAGGTTCTGGAGGGGGGGTAGGTACCCCCCTCCAAGATTTAATCCTCCAATAAACCATTCTTAGACCACTTTGATGGCTCGGCAGATCTGGCACAACACTCGCGATCTTCTAACGGTCTCTCAGACGTGTCGTGCTCGTGTCTTTCTCGCGTATTTTCGCGTCTTGTGCAGTCAAGCACCCACATAACTTTCGAGGACATAATTCCGACGCTGATGGATCGTTCCAGCGACACTGGTTGAACATTTCGAGTTTTTCGGTGAAACAATCGGTGAAAAATCTTTTTAAGGTTGCAGCAATTTTCTCGGCAAAAATCGGGTGAAAAACTTCAAACCTCCTTGTAGAATCTTTGAACTCCAAAGAAAATTCATCAAGTTTTCACCAGATCTCCAGAAGATTCGAAAAGTTCACCAGAAAGTTACAAATTTCTCATTTGAGTTTTGCTGGAAAGAGGAGTGGAAACTTGGAAACATTTTTGACCAGCTTCTTCACCGAATAACTCGAAATGCTCAACCAGTGCGACGAAAATTCATTTTTGTGGTAACATTTCGACGACGCTGGATTCATGGCACGATGTTTCAAGGTGACTTGACTTCGGCCTAGGTGCATGAAAGCATTGTTAGGGCATTGCTTGTGCTGTGTTTACACGATTCTAGTATATTCACTGCTTGCGGGAAACATATTGGATTGAATATCTTCAACAACTGATCTCATCACTGGCACCCTCAAACAAGCTTAGAAATTCCGCTGGAGTAAATTTACCTTACGGGAAGTCACCCAGTATGTGGGCAGAATGTGCCGCGACACATGAGCTTGGGATATAAAGTTTATAGCCCAGGACCGTGGTGCCATCTATCCTTCAGGCTTCGGGTGAGAATAATGATGACATTACAGATGGACCGAGTCCGTGGTCTTGGATTTCCCCTCCCTTTGCGCATAATGATACTTGTACTATGCCTCTACGCCCTCCGCCCCTCTTTTGCGGCTACCGAACTTGGGAAGACACTGGTTGCTGACGACGACATTTGGTTTGGATGCGCAGGCAATACGAGCTGACGGCGCGCCAGGAGCCAAAGCAGGCGCGGGTGCGGTATTGGTGGAAAGGGTTCGTTCGTCTCCCTTCAAGTTGTTCTCGTTTACTACCACGGATAATATTGATGCTGTACCCTGTATGGCAGCGGACCGGCGCACGCGCTGGACGACGGGGAGCGTGGTCAACTCTTGGTATACGCTGAAGGACCCCGGGAGCGTGGTCAGCGCGGGGAATTTGACGACGAATCCGGTCTCGGGGCCGAATGCGGTTGCGGGTGGGAAGGATGGGAAGGATGGAGGGCCGACGACGGGTGAGTGGTGCGAGCGAGTAATGTGTGAGAGGAGGCTGATTGGGTTTTTATTATCTTTCTTTTCTGCTTTGCTTGCTCGTCCTGCTCTTGTTGCTGTCGCCCACCCAATGCCGACTCTCGACTTCCCTCGCCTTACTGGACTCTCGATCTCCGCACGCTGTGCTGCTGCTTCACTGATGACTTTTGACGACCTCTCCCCTCTCTCCTCTGGCTGTCTTACTCTCCTCCTCCGACTCTGCCCCGCTTCCGCCTCCACCAACAATCAAATAAAATGCATGAAATCTCTCTGTACCAAATCTACAATGACTCCGCTCCCTACTTGACTACCCATACTCAAATTCACAACGGCCGCAGCTCCGCCCCCCTCCGACGCCGGCTTTTTCGTCTTCCCCGACCTCTCCATCCGCACCGAGGGCTCCTACCGCCTCAAGCTCAGTTTGTTCGAGGTCGTTGGGTACGTTGTCTTGCTCTTCTTTTCCCTTTTCGTGTGGTATTGGGCGGGAGAGGTTTTCTTTTTGGCGTATTAGAAGAGTTGTGCTTGTGCTTGGGGCCACTGCTCCGCATGGCAGTACGAGTCTTTCTCAGCCGCTTTGCGGCTTTACCCTCCTCATATCTTTCTCAACCATTCAACAGACCGAAACTCAACCCGGTTTCCATTCTTCGGTTGCCGATCTGTATATGCTAAGTTTCCTGGCAGGAAAATTTCGTTGCATCTGTCCCCCTCTGTCTCGACTTGCCAATACAGAATGTTCACTGGGCCTCAGGCTTGGGGGTGTATCAGATGCTCTCTTCAGCTGTTCTATTGCCGAGGGTCTTGAAACACCAAAGCTGTGATCGAGGCTCGAGGAGGCATTCAAATGACTGCAATAATTATTTATTAACCAACTGAAGTATAAGACTACTATATTGGCGACGTCTGGAGGCGGTGTCAAGAGAAGAAAATAGAATATTAATGTGGAGACTCTGACACTCGCATTTTATACCACAGACTAAGGTTATCCCCGACAAAGGCCTTTGAAAGTCCACATCCAGTTCCTCCCTTCACTGACACCCTTCCACCTCAAGCCTTGACCGAATGTGGCCCGTGGTTTTGTTAATGATGGTTCAATTTTATTCAACCAGCCTTCGGGCTCGAACAAATCCTTGATTCGATGGAGAAGGCCATGATCCTCCAGCTATTACGGTTTGGACTCGAAATTTTTTCGTATGTTTAACCTGGCCTCGCTTACCCTCAATCCAATCATGAGCATCAAATTCCTCCGAACATGGTATCGGTACATCTTAAGATTGTCACCCGCCTTCTCTGGCGGAAATTCCGCTTCATCAGTTGAACTCGGCACCCATTCTGCCTTGTGCGTAGCCAGATAGGGCATTCATCGTACGTGAGTGTGTGTTAGTCATGGCATCGGTACGCCATCAAGCGGGCCTTGGAGTCGGGCATCTCGGAGATGTTGAAACTTAACCGTCTCGACTTGATATTTCTCCCAGGGCTCGTTGGATTCCTGGAATGTTGCTGTTGAGTCAATCGGTTGTTTAGTTTCTAAACAAGTTTCCCGACACTGAAACTTAACCTCAACGTGATTCGGGCGGCTTTAATACCCTGACTTCCCTTGAAGCTAAGGGTACTTCACGATCGAGGGATTCAAGGTTGAACCCACTTTAATCCATACTTGAATTTAACCTCCGTTGGTCCCGGGTTCGATGATATCAAGCTTAAGCATGCCTCGTGTTTCCCCCTTGGTTTAGTTTTTATCTCCCCTTTGGGCAGGCATTTATTGACTTGGGACTGGCTTGAGGTTAGCTCTGCAGCTCTTTTGGGCTGCTCTACGAGCTGATTGAAAATTTAAACTACGGTGTAAGAGTTTACAGATTCAGTTGATATGTTTCGACTTCAAATCTCAAGTTTTAAGTCAAAACGGGAACTACCCCTCGCGCGGTGCAGAGCATGGAATTCCGAAGCCAGATCCGTCCGTAAATTCTGTGATGTACGGGGATACACCTCCCAATCCCAGCCTGGGATTCCCAGGTGCGAATCCACGTCCAGAGACTCACCAACCAGATGATCAAGGACCGTCCCAGCACTGAGACTCAACCAGTGTCAGCACAGTCATACAGTTGAGGTGGAACATGAATGGGCATTCATCCTAGGACACTGCAGCACATACATCTATAGAAGACCCATTTACTTTCATATTGAGCTAGAGTATCGCTAGGGGCAACGACCCTGGCACATACAAATCATGTGCGATAAACGCACATCCGTCGCAGATGCGCCGGACGTGCGGTGCACAAAGAAAAAGACAATGTGCTTTGTCTTTTTTCTTCATGCACCACATCATGAAAGCTATGTGTGACGGATGTGCGTTTATCGCACATGGCGTTCATCTGCGTGGGTCTTTGCCCCCAGTGAGTATTGATCACTGTCTTGGATCAGGCGGATGGAATCGAATAATCTTACCGAACGTCCACCGTGAGAAGATTTGCTGAAGAATCAAGGAGTTGAGCCCACGATAACACCGAAATCTTACTCATAGCCATTATCAGGAAATCCCTGGGACTCAAAGTGGCGGAAGGGGGTGGACCTGGATAAAACCATGACCCACTCGTAGCCATGACTGAGAAGTTCTCATCGTTGGAACACGGTGGAGTCGGCACCGGTTGCAGCTTGAAAAGACCGCAGCAGTACGACATTAGTAAAAAAGGGTCGAGTCGGCACTGCTCGCAGGCTATAGAAGCCGCGTGCAGGGTATATTAGCGGTACGGGGTCAGATAATTAAACCAACTGTCCCATGTTGAACCGAAATTATTCCGGTAAGTCCGTTGTTGCTTTATTTACGGTATCCAAGCCAACTTGTGGGAGGCCTGAGGAACCAGAATGAAGCGATGCACCAGGTGGACAGAGTTAATATTTTGGTGGCCAGATTGGTGGACGATGTAACCATGCTTGAGAAAAAATCTGGAACCGGGTAGGAACAAGATCGGCCAAAGATCAGTGAGTCGTGGCATTGAGAGCCGGTGTACGTATCGGGGAATGTATTACAGCCTCAGGCAGCTAGAACGAGTTATTGTGCGCCCATTGCCTGTGTAGGGGTTGAAGAGTTGATGGGGTGAACAACAACTTAGTGAGATACATGTGCCGGTGCGGCGGTACCACCGCTGTCTGCCGATCACTAAATCAAGTGCTCGTCGGCCGGGGACTACCTCGAAGCACGTTTGCGGGGTGCGGGGGATGATGGTGGCAGAAAGGAAGGATTGACGGGCACATCAGACCGCCGCCGTAAAGTTATAGATTGAATGATGGCTCGGCACTCGCCCCTGTGGTCGGCTCGGCCTCGCCCGCTATTTTTCAGAATCAGTACACACTGTACTCCTACTGCCGTGACTGTACCGCACATCCCGTCAATATGAGCGGTTCTCCCGAAGAATTCCCAACTTGTTCTTGCCCGTTGTTAACTGGTGGAATCAAACCTGAAGCGGCTGTGAAATGAGTCACGCAGACCGCGGTGTTGCACCGTTAAATGTCATTGCAAAATGTCATTTCACACGGACCCGGGAATGATCCATTCTGACTCTAGATGCTGGGATATAAAGAGCAGGAAGAAACTTGACAGCCCACCTGAAGTTTGTACGCAGTGACCACCTCACAGTCACTAGCTGATTCCTTAAGCACATATTATTCTGTCTCCTGGGTCACTGCACTATTTTCATTGAGTTGTGCCTCTGAAGCAGGGTAAGTCACAGAGGGTTTTCTCCCTCGGGCTCTCAATCAATGGATTTGAACTGTGAGAGTCTGAATTTGATGTAGTGATGGTTCACATCATGAAACGTAGCGGCCGAATTCTGCTCTGTTCTGCACCATCCAGAAGCAGAGAAGAACCTCCTGAAGTTTAAGATCCCAACAAGGCCTTGGTTACTGGTGCCCATCCGGCTCTGTAGCCAGGCCCATGCATACAAAACTGTTATTATTTCTCGTATCTTATTATTTCTAGCAAGTTGGTAGCACCTTCTCTCGGTGATTTCATCCATCCGAAAGTCACGGACAAACCGCAGTCGAGAATGTCAATGAAATATAATGATATACCTGGCTTAAAGGGCCACTGCTGACGCATGGCATGTACGATTCCTATCACCATTGATCACAAAAAGTGTCTTGGGCGGGGTTTTTTTAAGGATGCTTTACCAACTTAAGTTAGATAGATTGTCACAGTAAGGTACACCGCTCTTTTCCTTTCGACTACAGACTTGACCCAGGGTGCAAGTTCCAGCCTCAAACTGCAAATAATTACGATAACGCCCAATTGCAGCCTTGGGCTCTGTGGATTGCAACCTGAATTAGCTATCTGCTCGGTGCTCGCCCGACCTTCGGTCGGCTCGGCCTCGCCGGGGCTATGGAAGGGAGAGTTATTGAAAGGGACTTTGTATTCCTGAGTCCCCCGAACCGTTCCGTCGATGGGCGAGCCGTTGGTCAGCAGGTTTCTGCAAAAACACTTTCTGAGTCGGAGGGGTCCGACTCCCGGAAGGTCCTAGCAATTCTGCCACATGCGTACTCAAACTTAAATTGAACTTGATTGAGCCAGGAACTCCAAATGGTGTTGATCAGACAATTAGAATAGATTCAACAACCCGATTGTGTGGGTCAGGATTGAAGAGGACCCCGGAATATACACTTAGACGCCAGGTACCTCGTCCCGACAAAATTTGACCAAATTTTGGACTCCCCAAAAAACCGAAAATGCTCGGCCGCTGAAAAGAACGATTTCTGCATACTCAAAAAGCGTGGGAACTTTTTGATTGTCCCGACAAATCCACTCCGGCCGGGACCTGGCCTCCAAGTGTATATTCCGGGGTCCTGATTGAAGCCTGAGAGAAATGGACGAATGCACGATGGGTTAGGGTGACTGGGGGAGTGATACCGTTATCCAAAGGAAGAACTCAACACAGTCCCGGAGTATATCATCGCGAGGTTCACTTGGCGTCAAGAAGATACACTACAGTCGACTGCTCCAATTTAAGTCAAACCATTCACCCAAAAAGGAATTCATACGGCGCACGGAGGGTTTCTTGAATGTTTCTGCTAGCACCACGTGCACCCGGAACCGTAAAAGAACTCTGAACTGCGGGAACGCGAAAATGGTGTCAATTTGAGGAAATTAATACACCCGAGAGACCTGAATATACAGAAAATCCATTGGCAGATCAAGAAATATATCATAAAGGGAGTCAAGCTCAAACACACAGTAGATGAGCCTTGAATAAAGGAAAACAAAGAGGTTACCAGGTAGGCGATGAGTTCCAAGGCCGTGGGAAGTTCATCAAAGACATTCGGATTGAGGTCGCTGAGGACAGAATTCATCATCGTGAGAGTAGTATAAGGTGAGTAGGATGCACCTAGACCATATTGTCTGATAGAAATGCACAGGATTCAAGTCTTGCATTCAGAACTTCAAGTTAATCATGAGGCCGCCGACGGTACGAGAAAATAATGGAGGTCCGAGGAACAGCCCGAGGTCAAGACCAGAGTTAAAAAGCCAGCCAGTTCTGGGAGAAGTACAGGGGAGCCGGTGACTGAATGTGATCGAAGACACGTGAATGGTTGAGAGAAAGCGGCTGAGAGCGGATGGGTGTTGGAAAGAAGCGCGGTGATCGTTGATAAGCCATGAAAATGAACACCAGTGAAAACTCACTTTTTCACTACTTCTGGCTTTGCACACACACGCATCGAGCCACTAGCAGCAAGTCCTGTTGCGTAGCGTTGGCACTAGAGTTGCAATGGTTAATTGGGAACCGGCTGGACTATGGGAGCAGAAAGTACATACTGCCGCAAGTCGTTCAAACAGCACTTCAGGATCCGCTAGTACTTCAAAGACAGGAACGTGTCCTTTGCAATGAGCCATGTATCAAAGGACTTAAGGAATATCCACTCTGGGGACTTCAGGATTGACCGAGGGACACCGAGTAGTACTTGCGGCAACACAAGTAGCACTTACGGCTGTTGTCCTTTGTTATGACAAGAGTGCGCGACGTGTATGATCACGTGACGCTCAGGGCTTTCGGACGGACAAGTTGGAGCCGGGTTTGCCACAAGTCAGGATTTGCCGACTTGCCGATCCACGATCACACATGCCGGAAGATCAAAAGTCCGAAGTTGGACTCGCATCAAAGCAGGGACTAGGAACCCATATAAGGAGAACGGGGTGTCTACGGAAAGCTGGAGACGGCCACAAGTCAAATCTGAAGACAATACTCGAGGGAGAACGAAGTACACTTGAGGCTTGTCGGAAGTGCTGCTCAGCCTTCAGAGGAGTATCAATTGTTAAGGGGATTAATTTGCAACTAGGGGGCAGTCAACCGTCAAGAGGCTCCATTAATGCCCGAAACCAATACAGTTATATGACATGCGATACCAGATATTTGACTACATACCTTCCTAGGATACCCGAGGTCAAGTAATCAACATAGTGTAAGCTATAATAGAAGAGTATATAAGGAGGGTGGTTCTAGCATGTACGGGACCGAATAACACCCTAGCTAGTAGGTGTCTATCACAACGATAGGCTCTACGTTGGTGGGATTTGGGACTTGTCACCTATTACCTACTTCAGGATTGGAGTTAGTGTTTGAATTTACAAGTTTCGGTTTTGGATACTACTTCAGGATTTGAGAACACGGCATGCACTTGAGAACACGGTACCTCAGAACACAGCACGCACTTGAGAACACGGCACTAGAACACGGCACGCACTTGTAGAACACGGTACTTCAGAACACGGCACTTTCGGAACACGGCACTTTCGGCAAAACTCACACTATCAGCCACGAGTCGTTACATTGTCATAGTTGGGAAACTTAAATCTACCACCTTGAATTAGCGCGTCTTTGGGATCTTTATCCTAAGGAACACTTGTTCTCCACGCACACACACAAGTACCCTTTTTGCGATTGTCTCAAGACAATCGGACCAAGAGTGCACTTCCGGCAAAAATACCCTTAATTTGCGGCTCCCTTGAACCTTTTCAGTGTTCAATACAACCCGACCTCGTCAGGAGGATCTATCGCTAGTACAGAGAGTAGAGTTTGTAGGGTTTTGGTTGGTTGTTGTGGGTTTTTAGTGTTGTTTCTGCACCACTTAGAAGCTTGCATTCAGTCCCATCGATTCCCAGAGCATCCGTCTTCTCAGTCATAGACACTGAGCCACCCTTTCATTGTCACAGCCACATCGATTACAGCGCCGATCGGCAAAGCTGACCTAGCCGACACACATGTTACCATCAATCATGCCATTTCCCTTGGCAACACCGTGATTTCGGCAAGCGACGATTCATCGGTGTGGTTATAACTTTTTTTTTTTAGTAGGAATTCTACGCAGAAGAAGTATCAATACACACTTTGTGCTTTCATATGCAAAGCTTTCTTTTGATAGGAGTTCAGAACATAGCCTTGGCCGGTGAAGCGGGTACAGATGCAAGCTGCGTGTAACTCCAAGCTTTTCCTGATGTTGGCACCACGGGGGTAGCGGTCCTCGCCAGTGCATTTGCGGAAGTGTTTTGAGAGTTTTGAAGTTTTGACATGGTGGTTGGGATCAACGGTACATTAAAGAAAAAAACCTGGCGGCACCACTCGCACCTGACAGGAGAAGAAAAGAGCTGAGAATAAAGACAAAGAAACTAAATGATTATACCAATGGGGGAAAAAAAAAATCACACACATCAGATAGGTTTCCGGAAGAACAGAGCAAAGGTTTGGGGTTGGTAGTCACATAAAGTCACGATTTCAAGCAAGAAGGGGATACCAATGGATAAGTCTGGAACCCCATGGGTCATTGCCTTTTAAAGGCATAAATTGGTCTTAGGTATCACATTTTGATCGAATTTCCAGAGAACGATTCCTTTTTAAATAGGAATTGTAACATCACGGAACTCGGCAAGTTACTAAGGATAACTGCGGCTGCGAGCTCTCAACCACCGGACAGTTCACTACTGCGGCCACAACTTCCACAGCTATAAAGTCACTGCGGTAGAGCTGCAAGACTGTTGAGATGTCAAGTAAGTTATCACCTACGTCATATGTGAGAAACCCGATTCAGGATGCGGAAAAACGGATGACAATTAATGAGTTTAAAATTAAAATACGTAATGATACATATACATAGATCGGGGAGGAGGTGCGCCTGCGCGCGATACGATCTGGGGTTACGTTCGTCGTCGTCCCTGTGGGCGCACGCGACCGGGCTTGTATTTATTCACCAGCCACCAGCCACCAGCGGCCAAGGCTTCATTCATTAGCTATGGCTTTTGTTTGCCCACGCGTTGTCCCCCATGTCATGCCCGTGCCTATCTTTCCTTCCGCATACCGGTGCCAGTGCGGTGCGGTGTACGGTCCTCTCTCCCCGCTCCCCGCTCTCTGCTGTCCGCTCTGGTGCTGGGCTGTTCGCTATCTGCTATCTCCTATCTTTGCACCCACGGTCCCTCGCCCACCGATCGGAGAGACCGCGCTCCCTGCTCGCGCTCCCCATAGGCGAGCCAGGCCTCGGCTCATCGACGCGCGATACCGCAGCTCCTTGAGCTGCATCATATCCTGCGGGTACGGGTACCTGGTGCTTATCCCTGTCGTTTTTCTCTCAACAAAAATGTGTCTTCCTTCCCCCTTCTATACCCTGCCCCCTATTTACCTTTTACCACGACGCCGTTTCGCCCACCTACCTTTTTCCAAATCTTCCTCATCGCGGTTCACTAACCCCCTTTGTTCGCAGGAACGACGTCCGGCACTGCAAGTCCATCTACAGCGCGCCGTTCTATGTGTACACAGCGAAGAAGTTTCCGGGGGTGGAGGGTGCATCCCTCTCCTTGTTATGCTGCTTTTCTACTGCTTGTTTTTTCTGCATGTACGCGTTTTTGGGGCCGCTATCCTTTTCTGTGACGTGTGCATGCAGCACCTGCGGACGTCGAGCGGAGAGTTTACATGCGCATTTGCTCTTCAACGCGTCTTTCAACGAGCCTTTTCCTCTTTCGACGCCCTGATAGTGTTTGGACGAGGAGCCCTTTTGCTTTTTTTGTGTGGTGGAAGGAGGCGGAGGCGGTGGAGGTGGAGGCGGCGGAGTTTGTACTCGAACTTTGCGAGTAGCTGGGGTTTGTGTCTGGTGTGTGTGGGGAGCGGCTGCGGGTCCAAGGACGAGGAAGAGTGGGACTTGGGGTGCACCTTGGTGTGAGCCTTATTTTTTGTCTTCACCCCCCATCAGCCTTTCCACAAATTTCTTGGCACTGGAATGCCCTTGAATGTGCTTTTCCGCCTGAACCCCATATTTTCGGCAAAAAATGTTGCTCCAATTTGCGTCAAAACAACGGTGCACTCCACAGAAAAAACTTTTTTTTTTGCTTGTGGGGGATTCGAACCTGGCTTGATTGCTTTTAGCTTGCACACTTGTTGGCCCAATTCAAGCAAGATCAAGCAGATTCAAGCGAGCTCAAGAAATCTGTAGGAAGTCTGATGCCTTTTGCGATGGCGTGGGGTTATTGGGAGTGCTGTCATGCGGGGTGTCCGCGTGGTGCTTGCTCGATGCCGTCTTTCGGGGAGCCTGTGGAGGGCGAGTGATGTCGCCTCGAGCTGTGGTGGTCTTGGTGTTGTACGGTCGGTGTACGTGCTGCGGGCGGACGCGAAGTTGACCGTGGACGCACCGGCTACCGCGGGTGCACTCGCTCCCCGCGCTGACGCCGGACGCACCCCCGAGCACGGGCAGAGTCGCTGCATGGGCTTCCGACGTCGTAGCAAGGGGGCACCAGCATTCAATCCGGACTAAGGGCCGGTTAGTTAGTCCGGCCGGGAGGCCGGAAAAAAACAAAATCAGCTACCACTTTTTGGCCGAGAACCGCTGTTTGACGAGTCCTCAAGAGGTTGATTTGGGCCTCTGAGTGTTGTATCCCTGCAAGCTAGCATGTTTACCCATCTGCCCTTGTTGCCTGAGTTCATGTCCATATATGGTAAGAGAGATGATTATTCTCGAAAGATTGAAAATTGTCTTGGGATGTTGTTTTGAAGGTTTAGATACTCCAATTGATGTCCTACATTGAAAAGGGCCCAATATCTATGGTCTGCATTGATTTTCCAGCTCACCGGCGACTTGAACACATAATAAATTACCATATATGGTGCATGGGAACGTTACGTTAGTTAGTTAGTCCAGTCATTGAGTCGGAAAAAAGAAAAACGGCCCTATATAGTTTTTTTGAATGCCGGTTCCCCCTTGCGTCGTAGCGCCGATTGGAGGTGTATGTGCGTGTACTTAATAAGCGACGGCGAGGCGGGCCATGTCGATCGATACGCTGCTTGCGCGCTGACGCCGGACGTACACGTGTCTCTCTGTCCATTTCGGTCACCGTGCTCGTCCTTGTCTGCCAGAAGAAGAGTAGGCGAGGTGCAGCGTGATATCGCGGCGGCGCTGCAGATGTGGAGTGCTGTAAGTATTCCGCGTTTGCTGATCCATTTCGCGAAACCTCGAGTTGCTGAGAGCGCGCTTTGTGGATATCTTAAGGAAAGTGGAGTTGGGACAGTGTATGTCGTGGGACTGACAATGGATTACTGTACCGCGTCAAGGCTATGGCCGTAGATGCGCTGAAGGAGGGATTCAAGGTGTGCATCATTGAGGACGCGACGAAAGCAGTCAACCTGGAGAAGGGTGGAGGAATGCAAGGGCAGAGATGGAGAGGAAGGGGATCCTCTTTATCGAGGTGCAGGGCGTCCTCGCGTAATTTGCCAGCTCTTGATTGAAATCCTTGTTGTGATTAGATTACATGCACCACCGTGTCAGTAGACAGATTATACTATACATGCCCTTTGTCCGTCCAATTCCAGCGAGTCCGTGAGTATTTTGGACAATGCATCGGCCGCACCAGCCCTTCCCTCTCAAACGCATGCGCCTCGTCCTTTAGCCAACAATGGTCCGACACCGACCAGAACAGTTGATGCGCGATCCAGTACTCCCACAAGACGCGCCACGGGTGCGTCAGCGAGAGGTGCTTCAGGCGGCCGTAGTTATGAGGCGTGTACGCTAGCGGAAGAAAATGGCAAGATCAGCGAGAGGAAGATAAGGACTAGCGTATTCGAGGCCTCGTCCTTTAACCAAAAATGGTCTGACACCCACCAGAACAGCCGATGCGCGATCCAGTCCTCCCACACGACGCGCCACGGGCGCGTCAGCGAGAGGTGCTTGAGGCGGCCGTAGTAGAGCCAGTTATGTGGCGTATACGCTGACGGAAGAAAATGGCAAGATCAGCGAGAGGAAGATAACGACTAGCGTATATAAGAACTGACCGACGTTAACTTGAGGATTGACGTCTATGCGGGGTCGCTTAGGCGCGGTGCGCAGGTGCATGTCGTACGAGAGGCGGAAGCACTCAGATTCTGCGCAGTAGGTGTCCGCTCGGAATCTTAGAGCCTCTCCGCGTGGGATGGTAGGCGGCCCTGACGTCAATCAGTCGAAGCGCAGTATCGCATGCAGACGACGTACCAGGGAGAGTTGGTAAGAACCAGTCTGCGTCAAAGATCGCGATACCATTCCAGCACGTCGCGACCTCGACGGGCTCCTCGCGACGCAGTTTGTCTACAGTCTCATCATCGTAGGAGAAGTACGGCCATATTTCTTTCTAAGAGTTGCGGATGACCCATCTGGGAAGTAAGTCCTTCGGAGAAAATAGCTATAAGCGACGGAAGTACTGACGTGTCATAAAGCCTAGGGCTCCAACCGTTTCCGTTTACTTCCGTTTATTTACCGTTTAATCGTTTAAATTTACCGTTTAGTTTACGGATGGCCGTAAACGGTAAATAAACGGTAAATAAACGGTTAAACGGTTGCCAGTCGGAAGGTAAGTTTCAGAGGGATATGAGTTTATTTTCACATTTCAAAGACTCTTTAAAAATTCGATTTCGACACGCCCCGATAGCATTCAACTCTCACGAAGCCTCAAAGTGAGTTTTCGAACGTGAGACCCGACCGGCAATACCCGGCATCAGAGTGGAGTTTGAACTTCAGCTGATAACACAAATTCAAAGGGGATTATACTCTCTCTCTCTCTTTTACTGGCACTGCTGTATCCTGCATCCTCGGCACTCCTAGCCGCCGAAGCAGTTTCTCCCAGGTCTTCCGGATGACATCACTGGATCAAATGTCCATGTCGGCCTGATGTCGGGTTCACTCTTTCCTATGGTCTGCTTCCAACTGCGAGGTTTTGATATTTGAGAGTGTTCCAGGTTTATAGACAATAAGGAACCTCTTGAAGAGGTTCTTCCAGAACTCATCTCAAGCTCATGAACGACGGAAAAAAAATGTGCCTAAACTTACCGTTTAAAACAGTTTTAAACGGTTTTAAACTGTTTATCAACCGTTTCCGTTTAGTTTACCGGGACCTGTAAACGGTAAATAAACGGTTGGAGCCTTAATAAAGCCCGATTCCGTCGAAGTCGAGTCCGCAAGCGAGGTCATAGTCGCCGTTGTTGGTGGCGAGCAGGCGGACGATAGATTCTGCATTGAAATAAGTAGCCTGCGAAAGTGAGAGAAAGAAAGAGGCATACTCCATTAGAAGTAGACGTCGTTAAAGAATACGATCCGCTGGTACCGCCGGCCACCGAGTCCCTCCTGCAGCGGCTCCAGCGCCTCGTTGCGCATGTCCGCCATATACGCACGCGCTCGTGCCCATTCCGCACCCAGCCCCCCCTCGCCGATCATCCGTATCCAGCACCACCCGATTCCGCACCCCAGCCCGCCCCAGCTGCCCCTCGAACTCCCGCAGCACCTCCTTCGTCTGGTCGTGCGAGTTGGACTACTCGTAGATCGACACAAAGCACAAAGACGTTCTCCAGACCGAGGTGCTTGATGAGCTGCACGAGCTGCTTCGTCCAGTGGGGCAAGTGCGCGCCGTAGTCGTATAAATTGGCCTCGATGAAGTACACTTCAGCGGTCTCATTAAGGCCCGCACCTGGCAGCTCGGGCAACGGGATGCGGGGATTCATGTACGAGGAGCGCCCGGAGGTGGGGTACGTCGGCGCCAGAAGCATGAACGCACACCAGGCTGCACACAGCCCGAAGGGTACACGACGGCGCTTCGGCCACGCGCGCATGTTCTTGTAGTCCTAGTGAGCGCTGGAACGGATATTGCGACCAGTGGGATGTAAATGAGAAGAATCCGAGGTGGATGGCCACAAAAGTCGCCGTAATTAACGAGAACGTCGCTGCGCCGAGGACTCGCTGAGAGTGCAGGAAAGCTGCCGGCGCCGACGCGGTAATCATAAAAGTGTCCCCACCGGATACCGATCTAGGAAGAGCATAATGAGTGAGCTGCATGCAGAGCAGAAGGAGACACTCACTTACCCCGCTCGTCAAATACCTTGACCGTGCCCATGCTCCTCGTGAGGCGGTCTCCCACCACGACGAACGAGCTCGTCGGGAGCCGGGTCGGGACTGACTCCTCGGCGTCGGCGCCCACGACGCGCAGTCCGCGCGCGACTTGTTCTGGGCGGTCAGGTACGCAAGCAACGGCGTAACGAGTTTGGCCTCGTGTGCGGCGATGGCCTCAAAGGTCGTTGGCGGGCGTGAGCGAGAGGAGGTAGGGCAGCGCGGCCTTGGTGCCGTAGACGGTCTCTTAGCCAGCCAGGTCGGCCGGGCTGCAATTTGTAGGCGCACTCAGGCGTGAGGAAGTGGTGCACGAGGGAAGTGACGGAGCGCGGACGTGCATGGCCGAGAGATGCGGTGAGTAGACCTCGAAAATTGAGGGCGGACGGCGAAGGAGGCACCGACCTCGTAGAAGGAAAAGACGCAGTAATCATGTAGGGTGGTCAGATTCGCGAGGTAAATCTCAAGGGGCTTCGAAGATAAGAAATTTCCTTTTTGGGAGGGGGGGGGGGGAGGGGTCCCTCGGGCTCGAGAATTTTTTTCAGCACCAAATTTTACATTTCGTTCTACAGCCCTGATACGCACATAGAACACTTCAAAAAATATCTTCGATTTTTTCACTATTGCCGAGATTTGCCGAGATGCCATCAGAGATCAAGGAAAGCCTTATCCTGCCCAACAAATCCTTCGGTCAAGCCGGTTGATCTCGTTACTGCGTGGAATCACGAATGCCGCAATGCCAGCACTCCCATCAAGATTGCCGAGCACCGGCAACGGCCGTCTTCTGTCTGACAAGGCTTTTGTAGGTTTCTGATCTCGTTCTCGTGTGATTTCATCTGGTCTGACTGCTGTATATATTACACCAGTTACCATATCATTCTCCCAGCTTCAGTTGTTGCATCACCATTCTTCACTTGACATTCTGTTCATTGAGCCTCGGCACGCCGGGGCTGGGGCATGTTTGTTGTTCAAGAACATATTATGGATAACTACCAGACTGTATGTCCACTAGAGTCAGTTGACCACTTCAGTAGATGTAGTTGCTCCTGGAAAGAAATTTTGCATCTCGGATATGTTTCTCAAAATGGGAATTTGATCGTATCACCCTTACGTAGGGGGGGGGGGGGGGGGGGGTCCGAGGTCTCTGAAAAAAAAATTGGAAGGTATGTTGAGATTTTCGCGAAAGCAAATCCCCTTGGTAAATCTAGACAAAGATAAAATATACGCACCACGTCGGGCTGCAATTTGGAGGCGTACTCAGGAATGGAGAGGATTTGTGGGAAATTATCATGCACCGAGCGGGCAAATAAACACTTGCTCAAAATTTCGACAAAAAGCGGGTGTTGAGCTTCGACACCCGGAAAAATGAGTACAATGTGAGGGCGCTTCGCTTCTTCACGCCATCTGTGGGACAGGCTGATTAGCTTTCTGTGGGGGCCGTGGTTAGATTTACTCACGAGCGGTCGCCGCTTCAATAAACTTGACGCAGGATTATTCTCCATTAGTTCCTCGCTGGGCACGGTCATCGTGTCGGCGGACACAGGCAGTTCACTGTCGGACGCCGTTGGTTTGTCGGTCAATACAACCGGCCTATCGCTGGACGCAATGAGCGCGTCGTTGGACATGATCAGGGCAGCGCTGGCGCCGGTCAGCTCGCCGTTGGCCGCAATAAGCTCGTTGTTGGACGCGGTCAGCTTAAGGTGGAAAAGGGTCGCCTTCTCAGCTGCCGCCATGCGTTCGTTATCAGCTCAGCGCCGGCGGCCACCAATTTCTTGTTCGCTTCTAGGGTCTCGTTTAGCTTCGCGAGATTCACTGCGTTTTGAGAAAAATGGCCACGGGTTGGACAGAGCGAGGGATCAGAATTATATTCCACAAATCCACGGCATCGCCAGTTTAGATGTGCACGAGAGGACAGGCCGAAGTATAAATACATAATACCCTCTATCTACCGTACTGGACAGACCACCAAGCCTAAGGCGCCATCCCGGGGACGATTTAAAAATCCCACCTCATACCCCGCGTGGACAGATTGGTTGTCCCTAAGTGGCTGGGGTAGGTTCCAAATGATCTGTTCACACATAGACAAAGACTCAAGGCAGCAGAATCAGATGAAGCAAAAGAATTAAATTTGTGTGCTGGCAAAATGCGGGGTCTATTCCAGGTGCTGCTCATCTCCTTATGCTTCACCAGTGATACCCCAGTTCGTTCTCGTTTCCTCCTGCTTCGCGTTGTTGACAAGAAAAGTTGAATGCACAACCTAATTTACTGTAAGTAAATCAGCGACACACAGAAGAATCCAGGGGAAGGCCGATGGTTTCGGCAAATACCTAATGAGTGAGGTAGAACAAATTGGCTCTGGCCGTTGGAACTGCGATACATAATGAGTTAAGGACAACTGCGAAGTACAGGGGATTTGACTCAACACGGTCCACAAAGACGGCGCGGCGTGCATTCTGTTCGAGCCTTGCTATGGTGATTCCGGGGCGTTCAGAAGCAGTCAGGGTGCAGCCGGTACCGGTGTTCTGAACGAGGTCACGGTGTCGGTGAGTAATTTCTGCATCGGTGCCACCGATGCAGAAGTGGAAGTACTTACTTGAGTCGGGTTAAAGGGTCAGCGTGGACAAGACTGCAGACACACACCATTCTTGGTGATCACGCTGGAGGTGCGGACTAAAGGCAGGATAATAGGGTCGAAAGTTTTCGGTGTGGTGGGGGCAAAGTGGGAGAGAAAGTGGACTTCAAGATTTCCCGATCTAGCCGTAGCTTTTGAGAAGACGCAGAGGCATGAATGCGGGGAAAGAATGGTCGTCCCCTTACTGAGGGACGATATTCCAGGACAGAGGGCCACTCGAGGACAGAGACATTGCCAGCCCGGCTGTCTGCACAGGGGGCAGAGGCGGTTCAGATTAGCTGGCCACATGCGGATTGATGGTTGGATTGGCACTGGTAGTGCTGGGTTTGATTCGTTTAATACGTTGTATAATACGGCAAGGCACCGGAGCCTCCTGGTCTTGAATGGAGGGCTTGTTTAATACATTAAATACCGGCGCCGCCGGCCCGAAAAATCCCGGTATTTAACGTATAAAACATGTATTTTAATGTTGTATTTAATGTTTTCTATGTATTTAATCCCCCTCACAGGACCCACATCATCCCGACAGGGACTTCCGAAGTCTCCGGTGAGTTAGAAGGCCCTGCTATGCATCCCGGTTTGCATGGCTGAACGGTGAAAGGTGCCTCGCTCGCCTGGGCAGTTGTTCCTGTGGGCAAGGCATTTAATACATGCATTAAATACATGGCTTCCTGGAGCCTCGGGGTCTGTAATGTATTATACAGGTATAATACGCCTTTGTATAATACGATCAATAAATACAGCCTTTAAAACCCAGCACTAATTGGCAGTCTGTCGACGGTGGTGCCGGTTAATTGAACCACCTGCGGCCAGGTCGGCCGGAGGCACGGACAGTTGGCACATATTTACAATCCTCTCTCGCCCGCCGTAGGGACGGTTTGCCCAAAACGCAGTGATTGTGTTTAGGGTGCAGCTAGAGCACAAAGGAGGGCGCAGGTGCTTCTATGGTCGACCTCTGCAAGAAATCCGTCCTCAATCCACATTTCGCTGAGCTCGTAGATCTCGACACCGAGGCTCATGGACATTGAAATATTGAAGCAGCGTCGATGGAAGGGGCGAATTTTGAGGAGATTTGAGTAGGAGGGAGTCGACAGAATACTAGTTACGGCATATGCCTGCCGTCACTCTTCCTTTCTGCGCCCTTCCTCCATCGCGTTTCCTCTGCCTCGCTACGCCCGGGACCGTCCTTCTTCTGCCAACGTTCGCTATCCCTGAAGCTAAGCGCTGCAAGGGCCCAAGTCGGTGTCTGCGAACTCCCCGCCCAAGAAGCATCACCGCCTGCGTCTACGGCCACCCCGACGGCCTGCGCCAACACGACGTGCAAGAAGGTCAAAGTAAACCGCACTACACGCGCCGAATGTGCAAGGGGTGCAGTGGAGACCGCGGTAGCTGCTTGTAACCCATACTCCAATGGACGCCGACCGCGACCTCCCTACGCCCAGTCCTTCCTGCAGAACTCATCACTCACCTTTGTTCTCCACTATCCACCACACCCGTCCTCCCACTGGCACTCAATCCCCGTTCCCTTTTCCATCTTGACGCCGCGCACCTCCGAGTCGAAATTCGCCGTACGCCGCTACCTCTCTACCTGCGCTTCCTTCCTTCCCTTACCCATTCTGACAGTAACTAACTATGCTCCGCCGCCGCTGCGAAACATCGTCACCGACAAAGGCTCGAGAGAAAGGGCACGAGGTACGCACTCGTTACCTTTGGCTTTTAATTTCCCTTCCCCACTTTTCAATTCCTTCCCCACATCGCATCCGCTACCTCTCCATCTTACCCTCGTCCTCTACGCTTTTTTTATACCTTCCCGGACTTGGCGCAATGAGCGCACGCACGCGAGTCCCCGCGCACCCCCATTCCCACCTTCTTCATCACCCTCGTCCCCACTTCCACCTCCTTCGTCCTCCCTCGTCCTTGGCCCCGCCTCCCTCTTGTACCGCGTGCGCGCGCGGACATCGCACACCCCGAACAGGGACATGTGCGGATTACGCGTGCGCCTGTGTGCGAGTCCCTGCACACGCACCACCGTCCTTACTGCCTCATCTCGCCGTCGCCGTCCCCACCCCGCTCTTGTACCTCCGCGCGCACGCGGACTTCGCACAGGGAGCGCACGCACGTGGCGAGTCCCGCGTGATGCACCTGTATTTGCCTGCCGATGCAGATGCCGTGCACGCTGCGCGCCGGAGTTGCCCTACGTCGGGGGCGCGCGCAGCGCCCTCGCCATCTTCCCTCCCCGTTTTCCTCCTCTTCACTCCCCATTTCCCTCCTCCACATTCTCCCCACTCCTTCCCCGTCCATCTCCCTCACCTTCGCGTCCCATGCGCATGCGATGTCGTTGCGCCACGTGTGCGGCATTCCGCGTCGGGTGCCGCACGCGTATCGCGTGCAATCGCGTCGCAATTCGCGGGAGCACGTCTGGAAGGCCGCACGCACCCAATATTCCCCGACATCGTCAGCGAGTACGAGGCGACCGACGACGAGTAGGATGCTGCGGCACGCTCCACGAAATACCGGAGGCGCGAGCGCATGCGCAAAGCTGCGGCGTCGAAACGCCCCGCGCCGGCAGCAACCCGATTGCGCAACGCGGCGGAGCTTGGCCCTTGGTTTAGCGTGACGATCGACAATTACGCCGACGCCCGCAACCTGCTACGCTGGTCGGCAGCAGGGGAACCTATGGTCCGCGCCCTCGTCCTTCAAATCAAAGGAGAGTTCGGCCGCGCGCAGACCTTGCTGCGCAGCGAAGGCGTTGCGCAGCGAAGGCGTTGCGCAGCGAAGGCGTTGCGCAGCGAAGGCGTTGCGCAGGTACTGTACGAGCTTATGCCTAATCGCAAGGCATTTATACTCGCGACCGAGGGCGCTACAGCGCGCCGCAAACGCAGTGAATCGCCGTTCGCTGACTCGGAAAGCCCACAGGACGACGAGCAGCCGAAGCCCGACGTCCCCATGGACAAGCCCGCGCCGCGGACCTGGGTACCGGCGTACTTAGCTCCGCTCGGATGCCAATCTGCGGAATTTTTGGATCAGTGAAATACAGTTTTGAAGGTTTTTTTTTTTTGGTACTTCTAATTTTTTTATGTTTGCTCTTCTCAGCTTTGCATAACTTCACTTCACACTCTCTTTATAAGATTAAGCCTGTCTGAAGCCATATCTTATACTCCTTTTTCTTCAGCTTTAAAGGCTGCTTCTTTCTCTGCTCTAAAAACTAACATCAGCAAGTGGGAGCCGGTGCGGAGCGCCGGCGAGCGCTTGTACATTATAAAAGTGGTATTGCAAGCCATTACTCGTAGACAATGACTGCCACCACATATTTCCTCTCAAAGTACTTTAACATTCAACAGAACATGAAACCACCTCGCCAGTGCCGCAAAAGTAGAGAGGGATTTAACAGCTGTACAAATGCGGCGATCAATCCAAATAATACAGTAATGGAAGGCACGTACCAGTACCATATTCAACGAAAGTTTCCGTCTATCCAATGAGCTGGGGGCTCCGCTTCTCCGATATTGCAACCCCGTTTTCAACTCCGATCACGTCAGTGTTTGAGTCAAAATTCTGGAAGACAGGAAGACATCATTATTTAAATGCTGCCTCAAATGTAATAAAAGAATCTTACACTCATTGCAATGGTGTCGTCAGCGGTAGTACCATCGGTCGTACGAGATCCATTGATATTAGTACGAGTGACAAGGTTGAGGTTCATACTTTGGCTGCGTTCAATCTCTGGTTCTGCCCAGAAAGAACTTTGCGGGATAGTGATCGCCGCTGGGGAAGTACGTTGAAAAATTGGGGCGCGGCAGTTCAATGTTGCCATTAGCGTGTTAGAATACCTAAGGTATCGAGTTAATTTATCCCAAAATCGATGGATGATCCCACTTACAGTCTTCCCAGGACGAAAAAGCTGTTAAACCTCGCGATTAACCCGGATTTTTCGCGGTCAAAAGCAACACTTACAAAATGTAGTGGATATTCCATTTTCGACAGCTAAGCCACAAGGTGCATTCCACTAAAGCCGCGACACTAGTTACAGAACCAGTCTCAACGCTGAAGCGAATTAATTTATTGATGAGCCCAGTGGTGTGCTGGTATCGAGATGTTCGTTTGTGGCGGGTGAGCTTGCAAACAAATTAGTTGCTAGAGTATATAAATCTTTGCAGGTACTTACTATGTACGCCAATGAGGCTGTTATGAGGAGATCACATGTGGCGCTCCCGCTGAGCCAGACCTTCCGTTTGCGTGGGTGATTCAGTTGAAATAACTGGGATACTTGAAATACACACCGTGATCTCCGGCCACAGAGCAAAGAGGTGAGATACGCTCCGTGCTCCAATGGCCATCTGAGCACGGTGATACTTAGATGGATATGTGGTAAATAAGGGCAGTGAAGCCTACATACCACCAACCCGGAGTAGAATGCCGCCGTCACTTGGGTGAGCATCACCTGGCCGCAAGTTAGGCAGCACAGGTCCCAAAATGCTCAAAGCAACTTACACAGCCAATTAATATGGGAAACCACAGCCGCTGATTCGTCAAGATCCATATGCGCCACGAGTAGAAGCCTTGCGCCATAGCGGCCACTACACAAGACACAAGACTAGTCAGCATCCCCCCCAGTGATCCACGACTTGCTGACAGATGGCATTGAGGGCTAGCATGGGTACCCAGGTCCAGTCAATCTCCCTAAGGGTATCAGGATCTCCCCAACCCGATCCGAACGCATTTAATGCCGCGATGGTGATGAGAACACTGAATCCTGTCTCCAGTATGAACATCGACCACACTAAATTATTACCTCGTTAGAATCTACATTCTATTTTCGTAAGGGGGAGCCACATACCGAGTGCTTTGATCCCGAGTCGATCTTGTGGAAAGGCCTCGCAGTACATGTCTGCGAACATTGTTAACCCCAAAATTAACAAGACGAACGATCAACGCACAGACTTGGACAATGAGCATTCCATATAGGAAGTAACTCCACATATAACCCAGGACCTGTGCATCAAATCGAGTGAGCTCATGATAAGGTAGAGGATGCTTGTTAATACAAGTGGGCCGGTACTAAATATTAATGGGAATTTCGCATCGAGAGGCAGTTATTGGTGGCAAGGGGACGGGGGCTTACAGAAGAGGTATGTTGAGACCAGGGATGACTGCGGGGGCCATTGGAAGACAGACAGCAAGTGTCGCTCTAGTGGCGGCATTATATATGTACTGCAAGCGCCTTGGAGCTCCTTCCATACTCATTCTGTCACCCAGGATTCTTAGCCGCCGAGAAGGAATAGATTCATCTCACTGGAAGTTTCCGTTCCCATCCTCACCAAAAATAAGGCGCTAGATGATCCTGTTGGAAGGCCTGGCTCGTACCTTTGCAGTGTTCAAGAACTTGGAACAGGATTCAATAACGGCTGTATAAACTTACTACAATCATTTTGAGAACACTTTGATACCCCAGGCACTCCCCTGTGAACAGCTGCGACTCAGTGAAGGGAGCAGGTCGTAATAAGATGGCCTCAAGGCCATGGTAGCTTGCATGGGACCTCTGCTAGGCCGAGTTTATCCATCTCGGGCGAATATCGTCACCAACTCAGACAGCGGTGTCCGCAGGTTGTCTAACTTTGGTGTCGGTATTTTGGTATTTTGGCAGGGAAAACTGCGGTCAAGTCGGCGACGATGCTCTCCCGAGATGGACAGCTGAGGTTCCATGCAAACCGATGTGATCGCAACTTGACCTTGAGACGATCATATTCCGATACCAAGGTCGGCCTCCGGACAAGTCTTGTTTACAGCAGAGCAGCAGCAATTTTGTTTCTACAAATGATTTTCGTGCATCGCCGGTGTCCATATAGCGGTGTAAAACAAAATGGATAACCTGTTCGTCGTCTTGATAGTCCCCGGGCGATCAAACATTGAAGACAATCGCAGAGATAACACTTCAGGCTACCCTGACCAAACCCCCAAAGGGGTATTTATTTTGCAAACTTAATTAACCCAAGAGGGGGGTATTCTGGCAGGATATCCCAGTATGGTGGGATGTCCCACCATTTGAGTAGGGGATGTTCCAACCATGTCCCATGTGGGACATCCCAGCCCGCCGCAGGCGGGAGAATTTTTTTTGGGTTTCCGACGTCCCATAAGCTATTTTTAGAGTAGGACCCCAGGACACCAGTTCATCAAAATATCAAAAAGAGTGTACCAGGGGCATCTGTGGACCGTTTTGGCTGTGAGTAGGCTCATTTGAAAGCCCTTCGCGAGGGCGTTCTGTGGGTGCAGTGGGGGCCCCATTGGGAGACCTTAAATTTTCACCCTATCAGGGCCTGAAACCATTGAAATCGCTCTGCAGCAGGCATATGGCCACCTTTTGGCCTGGGAGTAGGCTTGTCGGTGACTGTAGACCCAGAGTTATCAGTGAGTACAATGTGACAGGGATCCGAGCACTTTTTCTTTCTATTGAAACAACTCTGCGGCAGCCATTAAACCACCGTTCAGCCTGGCAGTCATGGTGACCCATGACCATCAGTGGGTGCAGTATCACGGGCATCTAAGCACTTTCATTTTCTACTAAAATGGCTCTGCACCAGGCATCCCATTACCGTTTCTAAGTGCCGTAGAATTATTGACTTCTACATGTAGCTACATACTGAGCTGTTACTTGACTATCGTTCAGATGGTGGTCTGTCAGCTTGTGTCTATGTATACTGCCTTCTACTTGGTCAAGTCTACATGGGTGTGACATGTCACATGAGATGTATATATTTTTGAATGCACAGGGGATATCCCACACCTCCTATCGGCCATGGGATGTCCCACAGCATTATCATGGGACGTCCCACCTCTTTGATTTTTACCTTGGGATGTCCCACCCTTTTTTTCAATTTGGGATGCCCCATGGCTACATTATCATGGGACGTCCCAGCCTTTAGTTCTTACTGTGGGACATCCCACTATTATTCTCACTGTGGGATGTCCCATACCTACATTATTATGGGATGTCCCACCCTCTCCATTTTTTGATGGTGGGACATCTCACTTTTTGCTGCTTTCCCAATCCGGAACTCAACGCCAAGATCCCAAAAAGGAAGGTCAAAGTTGAGGATGAGATTTTGTGGCAAGTTGATTTTTATTTTGGTCTTTTTGAGGAAAGTGTTGTAACTACAAGTCCATCCATGTCCGGTTCTGGCTTGATTCTTCTTTTTTGCCACCATGCCCAAATCTCAAAACACCTACAGAAAGCACTGCTAATACCCGTCCACTCAGCTCCAACTCTGGCTTGGAAGTTCTGCCACCATTTCCGAATCTGAAACTCAATACCAATGCCCCCAAAAAAAGAAGTTTTGACGAAAGAAATAAACCACAGTGCTTTTGGTGTTCATAATCAGAAAAAAAGAGTTAGCTCTGGGAAAGTATTTTGTATTTTGCACGTCAATGAGGGCACCAATTGAAAGATGGTATAGATAAGCCTGGTGGCCCTGGATAGGCTCCACAGGGTGGGCATAGAGATTAGATGCTTGACAAGGACTTTCCATTTTGGGACACTACTGCTTTGCATCCCAAAAAGGAAATTTTCAATCTCAACCTGTCCCTAGGTAATAATTCAACCATTTTCGATGATTTAACACTGTGTACATGATTACTGATGTCTTCCAAGGGAAACTGGAACCAAATAAGGGCTATTACAGTATGATAGTAGGGTATAAACTGTGAAAATTGGAAAATAATGTTCTGACCACAATAACTTGGGGAGTTAAGAACTGAAAGATCTCCTGGATGTAGGTAACCGTTCTCCTGTGATATAACAACAGTATTAAAGCCAAACATCATGGGCTGGTGAAGAGGAATAGCACAACTAGGCTACAGAGAAAAAATGGCATTTTGACTTAGTATGCACTTCTCCATGATATAATAGCTTCCCAAAGCGATCCTCTGTGGCCTCATAAGGCACATATACTAGAAAACTGTGCAATTAGCAACCAGGACACCCTACATCCCATAGTTTAATGTCATATTCTCCTAGGTACTTGTTTGCCGCATCTAGGATATCACAGTGGCATATGTGATGGCCTGAGCACTATTAACCACTTCCCTGAGGTATATGAAGAGTCCTGGGTCAAAAGAATGGCCAATATAATGTGGTAAACCTCGAAAATGTGAATGACATTTTGTCCCTATTTATGCCTATTTGATAAACAGGGCACCAAGGAGAGTGTTTCTGGGGAAATGGAGAGTGAGAATGGAACTGGACAGCATAAATGAACAAGTTTGAGCTTTAATTGAAGTGTTTTAGTACAGTTTTGAGCAGATGGTGTTGGTGACTATGGGTCAATATATGGGCACTTAAACCCACATCCTCAAAAAAACTATTCTCTCAAATGTTCACCAAAACAGATGAAATAAAGCATAATATGGTAGGACTCTACTGTCTGAACTCACTCACATTGTCTATTGCACTCAACATGGTCTCCTAAGTCACCTATTCATGAAATAGCCAAAATATGTCATATGCTATTTTCGAGTTTTACAAGAGATACTGAGCAGTGTTTTGGTCCAAAACTCTTCATTCAACTTAGGTGAATAGGAAAAGACCCTTGGACCATCATACATGAGCCTGTAGCATACTGAATGTGGTGAACAACAATGTACACAAAGATCACCTCAAATCATAGGATGTGGGGTGTCCTGGACAATAAGTCTCTCCTTTTCTAGTAGGGATACATGCTTTGATGCAGACAGGTATGGTCTCATATGTCTTACATCATGGAGGAGTGCATTACAGGGCCAGATCACAACTTTCTTATATCGCTAAATTGTAGTCTTCTTTGTGACTACGTCATGACATATCACCTGAAAAGTGTTTATACTACGTGAAGGCACAACTAGACACACTTATGGGCCGCCTTCACCGCTATCAACCCAAGCTATTGTGGTCAGGATATTATTTCCCAGTTTTCGCAGTTTTCACCTTATTATCACATTGTAATAGACTCTACTTGATCCCAGTTGGGCTTAGAAGACCTAGGCAACCATTTATACAGTGTTAGATCACCAAGAACAGTTGAGTTTTGACCCAAAGATAGGTTGAGGTCAAAATTTCCTTTTTGGGATGCTAAGTGGTAGTGTCCCAAAATGGAAAATCCTCCTTAAGTGTCTGATCTTTATACCTATTGTATAGGGCCTATCAAGGGCTACTAGAGTCATTTATAACATTTTTCAAGTGGTGCCCTCATTAACCTGCAGAATACAAAATATTTTCCCAGAGTTGACTTGTCCTCAGCCAATTGCCTTGTCCTGCTTTTATTTGATTGTGTTTTGTCTCTGTTCTCAATGTTGTGTTGAGTTTGAATATGAGCCTTATGTTTCCCCATCACGCCCAAGGTCAACCTTTCTTTTTGGGATGTCCGGGTTGAATTCCGAATTTGGACATACTGCCAAAAATCCCATGTCAGAGCTGGACATGAGTAGGCTTGTAGTAGTAGTGCTTTATGCGTATACTTTGAGACCAAAGAATAAATCAAAAATGATCTTGTTATAAGAAAGAAAAGAAAAAAAAGTCCAACCTTCCTTTTTGGGACGTTGGCGTTGAGTTCCGGATTTGGGCATGGTGGCAAAAAAAGAAGAATCAAGCCAGAACCGGACATGGATGGACTTGTAGTTACAACACTTTCCTCAAAAAGACCAAAATAAAAATCAACTTGCCACAAAATCTCATCCTCAACTTTGACCTTCCTTTTTGGGATCTTGGCGTTGAGTTCCGGATTGGGAAAGCAGCAAAAAGTGAGATGTCCCACCGTCAAAAAATGGAGAGGGTGGGACATCCCATAATAATGTAGGTATGGGACATCCCACAGTGAGAATAATAGTGGGATGTCCCACAGTAAGAACTAAAGGCTGGGACGTCCCATGATAATGTAGCCATGGGGCATCCCAAATTGAAAAAAAGGGTGGGACATCCCAAGGTAAAAATCAAAGAGGTGGGACGTCCCATGATAATGCTGTGGGACATCCCATGGCCGATAGGAGGTGTGGGATATCCCCTGTGCATTCAAAAATATATACATCTCATGTGACATGTCACACCCATGTAGACTTGACCAAGTAGAAGGCAGTATACATAGACACAAGCTGACAGACCACCATCTGAACGATAGTCAAGTAACAGCTCAGTATGTAGCTACATGTAGAAGTCAATAATTCTACGGCACTTAGAAACGGTAATGGGATGCCTGGTGCAGAGCCATTTTAGTAGAAAATGAAAGTGCTTAGATGCCCGTGATACTGCACCCACTGATGGTCATGGGTCACCATGACTGCCAGGCTGAACGGTGGTTTAATGGCTGCCGCAGAGTTGTTTCAATAGAAAGAAAAAGTGCTCGGATCCCTGTCACATTGTACTCACTGATAACTCTGGGTCTACAGTCACCGACAAGCCTACTCCCAGGCCAAAAGGTGGCCATATGCCTGCTGCAGAGCGATTTCAATGGTTTCAGGCCCTGATAGGGTGAAAATTTAAGGTCTCCCAATGGGGCCCCCACTGCACCCACAGAACGCCCTCGCGAAGGGCTTTCAAATGAGCCTACTCACAGCCAAAACGGTCCACAGATGCCCCTGGTACACTCTTTTTGATATTTTGATGAACTGGTGTCCTGGGGTCCTACTCTAAAAATAGCTTATGGGACGTCGGAAACCCAAAAAAAATTCTCCCGCCTGTGGCGGGCTGGGATGTCCCACATGGGACATGGTTGGAACATCCCCTACTCAAATGGTGGGACATCCCACCATACTGGGATATCCTGCCAGAATACCCCCCTCTTGGGTTAATTAAGTTGGCAAAATAAATACCCCTTTGGGGGTCTGGTCAGGGTAGCCTGAAGCGGAGATAACATCGAACAAAGTCCAAGACTTCAAATTTAACGCCCACGGTCATCATTTCGACTTCGTGTGCTCGGGGGCGCAATCGATAAGTGGGGGGCGCTTAGCGAAATATGTCGCGCAGTTCAAGCCATTGAGATGGATACCACAGCCAACTGTACCGGTGACTGAGAGCAAATTCCTAGTGATATGTCTTCTTTTACTCAGCTAAACACCTGCACCCAACAATTTACATTGAATACTTTTAACATAGCTAACATTAGGTTTAACCTTCTGAATGGCGCTCGGGTTAATTAAGTTCCGACCCAAGCGCAAGATGACTTATCAGTGACCCAAACCGGGCGTGATGTATCGGTGCCCAGCGTATGGATAGGAGAGAGAAGAAGAGTGAGGTGCAACGAGATGGCGTGAAATACCAGATAAGCGGACGATCGAGAAAGGGCCTATCGTAGGATAGATACTCCAACAAGAACAAGAATTTGGGTGACAATGAACGAATAAGAATGCTAGTTGTAGTTTATATACCGGGGCAGAGCGAGATTGTGGGTTTGCGGGCTTGTTTCGGATAGTCAAATTGTCATAATGCGCAAACGCCAACTACATGGAATAGGATCGGCTTGTCTGAAGTCCTCGCCGGTATAGACCAACACAAATCTTGAGAGGCAAAAATCTTAAGTTTACAACAACTTAAGTGGCCCGCTGTTCTGTCCCGCCTCCCTTTTCGTCCCCCCGCATGTATAGCATGGTGGCACGACCACCTTAACAACTTAAGTCCTTATTCACAACTTAAGTTTGA